>JBBBDQ010000833.1:2605000-3057500 GCA_037127315.1 Ascarosepion bandense
ATATGTGTGTGTGTGTGTGTTTACGTGTGTTTGAGAGAGTCTCTGTGTGTGTGTGTGAGAGAGAGAGAGAGTGTGTGTGTGTCTGTGTTTGTGTGTGTGTGAGTGCGCCTCTATATATACGTTACTTTAATTTTATTCTTATGTATTTATTTTCTTCGCTCTCTCTCTCTCTCTCTCTCTCTCTCTCTCTCTGTATAATATTTCCCTTATAATTTCTATGTGATTTCTTTTCATAACTCTGTCACTGTCTTTCTCTCTCTCTCACTCACATACACATACTCATTCCTTCTCTCTCCACATCTCCCTTTCTCTCTCTATATATATACTTCACTATGTTTTCCTCTATAAATATGTGTGTGTGTGCTTGTGTGTGTGTATACGTGTTTGCGTGTGTTTATATACCCAATGTTTTCCTTATTTCTATTTAATTTCTTTTCTTCACTCTGCCTCATATATATATATATATATATATATATATATATATATATATATATATCTTTGTGTGTGCGTGACCTTGCGTGTGAGTGTGTGTTGTGCGCACATGTTTGAGTGTATACACAGGCGTGTATGCGTTTGTGTTATAATTTCCAGATAATTTCTACGGATATTTCTCTGCACTTTATCTCACCCATTCTTCCTGCACTGTACATTCCTTCCTTCCTTCCTTCCTTCCTTCCTTCCTTCCTTCCTTCCTTCCTTCCTTCCATCTACGTCATAGATTTATTTTTCCATCTTTGCACTCTCACTTTCCCGCAGCCTCAAACATTAACGCTTCTATTGGCCGTAGACATTAGGCAAACTGAAACAATCTGTTGTTTTATGGGCAACATCAAAGAATATGCAAAGAAATTTAATAAACAGCCCACTCCATATTCTTTTTCTCAGTTCGCTAGAATAATTCCAAGCATCAACAGTCAATATCCATTTGCAGATTGGGCCACGAGAGGCAATCTTGTAAAGAAACGAGGCAGAAGTTCATCAAAGATGGACGACTTCCGCTTGATTTTATCTCCTTATTTTTCTATTTGCTAGCAGAACTAAACAGCCTATCCTTGTTCTATTCAAAAATATGTGAAAATTGTACAACGTATATTGTTTGTTTTATTTTAATCTTAAGTTATTTGACATTTAGATCGATATATTAAACATTATTATTATTATTATTATTATTATTATTATTATTATTATTATTATTCGCCGCGCATTATGTTGGTTGCTGGTAAAGACAAAAAGTTTATTTTCAGGTCATCACTCGTAATTTTAGAAAATAAACTAGCTATTTATTCTTTTCGCCAAAAGTCAGTATCTAATAGTTTCCGAAATATACACTTTGTTCAGAGAAAGCAATGGAATGGTTTTTATTTTCAAATAACAAGCGAATATCTGTAACTACTTACCCATGTTTTTGTGTTCAACATTCTCGGATGGTCACTCGTACTGAGATTATTTTCTTTGCAACCCATTTCCAAACTTTGGAGAATTTAATTATTATTATTATTATTATTATTATTATTATTATTATTATTATTATTATTATTATTTCCTTTGATCTCTGTCGTATGCACTTTTGCTTTCGTGCCCCAGCCAGAGGCCAAAGGCCAGGAATGCCTTTATGACATTCTTCTCTGATCATTTTTGTAAAAAGAAAAAAACCTATGATCGCACGAATTTTTACGTAAAGCTGTTCGTAATGTGTGAATCGAAGTTGTGAGTACATGTTTTTGTATTTACTATGTTTTTAGAGTTCCACTTCAAGATATTGTATTTGGTAGCGTCCTAAGATCTTCAGAAGTACATTACAATCTGCAGGATTTGCTACGTCAGTAACAGAGTACATTCTGTTCCTGCTGTCTTTAATTACGATATCCGGGCGATTAGCTTTGAATGTTCCGTCAGTGTGTATTGTAACGTGCCATAGAATGGTTACAGATCCTATCTCTATAGCCGGGTCTAGGTGATGTTTATACAAGTTTCTTGCATTTTCCTCTCGTAAAAGTTTCATATTTTCCAGTGCATATAATCATTCTATCATGCCGAGTTTTATGTTCAGTTTGGGCTCATACTGTCCAGTCTGATACAAAATGCTCAACTGTTCATTATTATGTTGTCATTTTTCATCATATTTCGAATTCTGCTATAGTCGCACTACCTACCAAGTCTGTGGGAAGACCCAAGACAGTCGTGGTGTGTCGTTATGGCTCCATTTCATGTTTTTTATATCTCTCCTATCATATCTAGCGTTACATAGACAAAGCTCTTCTTAGTGTGTGGGCTTGTATATCTCTGAAGCTGGGGTTTCCAGGGATTCTTTCAATGTGTTGTTTTGTTCCATTTTTTTATCATTCCAAGTGCATTGATTATCACTGCCACGGTTCTTGTCTTCAATTTCCACATTTTTTCTATTTCAATTTCCAGGTCTTTATATTTTGACAGTTTTTCGAATTCCTTGGTTGCTATAACAATCCGCTAGACAAGCCATATCAATTAACAGGCAATTTTTTTCTTTCTGGTCTTTAACAATAATGTCCGGCCTACTTGCTTCAATTTATCTGTCTGTGTAGATGGTGTAATCTCATAGTATGGTGACATCTTCTATATCTGTAACCGGTGCTGGGTGATGTTCATACCAGTGTTTGTTTACAGGTTTTCCATAGTGTTTGCACATTGTCCAAAGTAAATATTGCCCCACTTTATCGTAACGATTTTTGTATTCATTTGGGGCAAGTACAGAACATAATGAGATTAGATGGTCTATTGTTTCTTGCTGTTTATCACAAAACCTGCATTTTGGATCCACATTATTATGTATAATATTTGCCTAAAAATTCCTAGTGAAAAAATTTTGTTCTTGCGCTGCAAGAATAAAGCCTTCAGGCTCAGACTTTAATCCAGATGCCCGCAATATTTGGTTCTTGGCTTCTGTTTTGCTTTTCTACAGAATCTACTAAATGTAAATCTTGTTTGTGTTTAGTGCCTTCTTTTATTATTGAATATTTTTTCTTTCTTTCTTCGTGTTGCCTTACTAATTGTATCATCCAGTTCTTTGTTGTTTCTATGTATGTTAGTAAGCCAATAGTTGTTGTCTTGTATGGCAATTCTAGCTGAATAAGACTTCTTCCACCTTATTTACGGGGTATGTATTGACGGTCTATATCAGCCTTTGGATGATGCATCTTATGCTTAGAAAGAAGCTTTCTTGTTTTAGAATCCATTCTCTTGATGTCGTTTAAGTCCAGTTTAAGATGTTGAAACTATATTGGACAACTAGGATTGCAATGGTCATAATTCTGTTCTGAGAATTCAATTCTTTTTTTTAATATCAGTCGTAGCCTTCTATAGTACTCTTACGCACTATTTCTTTCCTTTTTTATGGTGAATGTTTTCACTCTCATTTACACCTAGGTATTTATAAGCTTCTTCTGGCTTTAATTCTTTTTTGGTGCTCATACTGTCCAATCTGATACCAAATACTCAATTATTATTGTCATTATTATTATTATTATTATTATTATTATTGTCATTTTAACAAATATGCGCATAACAACGTTTGCTTGAAAGTCAGGTTTCCTTAATGTTCTTTATGTTATTTTACTTAAGAATATGAATTAGTCTCCTTCAAAAATAGATTCTTACACTGGAAGAGATGGCAGTGATAGTAATGCCTTATGTAAATTCATGGGTACACCTTTACAGCCAGTGATAATCGTAAAGAGCCGATAACTCTATGTCTGCTGCTACAATAATACAGTATTTAAAATTTATGATTTTATATTTACGTTTACTAGTCAACTGCCATACTTGGTACACGCTTAAGCAATCATCTATACTTCGATACATGACTGACAAAGCTGTCGTTTTATCATGATTGTCGACCAAAACCATAAAACGTAATCTGTCCTGCTATTCAATTCCTAGTTTCCTAAGCGTATTTGAATCTAACGAACCTGATAGAATTTGAGCTCGCCTCTCCGATTTTTCATTCAGAATCTTTATTTATTTCTCCACAAGTAGGCATAATAATCAAAAAACGAAAAATTAAACAATTCTTCGAAACACAAAACCGAACACCCACTTAATCGATGTCTTACAAACGATTTTATTAAATGCCATAACTAAGAAAGCTGGTATCAAATCAATAATGATCAGTACGTGGAATATGCGATCCGGGTTCAAAGTCTAATTGAATCTTTGCACTAATGAACTTAGAAAGGTATAATTTCGTTTCTTCTCTTTACAGTGATGAATTAAATAGCAGTATGTAAGTTACACTTGAGCTTTAGAAGAACATATCGGAGAAAAGAATGACCGAAATCATGATCGTTGGGAGGGAACGAGAAGCCACTAACTTTTGCAAGAATTTATAGCAATTCGAAACTGTGGGAGTAATGAGCACCTAAATAGTTATTTTGGCAGTCGAGTTTACTGTACCTTTTATTGCATATAAAGTCAATGATTTGTCTGTATATCCCTTCATTCTAGCCCACAGATTAAGATCGTCATTTTTATGAAGCCCGAAGTTTGTGGAAAAAACAAATTTTTTTAGTTTGGATTCAAACTAAAAAAGAGAATAATATGTTATCTTGAGATGCCATAAGCGTTGACATGTATATTCGAATATTACTGCCATCCATTACTTCTTTTCAGTGCTTGACAGAGTTCAAAAAGTTTTACACGGCCTTGTGGGTGATGATTCAGTTTTCAACCGACATTCCCTTTCCCACAGACAAAGCGCTGTAAGCTCCCCGCTATTCTATTGCTGCCTTTAGTGAAAATTATCAGGCAAGCTACATTCTTTACTTCAGTATTTCACACCTTTACGACTAATAGCCGCCATGTCACGCACAAAGGATTGAAATCATCCATATTTCCATCCTATTTTACTAGTAAAGAGGAATTTCAACTCAGACAGCTTCTTCGACAGAACTTTCGCCTTGCTTAAAAAATATCCGAATGGATGGAACCGAGTTCAAGTCTAGAGTAAGTTTTAATCTATCCTACATATCTTCATAATACTCCCTATTTGTATATTCCCCTACTTAATATAATCTCATTCACTAACCCTCTTATTTGAGTGGCTTTTGAGTCTTATATATAGTGAAAAATAGTATAAAAATACATATAAAAATGCTTTTCTTCCAATGGGATATTGCGAAGGGGTTGAAGGCATTTCACCTCACTCTGCTGTGTTTGTGTGATGGAAAACATTCAAAATACCCAGGTATTTAGTAAAGAAATATAAATTTGACAAATCGGTCTAAAAGTTTTATTCCCTTAATCGGAAATCAAAAATCTTTTTGATCCTTTTTAATGTTAGAATGTGGAAAATATTTGTTAAAGTCATAAATAATTTTTGTTTTTGTATATCAAGTTTATTCTTTAAAAAAACAAAACTAGATTTCTACAAGGTAACCAAAAAAGTTCTGTCCGTTTTTTTGATTAGTTATTAAATGAAGTTGAAATATATGTGAAATGCGTGTAGCAATTGTTTTCAAATTTGGACAGCCGGAAGTAGGAACATCAGATGTTATAAAAAACACGCGCACTGTGCCCGCCCATCAGTTATAATCCGGACAGCTGTGAGAAGGATGGAAGTGTCTAGAGATCTCGTTCGGGGTTGTATGCTTTACGACTTCAAAGTGGGCTTAACAGCATCTGCATTAAATCGCCTCATATGTCAGGCGCTTGGGGATAGTGCTGTGGATGAACGTACTGCAAGGTGTAGGTTTCGAAAATTCAAGTCGGAAGATTTGTCTCTCCATGAAGAGCTTTGCAGTGGACGACCCAAGGTCTTGAATGACGGAGTACTGAATGTGGCCATTGAAGAGGACAGTAGTCTAAAGTGTGGTTAACTTATAAGTCAGTTCAACGTTTCTGATGAAACAGTCAGACTTCACCTGCACCGTCTTGGTAAGACGTACAAACTGAGCTAGTGGGTTCCACAAACGCTGTTGGAGGTCCACAAATGACAACGAGTGGCAGCCTGCGTATCGCTGCTTTCTCGCCATCGTACCGCATCCTTATTCAATCGAGTGCTTACGAGTGAGGAAAAGTGGGTTCTGTACAAAACTCCCAAGCGTTCCAGACATTGGTTGTCTCCTCAGGATGTTATCCCTCACACCGCAAGAACGCCTATGCAACCACGCAAGATTATGCTTTGTGTCTGGTGGACAGGTCGACAAGTGGTTAATTCTGAACTGTTACCAACTGGCCCAACGGTCACTGGAGACCTATACCCGCAGCAATTGAAACGTGTACAACCGGCATTGTACCAGAAGGAGCCAGAACTGGTGAATCGAAAAGGTGTGCATTTCCTCCATGACAACGCCAGGCCGCATGTCGCGCGAGAGGTCGGGGATAACATACAGCAACTTTGGTGGGAGACTTTGTTCTATCCACCTTATTCACCTGACTTTGCGCCATCCGATTATCAATGGATAATCATCTTGGGAAATCCTTCACCGATGAAGCAGACTTGCGCAAAGCCCTTACGGACTTCTTTGCGTCAACCCCACCCCGCGAGTTCTACCGTATAGGCATTGAACAGCTGGGTACACGTTGGCAGAAGGTGCTGGATGCCGATGTCGCTTAATTCGAAGGCTAAATATAAGTTAACACATACTGTGAAGCGTTTTTTTTTTCTTTAAAAACGGACAGAACTTTTTTGGTTACCTTGTATTTTATTCACTCTCGCGCGACATGCGGCCTGGCGTTGTCATGGAGGAAATGCACACCTTTTCGATTCACCAGTTCTGGCTCCTTCTGGTACAATGCCGGTTGTACACGTTTCAATTGCTGCGGGTATAGGTCTCCAGTGACCGTTGGGCCAGTTGGTAACAGTTCAGAATTCACCATTATTTACAATGAATTGTTGTCAATTATTAAGTAGCTCTTCAATACTACTTCAAAAAATTCTGATGTGAAAACGTTTTTGACGAACTCATGAATCTACATTTCATTAGAGAAACTTTTCCCCATCAGACAATTTGCAGCGATCGAAAAGAAGTTCGGATTGGATAGAACAGATCAACGGAGTTACGACAATTTTCTGCTTTATTCTCGCGGTATGAAGACTTACTTTGGACTTACTTTGGAGATTAAGAGTTTCTCCTAATGACGAGTTTATGGACAGGTTGCAACTGCTGTATGGATAAATATGCATTTAGTTTCATCGCGTTTAAAGAACTCTAAACGAATAATACCCGGCAAACCAACCATAGGCAAAATATTACATTTGTTTCAAGGTACTCAACATTTGGGGTCAGTTGTGAATCTTATCTTTGTCAGTCCACTGTAGTTGCGTGTGGCTCATTTTCATTACCTGTTGTGATATATTTAAAGAAAGATTAGGATAAGACATTCGTCATTGCCAGACATTTGCGTTTGGCTTAAAACCTTATTTATTTTGGAGATAAATAATAGAAAAGAAAGAGAGAACTAAGAATAGGATGTTTGTTTCACTGGATTTATTTGACTAAACACAGAGAAATGACCATTAAAAAAAATAGAAAAAAAAACAATTCCCAGGACAGACGTATTTTTGGTGACCATAATGTCACCAATTACGCAGATGATAACTGTGATAACTGCAGATGCAAGGAAAGATTAGACTTACGGTGATATCACGTTGAAACACCGGTTCCTGTATGATAACTGAAGTTAAGCAACGTCAAGCCTGGTCAGTATCTGTATAAGCGACTGCTTGTGAATACCAGGTGATATAATCTTGGATGTAGTGTAATGGATAATGACTTGGGATTGTTAATCAGGGAGCCAACTTCCAATTCCAGTCGGGTTTATTCTTTTCACTTACGTGCAAATACCATTTGGAAATGCATGAATCCACCTATTTACCCCCTGCTATGGGATAATTAGTAAGACTTGTATCATTATTATCTCCCTCATAAAAATCTTAAAATCTACAAATATTTTCTGGCTTTCAGTAACTTCATAATACGAAGAAAATAAAGGAATTAATCAATCAATCAATCAGAAGAACTATTGCAAATTTCTTGCCTCGGTAGCAAAAGAAAACAAGAAGACATAATTATCTGCACGAAAAAAGAATGTGTGGTTGTTGGTAAGAGAGAAACCAAGGTGCAAATTACTAATGAGAAAAATCAGAATGATCTGGGTTAGAAATTTAACTAAATGATGTAATAACAGAAAGCAGAAAATGTGACTCCGCATTCCAAAGTCGCATTGGAATAGTGAAAGATAGAAACAAAGCAAAGAATACTGGATTGCTACGTGATATCTGTCCTCCTACATAGCAGAGAATGCTGGACAATTTCCTCAAAGAAGAAAGCGATACTCGAAGCAACAGAAATGTGGTTCCAAAAAAGAATGGTGAGGATACCATGGACCGAATATGTAAGCAACGACACAGTTTTGAAGAGGAAGCAAACGAAAAGGAAACCTATAATTAACATCAAGAAAAAAACATTTGAAGCTCCTGGAACATATAATGAAGAAGAAGGGTTTGGAGAACCTGATACTTACAGGCTAGATCGAGGGAAAGAGAGACAGGGGAAAGCAACGTGTCATATACTTGATGGGTTTTAGCAAATGAAAGGCAGAGGATAGGTAACACGAGAAAGCGAGTTATGTGCTACTAGCGATAGGGAGATATAGATGGTTATGATCGTTTACGTCCTGAAGAGACATGGCACATAGAAGAAGACGTTCCAGAAGGTAAACAAAGTATTAAGAGATAGGAAAATTTTGTTAGAAACAAAATAAAAATTCATATTTATCTTCCTACATGTCAATGAATATTGTGCATTTTTTTACATATAAAGTTTAGAGGATGATGAAATAATGTGGATTGAAAATATTAAGACCTTGGAAAGTTTAAAAAAGAATTATAATTAAAATCAGAAAGAGGCAGTTGAAATTTCTAGGACAGTTAATGAGGAAAGATTGCTCCGAGAATTTAACACGTATAAATCATATTCAAGAGAGATGAGCCAATGGGAACCATCGAGTAACCTACCTGACGCGTTTGTTTCTCAATAGATAGCAGGGCGAGAACAAAAAGGTAAAGAATGAAACTTTGTTGGTTGTAACAAGGGTCGGGACGTTGTGAAGAGCCATGATTGTAAACGTTATGGAGGGACATGGTACATAAACGAAGAAGTGACGTGATTCTGATTAACATACGAAAATATTTCTTCCGGTTGAATTTTTACTATTTAAATTAAAACCAATAAAAAAATGCTTCTATTTATTTAATTCACCCAAAGAATGTATGAAGTTCGCGCCGACACTGAGGCAGGTCTATATATTCTCAGCGGCACGTATTCGTCATGTGCCGAGATTGGTGAAGTTTTCTGGCTGGGGAAAAAATGCTCCACGTGTGTCAAGTTGGTGATCGCAACGAGTGAGTGCATGGCAAACGAATGAAGGAAGAGGGAGAGGAAAAGAAAATAAATACAGAAAAAAAAAAAAATAAGCGAATCAGACAAACAAACTTGCCAAAAAAGAAGACAAATCAGGTCCACTCATTTATTTTTCTTCTTCTCTTAAGCTTTTTATGCTCCAGGCTAATCAGTCAGCAAAACAAAGATGCGTCCAACCGATATTCTTTCCTTCCGTCTTGCTAATTACACGACTGCTTACCATTCGTTCTTTCTTCTTTTTTTTAAATTTGTGTTATTTTCAAACATTTTATATTGTTTCTTTTACGACATGTTTATTTTATCTGTCTTCTTTTCGTCGCGTTCTTCTTCTTTGTTTGGCCATTAATTTTCTTGTCTTTAAGTTTATATTTAGGCTTATTTTTTACTCTCTTATAGATACGATCAAAATTTATTTTATTCCACATAGCCTATTTTCGATCTTGCATAGACATTCTTTTTCATATCTATCTATCAATCTATCTATCGTTTTCTCTCTCTCTCTATATATATATATATATAAAACAGTAAATCTTTACTTAAATATGAATTCCAATTTATACTGTTTTAATTACAGTTTACTCATATATATATATATATATATATATATATATATATATATATATATATATATATGAGCCACTTCATATCTATTTAGGTCTGTGTATATGAGGGTTTCACATTCTCTCAATTCTGATTTGAATCTCTTCATATCTAACTTTTGCACGCACGCAGCCATATATATATATATATATATATATATATATAGAGAGAGAGAGAGAGAGAGACAGACAGATAGATAGATAGATAGATAGATAGATAGATAGATAGATAGATAGATAGATAGATAGATAGATGTGTGAGTGTGTTGTTTTAAATTTGCTACATTCATGGACACGCTGGACTTTTCGCGGTCAGAGAGTTTGAAGATATAAAGTGTGTGAACATACAGCATGATCATCGCCGATGATCATCCGATCCTCAGATCATAATTATATTTGAAATTGGCCTGAAACATCTTATTGAAGTGTTTATCTTTCTCTCTCTCCATTTCCTTTCTCGACTATATATATATCATATTGATCCAGAACGCATCTCAAAACCTGACGATTACGCTTAAGCAGGACAGAAAATGTCATTGCAGGATGTTGACTTCAATGTCTACTTTTGTATTTGCATTCGCTCTATCTCTGATATCGAGCTCTTTAACACATAAATAAAACATACTTTAAAATTAGCATAAATTATATAATATATATATATAACGCCCCGTGGCCCAGGGGTAGAGTCGCCGACTGACGCCAATTCGGTCGGGTTTCGAGCCTGGGTTATGTAGCAATTGGAGTCTAACCGTACAGTGTGATACAGCGAAACAGATCTGTCTGCGGATGAATATATATATATATATACCATTTTTAAATGAGCATTGGTCTAATCTTATGACCAGAAACTAAGTAATTAAGATATATGTATTTATATAAGTTATCCACATACAAGCCTGTTTCGTTCATCAGTGTGGCTAGACACATCCACTTGCTTCTGGTCGGGTTTGAAACTCGACCGATTTGGTGTCACTCGGAGTCGCTACTCGCTAAACCATAGGCGCATGGAATCAGAGAATGGAAATTTGAACGTATTGTATATATGCAGTGTATACATACTCCAGTCACCGAAAGAACTCTTCATCTCGGAAGAGTATGTATGTATGTATTATTTAGCTACATATCTAACATAAAAAGTGAAACTGAAAAATTTGATGTATGAGTAGTCAGCAAAATTCTTGACTTAACCTCCTGTGACTTGTTTTTTAATGGCTGGTTAATGGATCTATAAGTCTATTATACCGAATCAAGACTTTGGAAATATTTGAATACCGAATACAAAAAGTAATGTCCTCAGTACCACATGATTTGCTGGTCATATCAATTGGTATGATTCCTGCGTGGCTAGAGAAGCTGGTATTAAAATCTGATGCCGTTATAGAATTTTAAAAGAAAACTCTAGCTAAACGCTTTCTTCTCATATCCAGTTCTTGTAAAAATTTTAGTTAATAAATTATAAGTATTCTAAAATGAGGAGTTACATTTTTATAATCTTGTATTTATTTTTATAGAAAACAGCTTCATACTGTATTCTTCAGGTGCGCTCCAGTTGAATTTGTTGCATTCACTTACGCACAAATATCCCTGGAAAAGGTATTAATCCATTTCTTCTTCTTCTTCCAGTCATGAATCAAATAAGAGAACACATCGGATTCTATAGCCCTGGTTGGCAACCAGTCTATTGCAGAAAGTATTAGCAACCTACTGCGGGAAAATTTTCTGCCCAGTCAGTCATGTCTCGAAAGAGACATGATCACCTAATCGTGTATGGTACGTAATTGACTGACCATGTTCTTATTATCACAAGATTTTGTAAAGTTGTGTTGGAGCGGATTTGTGATCTTTGAAATGACTGAAAAATTCGAGCAACAGCCATGTATCAAATTATGCGTAAAGCCCATTAAATGTTATGAAAACCTGAAAAATATTTTCCTCGGGTTTTAGCAAACATTTTCATTTTATCTGAAACACAGCATTAAGAGAGACACACAGCTTTCATGGCAGGTCGATTGTCAGACAAAGAATATAAGCTTTAAGGGGAACAAATCAGTACTGAAATATAATAGATTAAACCATGAGAGTCGTGATCTCCATAAGTCGTGATCTCTCCGATAAAAACATTCAGCAAATAAATCCATACTTATTCTTATATCAATGAGATTCGTTATGGTATTTGCCAAGGGATCCTCGTTCGGAAACTTTTCCACAGCACCTTCCATAATATGTGCGTGTGTTCATGCTTCTCTTTCAGATCCTTCTGCTTATCCATTTCGAGGAAAGAAAGAAAGAGGGAGAAAGAGAGAAAGATAGAAAGAGAGAGAGAGAGAGAGAGAGTTCATAAAATGTTCCATACTGACTCTCAGCTTGTAAGGAATATGTTAGGATGTATACACCGAAATTTATTAGTCACAGAGTCCCCACATGTTTCTTGAAAAGGACTGAGGTCGTCAGAAATACCTAAAACATTAAAACAAGCTTGAGCTATGGACAGTTTTTCTGTAATACTGATCGCACTCACTATACAACATCTCAATTCGAAAACTGAAAAAACAAAACAAAACAAGCAAAAAACAAAACAGTTTCTATTAAAATTCGTGAAACTTTGGAAATTTTCAGATAACAAGAATGTTAAAAACAACAAGAAATTCAAAGGATGACGGTGAAATTATGATGACATATGAGTGATGCTGTCGATAGATCCCGATTAAAAGAAATACTGGTAAAAATTCCTACATCCTATGAAATTATTATCCTAAGCAATTATTATTATAGTAATTATACATTATATATTTATGAAACAATCATTATAATTTTATAATCATTATTTTATTACGAAACATTCATTTGTTATCTTAATGACAATTTTTATTGACAGATTTTTGTTGTATTTGGGATGTCAAGATAATATTTACAATATAATGATAATAATGATAATGACAATAATCATTTTGATAATCTTTATTATCATAAAATATTTATTTATTTATTCTTGTTTTGGGGTTTTGTAAAAACAAAATAATCAAGGAACGGATCAGAGTAGCAGCATCGACTTGAAGCCATTAATAATTCAAATCCCAATAGATGCCAACTGCAGAGGCTAATAAACGCTTAACATGGAAAAAGGAAGAAAACTTTTTTATTCGTTTATTGTTTCTAGTATTTCTCTTTTCATCGCCATGATCGCAGCGTTCGTGTTTACGTCCCGCCTGAAGGACTGCATATGAAAGAATTTTTAGAAAATTATCGAACACTTCAATAAAATACAACATCCATTCGAAAATTGTTAAACTTAGTCGGGGACGTTTGCAAATATATACCCCAAAACAGAAAAAAACATATTCCATGGCCTTTAGACACACATGCGCGCACAAAAAAACACGCACACACACACACACACACACACACACACACACACATATATATATATATATATATATATATATATATGTAAATGGGTGGCAAGAAAAACCTTGAGTCCTCTTCACCTGGAATTATATATATATATATATATATATATATATATAAATGGGTGGCAATACACACACACACACACACACACACACACATATATATATATATTGCCACCCATTTACAGATATATATATATATATATTGCCACTCATTTACAGATATATACATATATATTGCCACCCATTTACATATATATATATATATATACGTATATAAAGCAATCGGAGTCTAACCGTACTGATGAGCTGTGATACGGCGAAACAGATCGGTCTACGGATGACAATACATATATATATATATATATATATATATATATATATATAATTCTGATGTCTTTGTGGTGCAGTTGATGTCGGCTCTGAACTAGAAATCGGGGGAGCCGAGTTCGAATACCATTTGAATTCATAGCATTCACTTACGCGCAACTACCCTTGGGAAAGGTATTAATCCGTCTCTTCCCCCCAGTTATCTGTTAAGTAACAGGACAGATTGGATTCTATAGCCCTGGCTGGCAACCAGTCTACTGTAGAAAGTAATGGTAAACTACTGCGGGACAATCTTCTGTCCAGTCAGTCATGTCTCGAAAGTGACATGATCGCCCAAGCGTGTTTCACGTATGGCACTTAACTGACTGACCGGTTTTGTTATATATCTAGATATAGTAACATCTCTAAACAAAAAAAAATAATTTGTAATGGTAATGGTATTATTAACTATATGTTTATAAGGAACATTCGGTATTCCCTGAAAGAGTAGCCAGTGTAATTGTTATCCCTCCATCACGCTGTACATGTATGAATTAGTTAGGACTTCATAGAGAAGGTGTTATATTATGGTGACTGTAGTAAGTAAAATGTAGTTTTAGTGTAAGAAAATTTAAATATCTTTATTGTGTCTTGTCTAATGTAGGACATGAAAACCAGACTTTTTCGCACCTTCTGCCATGTTTGTACGATTTATACATAACAAATATTTTAGAAAATTCTTCGCCAATTTCACTTTTCTTAATTTTCTGGCCATCTGATTTTGGGCAGCCAAATTACATTTTATATCACAAACATATTTCTGTCTTTGAATAGAACACAAGAAACAAATGAGGGATGGAAGTTTTCTAATCTTACGTTAGCACCGACGTCATTACACTAAAAAATGGGGGTCGGTGAAATATCAATGCCAGCGCGACTTTGGTTGCAGGGACCGGCTAATTTTAGGACTTAGCAATGTGCAAGCACACTCTTTCCCACATTTTAAACCAACCTTGTGTCGTATCTTGTCACCATGGGACTACGTGTGAATACCAAGTGCAATATCTGTTCTACTCATTTCTCATAGTAATGATAAACCTTTATTTTTAACAAAACATTCGCTTTTATTTAACGTTGCAGCCAGTGCAACCTTCCATTGAAATCTATAAAATCTTTCTCTTAAAAAATTTTTTTCGGAAAAAGAAAGATTGTGATGTGCTATCTGTTGTCTCTTACATTTCTTTGTTTGCGATGTAGCGTCAACCAACGATGTTTGAACAGATATAGTACTCGCTAAGACATACAAGTTTCATTCGTTGAACTCATCTTTTAGTATACAGTTTAAAGTTTGGTATTTCTGAACGCGTATAAAACCATAAGTTACTGCAAAATAATATTTCTACAAATTATAAAATATAACACCGTTGACTAGAGTCGTAAACTAGTCTGCGAGATTGGGCTGAAAATTTAATAGGCTTACTATGAACCATTGATGATAGAGCTGTGAAATACTGCAAGCATTTATTCCAAGTATTTTTTTAATAACTACATTATTTCCTTCTAGGTAAACTGACATCTGACTTCAAAGAAAACTATTAACATCGTTGGTAAAAAAAAGTCATCAACGATAGATATGGCGTCATCATCACTGCACTGTTAGTTCACAGCCAGTTGTTTTGTTTTTCGTATTGGGGAATTTATGATAGTCAACTTAGGAGAATAGGGCGGGAGATCAACCAGTTAATAGTCACGCACAACATCCATTGAAATCAAGGACTGTCTGCTAGAGGACGGTACTAATGAAATACGACCCCTTTCATCAGTTTTCTTGGGAGTTTGGTCATTTCGTAATTGCCTTTGCAAATTGCTATAATACTCTCCATTGATGAAAAGGACTTTTTGAAGAAAGTCAATAGATATATTTTTCTTTTCTTACATTCCAAAAAACCTGAGGACATCACCGTCCTTGAAGATAAATCAACCTTAGCCTTCTTTATAGCAAGCGAGTAAGGGATGTTTTCACTGTTTGGATTATCTCTTGATCTCTGGCTCAAAGTGTGGACCTTAACGCCCATCATTGGTTAGGAAACATTCAACGAGATAAGTTGGATATGTCAGATTTCTTTCCGTGATGTGATCATCCTAATGCGATTTTGATTAAGTATCAGCACCACCGAGTTAAACCGTCGTTATGCAAAGTTCATTGAACGGAATATTGTCAATTCTCAGCAGAAGAGAGCAGAGGTTTTTAGAACATGTAATGAAGAAGGAAAGCTTGGAGAATCTGATACTCACAGGTCAGATTGAAGAAAAGAAAAGCAGGAGAGAACAACGTGTGACATACTTCATGGATGGCAGTGCAAGATTTCGGAGAAATACCAAGAGAAATGTATGCGCATTGTGGTGAAGTGGATATCGGCTCGGAACAAGAAATCTGAGAGCCGAGTTCAAATTGAATTCGTTGCATTCCCTTATGCTCAAAACCTTTGGGAAGGGTATTAATCCGTCTGTTCTACCTCCATCTATGGGTTAAATAACAGGTCAGATCGGATTCTATAGCCTAGATGTGCAACCAGTCTACTGCAGCAAGTGATGGCAACCTAATGCGGGAAAATTTTCTGCCTAGTCAGTCATGTCTCTTTTGAGACATGATCGCTCAAGCGTGTATCACGTATGGCATTTAACTGATTTACTAACCAAGAGAAAAACGTTAAAAACTACAAGGAATAGCGGGGATAGGAAGAGCCAAGAAAAGCCAAGAAAGTGTGAAGAGACACGGCAGATAAAAGAATTCTCCTCGACCCGCGGCTTTTAAAATTTCTGGCTTTTACTTCTTGGTGGGTGGATTCTTGTTAATTGTTGGTTTAATAATCTTCTATCTGTCTTTTCAAGCGCACGTTGTATTTTTTAGGTACTGGAAAAGATGGATCCTACAAAGCCTGACAGACCTCTGGAACAAGATGTAATCGAGTATACTAGTCTGCAAATTCTACCCAGAAATAAGTCAACGCGCTTTTCGGTTTAATTTTATGCCAGAAATAGTTCCTACTTTTGGTGCTGCGTGTGTAAATACTAGCTGCAAGAATGTGCAATCTTTAAGGAATTAATGCAATTTAAAAAATTCGTCATTATTTGTTATTGTTTTTTTTTACGTTAATTTTAACGTTTACATGTATTAAGTAATGTCCCTGTTTATTAAAAATATGGCTGAAATGAATATCTATGGGCCTAGAGATCGAAATTCTTATTAAAGGATATGGGCTTGTCGAGAGTATCATTTTATTTAATAAGTCTTTCGATTTCAATGTCTGTAGTTAGTAATTTAATGTCGGAAAAAGCCTTAGACGTATATTTAAAACATCATCTACAGCATCTAATGTCTATCATCTCATTTCATAATTGATAGTCTTACTCTAGAAGTAGCAAGAGTGTCAGAACTGTCAAGATTTTTAAGGAATATAATTGTTGGACAGTCAGGAGGAGGACCCAATAAGCGGAGAATGGCAGAAAACATTTATATTCACCTTGCTACAATGAATAGAACCAGCATGCTGTTTTGCCTCATTCCTTTTCTATTCCACTGGTAAGATTCGTTCTGTTTGACTGATAATTTGTCCAATAGGAAACCCAAGCAACTAAAATAGAGGGATACTAAGTAAAACTGAACGGGGTACGGAGGAATAAGAGGCTATTATGATGACGAGTAGGACAGATATAGGTTGACCTTGGAATTGAAGAAACAAAGACTGTAATCGTCAAGGAAGTATTCTCTTGAGAGTTTATTACACAATGTAAAAGTTTTGGGAAAGAAGCTGTTTGATTTGCAGATTCTTTATGCATCAACCCTCTCACTCATTTGTGTTTTCATTTTTTAAAAATAATTTCATCCCAAGCGAGGTGATAATTCCACAAAAAAGCAAGAGGTAAAATGAAAAGAGAAGATTTTAGAAGGAACTGGAAATCTAATATTGAACTGAAAACAAGGGATTAACTCCTACTCCTGTTCAAAAATCTGGCGAGATCTTTGATGACGTAGCTGATTATCTCATCGTATTAGTTAGGAGTTATTATTCGATAACTTCTGTACATTTACCTTAATTGTTACATGTGGTCTTGTTTTGGGACGCCATTTCTTCTACTGCTTCTTCATCTTTGTTATTATTTAAGAGAAAAATGGAGTCGCTGTTCTTGAAGAGTAGTAAACGTGATATTTGCAAAAACCTGTTATTGCTCTTAATAAATTTAACGAAAACTGAAGTCAATGAGAAATGGAGCTTTGAAGAATCAAAATGCCAGCGAGATATTATCCCCCTAGCCATGAATCTAATTAAGGGGTAACATGAAAAGCACAAGGATTCGCTAACGTCAGCAATTAAAAAAGAAATCACTTCATAGAAGAATAGCAAAAAGCAGCTTAAAATGTATCATAAAAACACGACAGAATCGAACTGACACATTGACTGCATTACAGGCTATCATGAATACCATTATCAACATCAATAATAATAATAATAATAATAATAATATTTTGATTATTTCATTATAATTATTGAAATACAATATCTTATTATCCTACGTTATTAATGATGAACGACGTGCTTCTTTATGGAAATTGTTTGGAAAGAATTTTATGATGATGACGTCGTTGTTCTTCTTCTTTTTCCTCTTGTTCTTGTTCATCTATATATTGCATCACTTCAGGGCGTAGATTCTCATAACTCTCCCGTTTAGAGCTTTAAGTTAATTTCCTCTCCTTACTGGATATGCTTTGTGTTGCAGTAGATTTCGGCTCGGAACGAGAAATAGGAGAGCCAAATTCGAATTCCAGTTGGATTGGTCTCATTCACTTTCGCGCAAATACCCTTGGGAAAGGTACTAATCCGTCTTTTTTCCCTCCAGCTATGGGTTAAATGGCAAGACAAATTGGGATCTACAGCCTTGTTTAGCAACACTTCTATCGCAGAAAGTAATGGCAACTTCTGTCCGGTCAACCATGTCTCTTTCGAAACCTGATCGCCCAAACGTGTATCATGCATAGCATTTAACTCTGAGATCGTGTTATGTGATTTATATAAAAAAAGCTCATTAGTTTGGTTACTCCATGTTTTCCTCTGTTTCACTTGCCTTCAACTTGCCCACATTCTCCAAGCCCTATTTCCTCCTTATGTATCCCAGAAATTTCAACAGTTTCTTTCAGATCTGAAGTACAAGAGTCCTTTTAGTTTCTGTTTCCCTTAAAACTTCATCGTTGCTTCCGTCCATGGTATTCAAATCATTCTTCTGTAGAACCACGTCTTGGTGACTTGTAATATAACCTCCATATATGAGGAAATTGTAAAGCATTCACTTCCTTACATGAAGTTTGATAGTTCTGCACTTTTTCCGTTGTTTCTAACGAAATGTTCATGTTTCTTAATAAATTGTTTAAAGTCATCTTTAGCTATTTGGATTAGAACTGCAGTTAATTAATTAATACAGATCTTGTTTTAAGGATATTTACTACAGACGTGTGCGTTGTGGTGCATTGGATATCGGCCCGGAACGAGAAATCGGGGAGCCGAGTTCGAATTCCAGCCGAATTCATTGTATTCACTTACGCGCAAATACCCTTGGGAAAGGTATTAATCCGTCTCTTCCTTCCAGTTATGGGTTAAATAACAGGACAGATTGGGTTCTATAGCCTTGGTCGGCAACCAGTCTACCGTAGAAAGCAATGGCAACCTACTGCGGGATAATCTTCTGCCCAGTCTGTCAGGTCTCTTTCGAGACATGATCGCCCAAGCGTGTATCACGTATGGCACTTAACTGACTGACTGACTACAGACGTAATAAATTCTGTTTCTTAGACTATTACTGCTGCATTGGTTTCGTTCCACTCCCAGAAAAAATTCTCGGGTAAGTTGAAAACTAATGCTACAATTATTTCGATAGATCAAATCTTCTTATAGATACAATGAAACGAAATACATGTAACCAGTAAACAAAATAAAATCACCTACCTCCTTTATTTGTCTTTCTCTAATATTTGCGGCATTCATTTTAATTTGAATCTTTTCTCTTAAGACGGTCTTCAAATGTATTTGCATTACGTGAAACTAATTTAAATCATTCTATTGATATAAATTAATTTTCTGTTTCAGGATATCTTCCTTTTTGCCGAAAAGATTCTATCATACATAGACATGGCCTCCATGTTCATATCTGGGAAAATCTCTCAGCGGCGACCGAATTGATTTCTGAGTCTCCAGATAATCATGTCTTTTCGACTTTTGGTCTTGCACTCTGTTACTATCCCTTTTAATTTTCAAAATCGTTTTCCTTCTTCTTAGGACTGTAACATATTAAACAAATTTTCCGATAATATAGAAATGGCTCTTTCTTTACGTCCAGCGAATATTTTTGTGGTTGGTGATTTTGATGCTCATTAAGTGATTTAATCATTCTAATCTGACTGATGTTGTTGGTAATCAGATTTTCAATTATTCTTTCATTCAGTGGACTTCCTTACTAGTTTCCCTCTTAAAATTCTTCAGCATTCGTCTTTAATTGTTTTGCTTCTCACCTCCTCTCCTAGTTAAACTCTGTTCTATTGGCAATTCGGATCACATTGTAGTATCTGTCTATATTTCTTTTGAGTTGTCCATTAGAAAAGAACCTCTCGTTCACAAAATTTTGAATGGAATTTATTTCGTGACGTTATTCGATACGCCTCTTGGATTGATATTCCTAACCGTCCCATTAAGAATTGTACAACAGAGGTTTCTTCTTGGGTTAAAGCCAACATTGTTGTTTTTGTACTTACTCGCAAATATCAGGTGAAACTATGATCGTCACCTTCATTCACACCATTCCGTTCAGCCGCTATAGCCCATACGAATCACTTTTTCTTTGTTAATCACAACAGACGCCTATTTGTTAGAGGCCACAATAATTGTAAAAATGTCTTCAAAGAGAACTAGATTTGTTTACTTATAAAATGAGACACTGTATAACCTTTAACAATTCATGTGACTAACGGCGGTTCTATAATAATGTATTAAATAAGAGTCATTTATTCCCCTCCTCTTTACTTAATTTGAGGGGTTAATATATTCTGCTGATGAAGCAGCATGTCTAGCTCGGAAATTCTTTTTAAATTCTACTCTTGATATGCATACACTACCGTCCATAGTTTCTGTTATCATTTCAAAACTAAATCTTCACAAACCATGTAGACGTGGGGCATCCCTGCAATAGTCCTTAAGAAATTTACTTTGTATCTACCATAAATCCCTTACTGCTTCTCGATTTCCTGCTTGTCTGAAATCCTCATGTGTAGTTCCAGTCTTTAAGAACTCAGACAAACCATCTGACCCTTCTAACTATTGGTCTGTTAGTCTTCTATCGCTTTTTGTCAAAGTACTAGTGGCGCTAATTAATTCTAAATTGGTTAAAAAACTCACACCATATTTTCTTCTTTCAGATGAGCAACATGATTTTACTTCCTCCAATTTAACTGCTTCCATGTTAACAATTATTACTGATAGTCTATCAAACTTTGAATGTTGAAGCTTCAGATGTTACTTTGGATATCTTAAAGACATTTGTCTCACTTGCTCACTCTTTTTCACACGTTAAAGACATTTATTCTCTTTCTCCTCTTTTCTTTTTTTACGTTTAAAGACATTTATTCTCTTCTCCTTTTTCACGTTAAAGACATTTATTCTCGCTTACTCCTCTTTTGCACACGTTAAAGACATTTATTCTCGCTTACTCCTCTTTTTCCCACGTTAAAAGACATTTATTCTCGCTTACTCCTCTTTTTCACGTTAAAGACATTTATTCTCGCTTATATATTTTGCACACGTTAAGGCATTTATTCTCGCTTACTCCTCTTTCGTTAAAGACATTTATTCTCGCTTACTCCTCTTTTGCACACGTTAAAGACATTTATTCTCGCTTACTCCTCTTTTGCACACGTTAAAGACATTTATTCTATAACACTCCTCTTTTACGTTAAGAACATTTATTCTCGCTTACTCCTCTTTTTCACGTTAAAGACATTTATTCTCGCTTACTCCTCTTTTGCACACGTTAAAGACATTCTCTTTCCTCCCTCTTTTCACACGTTAAAGACATTTATTCTCGCTTACTCCTCTTTTCACACATTGAGAACATTTTATTCTCGCTTACTCCTCTTTTTCACACGTTAAAGACATTTATTCTCGCTTACTCACTCCTTTTGCACGTTAAGACATTATTCTCGCTTACTCCTCTTTTCACGTTAAAGACATTTATTCTCGCTTACTCCTCTTTTTCACACGTTAAAGACATTTATTCTCGCTTACTCCTCTTTTTCACATTAAAGACATTTATTCTCGCTTATCTCTTTTCACACGTTAAAGACATTTATTCTCGCTTACTCCTCTTTTTCACACGTTAAAGACATTTATTCTCGCTTACTCCTCTTTTTCACACGTTAAAGACATTTATTCTCATACTCTTTTTCACACGTTGAAGACATTTATTCTCGCTTACTCCTCTTTTTCACACGTTAAAGACATTTATTCTCGCGCCTCCTCTTTCACACATTAAAGACATTTATTCTCGCTTACTCCTCTTTTTCACACGTTAAAGGCATTTAGTCTCGCTTACTCCTCTTTCACACGTTAAAGACATTCTCGCTTACTCCTCTTTTTCACACGTTAAAGACATTTATTCTCGCTTACCTCTCTTTTACACGTTAAAGACATTTATTCTCGCTTACTCCTCTTTTGCCCGTTAAAGACATTTATTCTCGCTTACTCCTCTTTTGCACACGTTAAAGACATTTATTCAACACTCCTCTTTTGATCAAGTGTTTATTCTCGCTTAATCCTCTTTTCACACGTTAAAGACATTTATTCTCGCTTATACTCTTTTTCACACGTTAAAGACATTTATTCTCGCTTACTCCTCTTTTTTTCACACGTTAAAGACATTTATTCTCGCTTACTCCTCCTTTGCACATTAAAGACATTTATTCTCGCTTACTCCTCTTTTTCACACGTTAAAGACATTTATTCTCGCTGCTCCTCCTTTTGCGCATTCAGAACATTTATTCTCGCTCCTCTTTTCACACGTTAAGAACATTTATTCTCGCTTACTCCTCTTTCTCACACGTTAAAGACATTTATTCTCGCTTATATATTTTCACACGTTAAAGACATTTATTCTCGCTTATAAAATTTTCACACGTTAAAGACATTTATTCTCGCTTATATCTTTTTCACACGTTAAAGACATTTATTCTCGCTTACTCCTCTTTTCACACGTTAAAGACATTTATTCTCTTACTCCTCTTTTTCACACGTTAAGAGCCATTTATTCTCAACTGCTCACTCTTTTCACACATTGAGCATTTATTCTCGCTTACTCCTCTTTTCACACGTTTGAAATTTATTCTCGCTTACTCCTCTTTTTCACACGTTAAAGACATTTATTCTCGCTTACTCCTCTTTTTCACACGTTAAAGACATTTATTCTCGCTTACTCCTCTTTTGCACACGTTGAAAGGTTATCATACTTCGGAACGAGTTTTTGAAATGGTTAAATTTTTATTTTATTTTATTTTTTTTATAATCATATCGCCCTAAGCAATGCAGTTTACTGCCACTGTTGTGCAGGGGGTTATATAGAAGGCAAGTTATGAGAAAGAGTGGCAGGTGATAGGGGGTGTCAGGAAGGTGGTAAAAGAAGGATGAGAATGCTGATGAGAGTGGAGTGGACAAAGAAAGGATCATGAGAGAGAGAAAGGATGCAAGTTAGTGAGACAGGAGATGAATATTGACTTTATATCTAATTTCTTGGAGATTGTAGATGTCGGGGAAGCAAGTAAACGGAAGGGAATTCCATAGGCAGAAAGTGCGAGAAAAGAAGCTAATGGAGTAGAATTTGCGTTTACATTTTATTGGTTTCACAGTAAAAGATTATACTGCTAGTAGATTATATTTATTCATAAAAAGAGTCATATTTGTAAAGAAAAACGAAAGCAAGTGATGAAACCAGTGTAAGTTAAATATTTTACAAATTCCGCATTTGGGACAATTATTTCTGCAAAATATTGACATAAGTGTACAGAATAAAATGGTGACTTACATTGTCATTCTGAAAGCATGTTGAATGCTGCTTTTTCTTAGAAAAAAGTTTCTGTACTCCTGTACAGAAACTTTTTTTTTTGAAGCTGGTATTATAGTTCAGGGAACATGTCAATCCGTTTCACTCATGAGCAGACCTAAACGTCGACAGTAAATTAGACTGCTATAAAAAAGATACATTTGTTTTTTTTTGTTTTTTTTTTTAAGGTTTATCAACTCTATATGGATTGTTTATATTTTTAACATATTTTGTATTGTAAAAGCGTTTTCTATTTAAATGCTGACCGGGCTTAACTTCGATGTTTGGACGAGAATCGGCGTTTTCAGGACTATTTGATTGGAACATGCAAATCCATTTCACTTCTAGCCATTTATAAGCGACAGAAGTAGAGAAGACTACTTTAAAACTGCTAATTTTGCTAGCATAATTGAGTAGTGACCGCGAGGGAGTGAACTTGAACGTTTTAAATAGTCTTTCTCTATATTTAATGCTCTTTGATAATCGACTTTAGCATCGATTTTTTCCTTTATTTACATTTTATAAGAATGTTTTATTTGCCAATACAATATCAGTAAACATTTTTAGAACGACATGAAAAAAATATGCTATGTATGGAATCTTCGTGAACGCTTCAATAAGTTCTCCAATATTTCACGTTCATATCTAATTTCTCCAAGAATGAATACTCTTTTTCAAAGAACTTCAAAATCGAACATGCTTGTGATGCTCCACTCTTCTAGTATTAGAAATTACAATATAGAACTGGAGTCGAATCGCATAAATACAGGGCTATAATATATACCCGAGAATCTGCCCCAGAGAAGTTTAGTCAAAGTTGATTGATTGGTTTAGTTTTACGGCTTATCAACTCTTTTCAGATTATTTAAAGCCGAAATATATATTGGATTGTAAGATTAATTCTGTTTTTGCGAATGACGAACGCATTTACAATTGTCTGATAATAACAATGATTTTTCCAGAAAATATTTTCCGGTCCTAATACTTAACTCATAAATTGGATAAGGGAATGAATTCGCACCTTTCCTAAGGTTAGCTGTGTGCTAGTGAATGTAATGAACTCAACTAGAATTCCAACTTGTGTTTACAAGCAGCTGAATTCCACTTAGAGACAGACATTATGATGCTGGTATGTAGTTCATTTCATGGCGACGTTCTATCTACTATGAAATTCAGGGTATAAGGAAAGGATTCATTATTTTGATTGCAGTAAGAGTATAATTAACACAGACTTCGTGGTAATAACAATAACAATTTAACTAACAAATGTGACAATTGAAATAATGCGTCTAAAGTTTTGTGTCTTGTAACGATTCAGCGTTAAATTGTCCAGAGTAACGGCATGAAAACATTGCCTTCGTCTGAAAAGGGGATGCAAATTATTGGCACATAATTAACCTTCTCATTTGACCAGAAGCTAAAATTACGGTCTTTATTGATTGATATGTCTTTTGCAATAGCCACGTTTAATAGCCATTTTTAATTTTCCTTTTAACCATAACGGGACGAGATTTTTACAAGCAGCACCTAAAAGAATAAATTTAATCTAATTGCAACAATGAGATTATATATATATATATATATATATATATATGTGTGTGTGTGTGTGTGTGTGTATGTATATATTATTAATTATTACGTTAGAAGATGTGAAAACCTACAGACTGCTTCAAAATTATACACTGTGTTTCGAGACTGAAAATGTCGAAACAAAATGTATAATTTTGTAGTAGTTTGTAGTTTTTTACGTGTCTTAACGTAATAATTACTAATAAATATTAATTGCACTATTTTTATATTGAGCACTGTTTTAATTAATGTTTTAAACGTTGCAATTTTATTCTTCGTTCGTATTCATTTGCATATATATATATATATATATAGCTCAGAGGTAGAATCGCCGTCTGACGCCTTTTCAATCCTGGGTTAAAAGCAAAGCAATCGTATGTCTAACCGTACTGATGACCTGTGATACAGCGAAACAGATCTGTGCGCGGATGACTATATATATATATATATATATATATATATATATATATATATCCCAAATGGTGTTGCTGGTTCTGCACAAGCTGTCATCATTATAATCAAGCATATATAGCATTAGACTGGCTATTCAATTATCGTTCATTTTATATATATATATATATATATATATATATATATATATATATATAGAGAGAGAGAGAGAGAGAGAGAGAGAGATAATGATGTCAGGTTCGTAAACAGAGGGGATAATCTACAAAGACCCATGCAATATAAAATGTTAAGAGATAGATCTGTATTGAGAGCTCAGTGGATATTATCCAGAACAATATGATATACATAAATGAAAACTCAACACATCAAGTGGTTACACACAATAATTTATTTTGATGGGTGAATATACTCATCTTTTGAGATCAACGATTTCACTCCTCCTGTTCAATCGCCACAATTAATGCATTCATTCTATCTCCCCTAACATTTATGACCCTACCAAGATCATTCTAAAAATCTCTATTCTGGGTCATATTCCTTGGATTTCCTTTCTTGAATCTATTTTTTGAACGTTTGGAGAAAATTAGACCAAATGTAATCGTCGGTCTTAAGAGGTGGGTATATTAGCCCATCGAAATAAATTATAATTTATAACTACTTTAGATGATGTGTTGAGTTTTTCTTTATATATAGGCTAGAATATCTTGATCGGTAAATGAACCATATTTCCTTTTCCATGCGTATATCTTAGCATTCTTTTTTTCTTCAGATATATTGAGCGCATAAATATGGTAGACGCCAATCTGACAGAAGAAATGAAAAGGAATGCTGTGCTTGTGACACTAGCTGCCAGCCACAGTAACTCAGAAATAACCAACTTATAACGCAATGTGGGACGGTAATGTAAATTTCTCATTTCTCTATAACACACATGCGAACATTAACATCTGAATCAGGAAATGAAAAGACATGCCATAATCTTGGCATTATTTGCAAATTTCTTAAAAGTGGTTAGGTGAGTAACAGTTGGCTCTGTGCAGATATCAACATGGCAATTTTTATACCAACTTACACTACCGGCCATAATTATTAGGCCACCCCACTTATTTTAAAAGAAATGATGTATTTCATATTATTTTTAGTGGACAATTCTAAATGAAAATAGAATGGTTCTTTCGGTATTATTACTTTGCAAAACTTTTGCAAGGTATGGAAGCAAAGATGAATCACCCTAATTTTTTTTCATTCTTTCATTGATGAAATTTCAATATAGGCAATTATTAAATATTTATAAATTCATTTAATGCACATGTTATATTTGCAATATTAACAAAAGAACCACTCTATTTTCATTTACAATTATTCACTTGGCAATAAATACTAAAACAATAATATAAAATACATCAATTTTTTTTTAAATACAGGGGTTGCCTAATAATTATGGCCGGTAGTTTAGCTGTAATGTTTCTGAAGGTTATGGCAAACAAGAGCCATACACACTTCTATTTTTCGTATGCTTCCACCTTTAACACCATACTGAATTTGATGGTAAGTGCATAGACCAAGTTGGTAGAGGTGTGCGTTCTACATTGATTTTGCTCTATCCTACATATCCAACGTGGAACAGGACTGGATGGCCGGGAACTTTCACAATTATATTGCTCCGAACATCTGGCGTACTAACTTGAGTTTGCTGATATATCTGGTGCGTCATTAAAACGTTGACAAACCAGCAGTCCGACATATGTAAAGATTTATAGAAGATCCATAAAGTTTTAAGTCTTTTCCGAGGCCTTATTGAAGTAATTCTTGATGCTTAGAACGGTTTAATAGAATATAACTTATTGTGTCTAAGTGAATATATATATGAATTGTTCTGAAAATGTAGTGTTTTCCTCTTCAATAACTTTCTATCGTATTATAATTTGCTGTCAAATATCTGACGCATGATATTATATATGCACACACACACACACACACATATATATTTATATATATATATAAGAGTGAGCGAGTGAAAATGAAAGAGGAAGGGTGGAGGAAGTAACCTGAATGTAAATGTAGCTGTAACTTAAAATAGAAAGCAAGCTTTCATAACAAAGATTTAAAACAAAAAAGACATCTGATCTTGATATTTAAAAAAAAAAATTACATTAACGAAGTTAACAAAGTGCTTGCTGAATGAGTCGATGTATATCCGAACTATTCAAATTTGAAACCGTTAGTTGATTGAATTATTGTTTATGGTTTATCAACCCTTTGTATTTTATTTAAAGCCGAAATATATTTTTGAATGTAAATATATTTTTCGAGTTAACATTCTATTAATACTTTTTTAAAAGATAATAATTTTCCTAGGTTCAGCGATTTAACACTTAACTGAGGTTGAATCTGCTGGAACACTAATTCTTGAGCGTTATCAAGAGGAAGACCAAACATCATCTGTACAATACTAAGAATGTATTGACAGCTACTATAGTAGATATAATGGTTTACGGTCATATCACGTTGAATAAATCGGTTCTCGTCCGATCACCGAAATTAAGCAATGTTGAGCCAGGTCAGTACTTAGATGGATGGCCACTTGAGAATACCAGGTGCTGTAAGCGTTCCTTGACGGATGTGCGATTTTGGTGCAGTAGATATCGGCTCGGAAAGAGAAATCGGGGAGCCGAGTTCGAATTCCACTTGAATGTCCTGCATTCACTTACGCTCTAATAACCTTGAGAAAGGTATTAACCCTTCCCTCCAGTTATGAGTTAAATAACAGGACAGATTGGGTCTAGAGTCTTGGCTAGCAAATAATCTACCGCAGTAGGTATTGGCAATTTGTTGCGGGATAATTAAAAATGCTTGAGGTTTGACCCTACCCTTAAACAAATCCCAACGTTTCTTTCTCCATCGCTTCGGAGGAAGGCGGTTCAACTTGACCAGATTGAATGCCGAAACAGGTAAAGGTAGATACTGTAGTGGATATGAAGACCAATATAAACAAGAAAAACGATTCAAGTTATGCGTTTACAATACATTATTGAAGCTGTTCCTGATCCTGAGAATGGTACATTAAAATAATTATATTTGTGGTTTTCTACATTGAATATATCGACATTTTGTTTTCCTTTCATAGATGTTCGTCTCATTCTAGATTTTATTCCAATGTCACAACCCTTATCACAACAGTTTTAAATACTATAAGGCTAATAATATCTGAAAATAAAGGGTTGTTCTTTTCATTATTGATGGTGGGTGTCCTTTCAATTATTAATGGTGGGGCTTCTTTCCATTATTGATGGTTGGGGGTCCTTACCATTATTGATGTTGGGGGAGTTCTTTCCATTATTGATGGTGAGGAGTCCTTTCGAGACTTATCTGATGTCAATAATTCATGCGATTATTTTTTTTCTTCGAGTTACATAGGCTGTCAATCTGTCAATTTTAATTGTCACTGATGAAAGTGACTTCGTTTTTATTATTTCTGTAACGTATGGTCCGCGACCGCAGGAACTAAGCATATCAATTTTCATAGCACTACATAAGAAACCAGGTGCAATGGAATGTGAACAATCAGTTTATTGAGTCTCATAACAAATATCATCCGGATTCTGATGAACAGACTGCGCAGCAGAATTGGCTCAGAGATAAGACAAAAACAGTGTAGCTTTGTTAAAGTTACCGGAGCAAGCCATGCGATATTCATGCTCAGAATGCTGTCTGGAAAAGCAATAGAAATGCAGAGTTATCCTCAGACGAAAAGATTTATCTATGTAAAATGTGTTTGACCATAGTTGCTTTTTTTTTGTTTGTTTTTTTTTAAATATTCACTGAAAAATGTCATGAAGCCATTTCTGACCTTAAGTCTCTGCTTGGGACCCGGAAGATGTGTATACAACAGAAATCGAAGATAATAATAATAATAATAATAATAATAATAATAATAATAATCAAGAAACAATAGACCACCTAATCTCAGGCTGTTCTGTGCTTGCTCCAAATGAATATAAAAATCGCCACGATAGAGTTGGGCAATATTTACATTGGACAATGTGCAAACATTATGGAAAATCTGTAAACAAACACTGGTATGAACATCACCCAGCACCGGTTACAGAAATAGAAGATGTAACCATTCTCTGGGATTACACCATCTACAGAGACAGAAAAATTGAAGCAAACAGGCCAGACATTATTGTTAAAAACCAGAAGGAGAAAACTTGTCTATTAATTGATATGGCTTGTCCAGCGGATTGTAACATAGCAACCAAGGAATTTGAAAAACTGTCAAAATATAAAGACCTGGAAATTGAAATAGAAAAAATGTGGAAATTGAAAACAAGAGTTGTGCCAGTGATAGTAGGTGCACTTGGAATGATAAAAAATGGAACAAAACAACACATTGAAAGAATCCCTGGAAACCCCAGCTTAAGACATATACAAAAAATTGTCTTATTAAGTACAGCCCACACACTAAGGAAAACGTTATCTATGTAATGCTAGGGATGATAGGGAAGATAGAAAAACATGAAATGGAGCCATAACAACACGCCACGACCTGCCTTAGGTCTCCCCGCAGACTTGGTTGGTAGTGAGACCAAAGCAGAAATCGAAATATGATGAAAAATGACATAATAATAATGATAATAATAATAATAATAATAATAATAATAATAATAAAAATAAAAAAAAATAAAACGAGTTCAGAACACATCGAAGATAATTATTTGACGGAAAATAAGAACAATATACAGGAAGCCAAGATAGAAATAAAAAACCATCTAAGTCAAATACAAAATATTACAATGGAGGAACGTGAACAGCTCCCAAAATTACTACCAACAAAACATAACCTCCGTACTATTAAACTCTACAATGCAGCACTGAAATCAATACTGGATGAAGACCCTCATACAAATCTTAACGAAATAATATATGCATCAGCAACAGCAGCAACAAAAAAATTAAATATCAAAATAAAAACAAGGCAGTCTCGTAGACATGAAGTTCCACCTTGGAAAAGAAAAATAGAAAAAGAAATAGAACAACTTAGAAGTGAATTATCAATATTGGATGAACTGAGTAGAGGAATAAATGTAAGAACTAGGAAAAGCAGAAGAGCCGTAAAAAAATATAACATCAAGAATGTAAATGACGTCTTATCAAATAAAGAAAAAATAAAGCAAAAAATCCAACTGAAGGCTCAAAGAATAAGACGCTATGAAAAAAGAGCAAGATTTTACAGAGAAAACAAGATTTTTCAGACTGATACAAAGAGATTTTACAGGGAAATAGGTAAAAAAAGAATTGAAGTGACAGAACCCCCCAGAATGGAAGAAGTCACACAGTTCTGGGAAAAGATATGGGCTTACCCTAAAGAACTTAGCAAGGAAGTACATTGGATTACGCAGGAGATAGAACGAATGAAAAATAAACCCGAACAGACATGGTCTGGAATTACAGAAGATGATGTTAAATTTGCACTAAAAAAAGCACACAATTGGAAATTCCCAGGCATAGATAAAATTCCTAACTTTTGGCTATATTATTTAAATGCAGCACATAAAAAAATAGCCAAAGAACTTCAAGAAATGGTTGACGATCCCACTAAAATTCCTGCATGGATGACCAAAGGAATTACATTTCTTCTTCCCAAGAATGATGAAACAAACAACCCGAAAAACTACAGACCAATTACATGTCTTCCGACAACATATAAATTACTAACATCTATTTTAACAAAACAAACATATTTATTCTTAGAAAGAAATGACATGATACCGCTTGAACAAAAAGGGTGCAAACGTGGCTGTTATGGCTGTAAAGACCAATTGCTAATTAACAAAATGATCCTGGAAAACTGCTACAATACAAAGAAAAATCTTAGTACTGCCTGGATAGACTACCGAAAGGCATTCGATAGTGTGCCACATGAATGGATTTTAAAGACTTTAAATATATACAAGATATCGCCCGTCATCATCAATTTCATCAAACAGTGCATGTCTATATGGAAAACAACCCTTTACCTCAATCATATAAATGGAACCTATAAGTCTGATGAAATAAACATCAAAAGAGGTATATTTCAAGGTGATTCTTTATCTCCCTTACTATTCTGCATATCATTAATAGCACTAACCAGTCAACTTAATAAGACAGAATGTGGTTATAAAATAGGCCAAAAGAAAATAAGCCATCTATTTTACATGGATGACTTAAAGTTATATGCTAAGAATGATAATGAGCTGGAAGGTCTTCTGCAAACTGTAAAATACTTCAGCGAAGACATTGGAATGAAATTTAATTTGAATAAATGTGTTAAAGCTACAGTTTTACGTGGATCAATACAAGAAACATCCTCAATTAGCCTAGACCCTGCTGTAACAATAAAAGAATTGAAACCAGAAGAAGCTTATAAATACCTAGGTGTAAATGAGAGCGAAAACATTCACCATAAAAAAATGAAAGAAATAGTGCGTAAAGAGTACTATAGAAGGCTACGAATGATATTAAAAACTGAATTAAATTCACAGAATAGATTTATGGCCATTAATAGCCTTGCAATCCCAGTTGTCCAATATAGCTTCAACATCTTAAACTGGACTCTAAACGACATCAGGCGAATGGATGCTAAAACAAGAAAGCTTCTTTCTAAGCATAGGATGCATCATCCAAAGGCTGATGTAGACCGTCTATACATACCCCGTAAAGAAGGTGGAAGGGGTCTTATTCAGCTGGAATTGTCATACAAGACAACAACTATTGGCTTACTAACATACATAGAAACAACAAAGGATTGGATGATACAATTAGTAAGGCAACATGAAGAAAGAAAGAAAAAATATTCAATAATAAAATAAGGCAGTAAATACAAACAAGAATTACAGTTAGCAGATCCTGTAGAAAAGTAAAACAGTAGCCAAGAACCAACTATTGCAGCAAAAAATATGAAAATGAAAGCCAAAGATAAAGCTCTTGAAAAGATGAAACAGCGCTGGCAAGACAAACCTCTGCATGGCCAATATCCAGTACGTGCCAATAAATCCAATGTTGACAAAGTTAATACTCATCGATGGTTACGTGCATCTGGATTAAAGTCTGAAACTGAAGGATTTATACTTGCAGCACAAGACCAAAGTCTTTTCACGAGAAACTTTCAGGCAAATATTATGCATAATAATATGGATCCAAAATGCAGGTTTTGTGATGAACACCAAGAAACAACAGACCACCTAATCTCAGGCTGTTCTGTGCTTGCCCCAAACGAATATAAAAATCGTCACGATAGAGTTGGGCAATATTTACATTGGGCAATGTGCAAACATTATGGAAAAGCTGTAAACAAACACTGGTATGAACATCATCCAGCACCGGTTACAGAAATAGAAGATGTAACCATTCTATGGGATTACACCATCTACACAGACAGAAAATTGAAACAAACAGGCCAGACATTATTGTTAAAAACCAGAAGGAGAAAACTTGTCTATTAATTGATATGGCTTGTCCAGCGGATTGTAACATAGCAACCAAGGAATTTGAAAAACTGTCAAAATATAAAGACCTGGAAATTGAAATAGAAAAAATGTGGAAATTGAAAACAAGAGTTGTACCAGTGATAGTAGGTGCACTTGGAATGATAAAAAATGGAACAAAACAACACATTGAAAGAATTCCTGGAAACCCCAGCTTAAGAGATATACAAAAAATTGTCTTATTAAGTACAGCCCACACACTAAGGAAAACGTTATCTATGTAATGCTGGGGATGATAGGGAAGATAGAAAAACATGAAATGGAGTCATAACAACACGCCACTACCTGCCTTAGGTCTCCCCGCAGACTTGGTTGGTAGTGAGACCAAAGCAGAAATCGAAATATGATGAAAAATGACATAATAATAATAATAACTTGAACAGATGAAACAACGCTAGCATGATAAACCTCTGAATGACCAATATCCAGAACGTGCTAATAAATTCAATGTTGATTAAAATTAATACACATCGATAGTTACGTGCATCTGGATTAAAATTTGAGACTGAATGCAGCGCAAGACCAAATTCTTTTCACTAGGAAATTTCAGGCAAATATTATACATAATAATGTGGATCCAAAATGCAGGTTCCGTGATAAATATCAAGAAACAATAGACTATCTAATCTCTGAATGTTCTGTACTTGCCCCAAATGAATATAAAAATCGTCACGATAGATTGGGGCAATATTTACATTGGACAATGTGAAAACACTATGGAAAATATGTAAACAAATACCGGTATGAATATCATCCGGAACCGGTTAAAGAAATAGTAACCATTCTATGGGATTACACCGTCTACACAGACAGAAAAATTGAAGCAAATAGGCCGGACATTATTGTTAAAAATCAGAAAGAAAAAACTTGCCTATTAATTTATATAACTTATCTAGCGGATCGTAACATAGCAACTAAGGAATTCGAAAAACTGTCAAAATATAAAGACCTGGAATTTTAAAGAGAAAACATGTGGAAATTGAAAGCAAACATCGTGCCAGTGATAGTAGGTGCACTTGGAATTACAAAAAATGGAATAAAAAACACATTGAAAGAATCCCTGGAAACTCCAGCTTAAGAGATATACAAAACATTGTCTTGTTAAGTACAGCCCACACACTAAGGAAAACTTTGTCTATGTAACGCTAGGGATGATAGGGGAGATAAAAAAAAAACATGAAATGAAGCTATAACAACACACAACGCTCTGCCTTGGGACTTCTCGCAGACTTGGTAGGTAGTGCGACCATAGCAGAAATCAAATATGATGAAAAATGACATAATAATAATAATAATAATAATAATAATAATAATAATAAAATATTTGATGCAACACCAGCTGTGGCTCTCTGGTCATCTGTTTCAATGTTCTAATAGGTACATATTTTTTCTTGCTTAATTAAGATGGACTACGACAAATATTTCTGTAATTTTCTTTCTAGTTGCCTGGCATTAACAGGAAGGATATGTCCGATAGTATAGTAATAATAATATCAGAACACCTATAGTATAGAAATCACTGCTACTTTTGCTACAGTGAGACCCAGCTGCCAACCTTGCACCACGCCTAAACATTTCAATTCAAGGTAATAAAGGGGAAATCTCATTAGAGTAATTGCCATTAAAATATTTATAGAAAATTCACGGGGAATCTACGTGACGGCAGCGGGAAATAACAATCGTTTTTGCAGATTAATGATTCAAATTGTTTCAAGCAAATGAGTCTTCTAGGTTTTAAATGAGACAACATTTCATTAGAACTAACAGACTGACGCTACAGAATCAGAAACAGAGGACTATACTAAATTACAAAAACCATATCGCTTGCAAAATTCCAACAGCGGTAACCACTAATATGGTTGGCACATGTAACTAGAAGGAAATATAACATAAACAAGATGTTGAAATTCCAGACTACATTAAACAAAATTTTAGAAAGAAAATTTCAATCAATGAATAATAGAAATATCAATAGAAGTAGACATTGGATTTTTGTTAAAAAACTGTTTGAAAAGAAAGGTTTTGTAAATGTCAACCAACAGCAAAGCTATCTTTTCGGCCAATAATGCTAAATGTTTCCTTATAAGGAAAAGGCTAATCTTACCATTAGCGTTACTATTTCCCATTTAAAACGATAAAACAGCTACTATTTAACTTTCGTTACTTTTATCAGTTACATATCTCATGTGTGTATTCTAATAATATAAACCGAAGTGAATTTCTACTACTTTTGAGAAAGTGCTTGGCAGCTGAATGTATCCCATGCGCGTTCTATCAGAAAAGGCGTTCGCCGAACATCTTGTTTATATCTTCATGCTATCAGGTATTTTTTTTTTAAATTGCGCATTGAAGTTGTAGATAGCGGGAAAGGGAAGGTTAATATTGACAGGGAAACCTGTTCGCAGATAATGGTCAATCGTTACATTTTTTGAGGTAGAATCTTGTAGAAAGTTGCCATTTGTGGATTTCTGGGGGCAGTTTTTTTTTTAAATTGACGGTTTATTTTCTTTCTTCGTTTTATTTTGTGTTATATTTTTTTTTAGAATTTTATTTTTTTTGCTTCTGCATCAAGACACATTTTTATTTTCTCCCTTTCTGTTGTATATTCTTTTCTCTCTCTATTTCTTTAATTTTATTTTCTTTCCCGAGATTATATATATATATATATATCCGAGTGTGTACAGAACGAAGAAGGAATTTTTTCCGTCCAAAACATTAATTTAAAACAGTGCTCGATATATGATGTATAGAGCTGTGAATATTTATTATAAATTATGTTTTAGAACATGTACATTATTTTTTAATATATGTCCTTGACAATCATATGTTTGTTTCAACGTTGGGTGCCCAACGTTTCATCGGGAGGTAAAAACAAAACTCTTTTCTTGGGTTTTGCTTTTACCTCCCGAAGAAACGTTGGGCACCCAACGTTGAAACAAACATATGATTGTCGAGGACATATATTAAAAAATAATGTACATGTTCTAAAACATAATTTATAATTTATATATATATATATATATATATATATATATATATATATATATATATATAATTTGATTTCTGTTCCATTTTTCTTTTTTTCACTATTTCTTATCTTTTTCCCTGTTTCCTTTCTTTCTCGTTCAGTGGTATCTTTTCTTCCTCTTTTTCGTTGTTTTCTTTTCTTTCTGTCGGTTTTTCTCCCTGTCTTTCTTTTATAACTTATCTTATTTTCCGTTTTGATTTTTCTAATTTAATTCTTTTGTCCTACTTCACTAAACTTCATTTTCTTTCGCTCTTTTTCCTTTCGTTCTTTTTCTTTTTGTTTGTGTGTTCTTCTGTCTTTCACTATATTTATTTAGTTGTGTTATTTCATTGTTTATTTTTTTACATTTAAAGGGCATTACAAATGAAGAAAGACTTATATCTATGTTTCATTGAATACGCGAAAGCATTCGACAAGATACGACACAAAGAGTTGATGGAGATGCTCGGCAGCCTCGACATGTTCGGGAAAATCAAAAATCTCTACTGGCAGAAAACGGCCTGCATACGGACAGGTAACGATCTCAGTAGATACACAAAGATAGAAAAAGGTGTAAGACAAGGATGTGTCTTTTCACCGGATCTGTTCAACCTATACAGCGAGAATATTTTGTGGACTCTAGATGACACGCCAGGATTTGTTATTGGAGGCCACAACCGGAACAACATAAGGTATGCAGACGATACAGTGCTGATTGTGGACACGGAAAGGAAAGTACAAGACCTCATACAGAGAGTAGCAGTGGACTACAAATAAACTTTAAGAAAACTGAGTGCATGGTCATCAGCAAAAGATACAACCCAAAATGCCAAATACAGGTGGGAGATATCAGAATCAAGCAAATACAAAAATTTAAGTACCTAGGAAGTGTTCTAACAAGAGATGGAAAGTGCGACACGGAGATCCGAGAGTGAATTGGCATGGCAAAGGTCGCATTCCAGAAGATGAGCAAAATACTAACACACAGGCAAATCTCAATAGAAACAAAGAAAAGAGTGCTGGACTCCTACGTGATGTCAGTTCTTCAATATGGCAGTGAATCCTGGACAATATCATCGAAAATGAGGACAAAACTGGAAGCGGCCGAAATGTGGTTCTACAGAAGGATGCAACGGATATCGTGGACTGAGCATGCAAGCAACGATGAGGTGTTGGAAAGAATGGCAACAAAAAGGAAATTGATACTGAGCATCAGGAAGAGACAACTGAAGTTCCTGGGACATGCAATGAGGAAGGAGAGCTTGGAGAACCTGATACTGACTGGCCAGATAGAGGGAAAGAGAGACAGAGGAAGGCAGCGGATAACATATTTGCAGGGTCTGATCAGGTGGATGACGGAACGGGGGTTGCCAGGAGCAACAGGAGCAAACATACTAAGATCCACAAGGGATAGGGAGACATGGAGAACCATGATCGCCTACGTCCTGAATGGATAGGGCACATAGAAGAAGAAGAAGATCCTAATTCCTTTTTTGTTTCCTTCCCTCCATACTTTCTTTCTATTTCTGTCTCTCTTTTATTGCTTCTTTTTCTTTCTTTCTTTCTTTCTTTCTTTCTTTCTTTATTTATTTGTTGGCGTACTTTCCCTTTTTACTTATGATCAATTACTTCTTCGTTTTTCAATCGATTCTTTTCATTTTTTCTTTATCTTTTACGTTTATTCATTTTTCTTTCTTTATTAAATTATTTCTTTAAACATTTTTTCCTATTTCATTCTTTTTTTTTTTACTACATTTTCTGTTGTATTAGTTTTTATGAATAATCAAGAGTGGTATCCCCTTGTTTTATCACTCTCTTTTTGAAGAGAGGGAGAAAGAGAGAGAAAGCTATTTCTACTTACTAAGACTATAAAAGGACACTATACGCGAACCTTGTATTTCAAGTTGTATAAAGCTTTCATAAAGCATAACACATTACTCAATAAATCCGGGGCCTAGATAATAAACAACAACCTTTATACAGAATTCGACTTTATTCATCAATATAGTCTTCTTCTAGGTTGATACACGAATTCCAACGCTTCTTTAACAGTTCGATGCATTTTTTGTAGAACGATTTTTTGGCCTCAAAATACATCTCAGTTTCTGATATCATTTTTACATTAGAGCCATATCTCTTTCCCTGGAGCATTTTTATGAGATCAGCAAAAAACAAGTGATCGCTGTGGGCCAAGTCTGAAGAAAACAATTGATGCGGAATCTATTCGAAGTGCAATTCATGTAGTTTTACCATCATTGCAATCAACTTGTGACACGGTTCGTTGTCTTGGTGAAAGTTCACTTTTTTAAAATTGTGGCCGTTTTTGGCGATTTAAACATTTAAACGCACCAATAATGATATATAATATTCGCTATTGATAGTTCTTCCTTTCTCAAGGTAATCGATGAAGAAAATACCTGGAGCATCCCAAAATATTGAGGTCAAAACCTTGCTGATGTTTGGGTTTTCGGTCGCTTTGAGCGGCTTTTACCTGCTGCTGTCCACCCTGCTGACTGCCGATTTGACTCTGGGGTGAAGTGATGGATCCATGTTTCAGTCGTTGTCACGTATTTACACAAAATCTCTTTATCGTTGCGTCGAAACGGTTTCACACAACGCTCTGGAATCGTCGATACGTTATTGTTTTTGATCGACTGTGAGCAAACGCGGCACCCACTTTGAACACAGCTTTCTCATAGAAAAAAATTTAAGCAAAATAATGAATACAGTGCCTTCTGTTATATTCAGCTTCCCTAATATATCACTCAACTTCAATTTGCGCTAGGTCAAAACGAGTTTGTAAATTATTTTTGTGTGTTCCGGGACAACTGCCGAGTTTTTAGCCTCAATTCTGTCTGCATGACCGTTTTAAAAATCAGTATACTACCTCTTAACGGTTGTTTATGACGGAGCAGAGTCTGAATAATACTTATCAAGCCATTGCTTTGCTTGAACAGTATTTTTTCCATCAAAAAGCAATGCTTTATCAAGTCACGAAATTCAGATTTTTTAATAGTTTAGAAACAAAAATAAATAACTTAATTTGTAAACTATTAATCTGATTAAACCCAAGTTTTGTTACATGCCACGTGATGGTTAGTACTTCATAAAATCATATAGATATTTTATTACTGGCGCCATCTATCTGTCAGGCCCGAGACTTATTAAATGGTGTGTTACATCTGCGTACTTTTGTCATTACACTTGTGTTTTCATCTTCTTCATTCTTTTGCCTCCAAATTCATAACAACGTCTGATCACAACAGTTCGTCAGGTGGCGATCCAACATGCATACATTGGATGTGGCAATGACTATTATTTCCGTAAAGTTTTGTGTAATTTGCGTGACTGAAACTAGTCTTCATCATTTTGTACATTCTCAATATATGCACACTATCACTCCTTTAAAATCAATTTATGTGTCCACTCAGTAAATTATACTCTTTAACAAAACACAAAAAGAAAACATATTTTTACAATTATCATTTTAGTATTGCTTTATATTTGAACGATTTTTTCTTATGTATTGGTGAGAATGTGCGTTGTGGTACAGTGGATATCGACTCTGAACGAGAAATCGAGGAGCCGAGTTCGAATTCCAGTTGAATTCATTGCATTCACTTACGCGCAAAGACCCTTGGGAAAGGTATTAATACGTCTCTTCCCTCCAGTTATGGGTTAAATAACAAGACAGATTGGGTTCTATAGCCATGGCTGGCAACCAGTCTACCGTAGTAAGCAATGGCAACCTACTGCGGGATAATCATCTGCCCAGTCAGTCATGTCTCTTTCGAGACATGATCGCCCAAGCGTGTTTCACGTATGGCACTAAACTGACTGATTGGTGAGAATAAACATGGATAAAATAAGTCAAATTTTATACGGCGAAAGACAAGTTAGTAGCAACTAACTAGACTCGTATAAGCATAAGGATATTCAGGATGGGAGAGAAAGAAGTTTAAACCAACTACATACGTATGAACGAGAGATTCGGCAATTCAGATATGCACTACAATAATTATCTAAGTGCCGACTGTGAAAGCGATCATCTTCCAATGTTATGTAATGTAAAATTACGAAAATTGATGAGACCTAAGGCAGAACACTAATGCAATACGACTGATTTTTGAACAGGGCGCCTCGACGTGGTGTTAGGTTTAGCATACTTGTGTCACTAGAACCTATTACAACTAGTAGTGAGTTTGATCCTCACTAGGTACCCCATAATTTCGGCCTTGTGTTAATCTCAGCGGTGCTTAGAAAATCACCTCTTGAACGACCCACATATTTTGTAGAAATATGAGAACAGTGTGAAAAGCAGATGAGAAGGAAAAAAAGCAAATGGATATACATAAAAAAAATGAAATGCATTAAGAAAATGGGACATAATGCGACAGGCTTTAGTAACATCAACAACCTAGAATCGCGAAGGAAAATAGACGAAAAAATATGAAAGGCTGACAGATGAAATTTTCGACATGATGAAAAGAAGACAAAAATCTATGCCAAGTCAGAAAACAATATATCGGACACTACCATAAGAAGTTAAGAACTAATGCAGGCAGGCTAAAGTGAAATGACTCAACGAAAAATTGGCCGAAATAGAAAGAGTGATTATAACAGATAAAGTAGATATGCATTAACAAATAAGGAAACGAATAGGACAAAAGACACCGCCATCAACAGGCTGCATAAAATTCAAGGACGGAATGCTGATATTGGATAAATAAAAATACTTCGGAGATTGGACAAATATATTGGAGAACAGTTCCACGACAGTTGCACAGGCCAAACTGAACAGAAACAAAGAAGCAGAAACAGACAGAATTATAATGGAGATACTACCTTGGACGATTATAGATAAATACATATAAATAATAAATAAAATCTAAAGCAGTTGTAATATACCAGAATACCTAAGTAGATCTATGTTCATAGCACTGCCTAAGAAGCCAAGAGCAAACGAATGTGAATCCAATCGCAGAATCAGCTTAATGAACCATGTAACAAAACTTATCATCTGAATTCTGAGGAATATAGCACGCTGCAGAATCAGACCGGAAATAGGTAACAAACAGAGCGTATTTGTAAAAGACAATGGAACAAGGAATGTAATAATAATACTCAGAATACGATCAGAACGAGCAATACAATAGAATATGTACCCATGTTTTATAGATTATTCAAAGTCGTTAGATAAAATACACCACAAAGAATTGTTACGACTGCTAAATAACCTTCACATATTTGCTAAGGATATTACAATAACAATAAGGCAAGAAGGCTAGACTGTTATGTGATATCTGTCTTTCTATAAGAATGCTGGACAAGCTCCTCGTGAAGAGCAATCCTGAAGCAATAGTAATGTAGTTCTACAGAAGGATGCTGAGTATACCATGTAATGAAGATGTGAGCCACACACATACACACACTCACACACAAACAAACATACACTCGCTTGGGGCGACACAATTATAAACAAATAAATAAATAAATAATATATATATATATATATATGTGTGTGTGTGTGTGTGTGTGTGTGTGTGTGTGTGTGTGTGACGATATAATTGATGATCACAACATAAGATGATTCCATGTCCATGAAAATTGCTCAAGCAACACCATGAATGAAAAGCGGGAAGAAAGGACTGACCGACAGTTGTAACAACAAAATCTTTCTGACAAACAATATATGTTTGTAAGAAAGAGGCATATCCCAAGTTTCGAGTTACGAGCTGGAGATGTCAAAATCAAGCAATTACAGGAATTTGAATATCTAGAAATGTTAAATCAAACGATAAAGAATGTGATGCCAAAATGCGAAGGCGCTTGCATTAGAATAACAAAAAATGCCCCGAAATTTAAAAAAAAAAGTATAAAAACGGAAAATTTTACTTAGAAACAATAAAAACAGTGCATACCGAACAGTTTCTTCAAAGATGAAGAGGAAGCGCGAAAGAAGAAATGAGGCCCAGTAAAAAGATTGCTGCGAACTGCAGGAACAGATCATCTGTGTAAAAATGAATTTGTAAGGAAAATGGAAACAGACTTATAATCAGAAAGATACAGTGCACATCTTTCGAACAAATAATGAAGAAAGAGGATTAAACAATTTCATGTAGAATATATTGAAATAAAAAATAGGAAAGAAAGAAACACCGAGTAACTTTCTTGGCGTGTTTTGAATATGGATGGCAAAGCAAAGAGTGAAAAGGAAAATTAAAACATACATTGTTAAGATGTACGAAGAATTGGTTAAGTTATGGGAGAATACCATTTCCTGAATAGACACACCACATAGAAGAAGAAGAAGAAGAAGAAGAAGAAGAAGAAGAAGAAGAAGAAGAAGAAGAAGACGAAAAAGAAGAAGAAGACGAAGAAGAAGACGAAGAAGAAGACGAAAAAGAAGAAGAAGACGAAGAAGAAGACGACGAAGAATACGAAGAAGAAGAAGAAGACGAAAAAGAAGAAGACGAAGAAGAAGACGAAGAAGAAGAAGAAGACGAAGAAGAAGAAGACGAAGAAGAAGAAGAAGAAGAAGACGAAAAAGAAGAAGAAGACGAAGAAGAAGAAAACGAAGAAGAAGAAGAAGAAGAAGAAGAAATTGTCGAACAAGAAAAAGAATATGAATAATAAGAACAATAATAAGAAAAACAAGGAAAAGAAAAAGGATAAATTCTTTAAGCACTTGTAAAATACTGGAAATCTGTAGCGGAAGAGAAACAATTAATACAGATCAAGTTCTGGTAAAACTAGTTGTCACTTGACCTCGAACCGAAGTAGAAAATAATAACAAAAGTGATATTATTAATAATAATGAGTTGAACGCGAAGGATGACAGAATCAATTTCAGGTGAAAGCCGATCTACCCCGGAATCGCATGCATGATCCTCTTTCTTGATCCAAGTTTTACGACTATTATTCATTATTCCTTTTTTTTTTTTTTTTTAAATCGTTTTATTTATCGTATTATTTATATATTTTAAACACAATATTCTCGGTTGAATAGCCAACAACCATAAAAGTATTGGAGCAGTAACTCTCGCAATATATGGTGCGAGTTCAAAAGAACTTTTATTTATTCCGACTTCACTTCGTTTATTTAACGGTATTCAACGTCGAACTATGGATAAAAAGCCGTAATAAAAAAAAAGGTAAAAATAAGAAATAGTAACAATGACTATGTTTAATCTGAGAATTCAAATAAATTAAGACGGCTAGAAGGCAATAAACAAATCGTATTGCATGAATGATCGGAGAAAAGTAAGAGGATTACAGATTGGTAACTTGTGTAGCCATTAAGGTATACGTGACCGAATTGGTTAAGGTGTCATCGCCTAAGAAGAGTTCCCACGAGCTGGACTTGCATCAATACCTAATAGTTTATTTAAACTTCGCGAGATTTACTTTAATGAGCGAAGAGTATTCCGTCGTGGACATTATCAAAAAGGAAAATTAAGTCGGACATTTTAATAATAAAATTAATATTGTAAGCATTGAATTCTGGAATTCTTGAAAGTGTGAAATTCTTATCGTTTTAGTTTTAGGCAATTTTCAGATAAATATTAATCGATCAAACATGTAAATCAACACATTTAAAATTGAATATTATAGTGAGAATGTATTAAGTTTTTAAATGAACTTAAGGTAAATATGGTTCTTCTAAAATTAAATATATTAATACTATACTATCATAACATTCTATTATATTAGATATTCTAATATGTTATAGAATTGGTTATATCGTAATATCTTAAATTAAATATATCAATCACGTAATATCATCTGAAATTATTGAATATATTATGATAGCAACGACGAAATTTTAGAGAAAATGTAAAGAAAAAAGGATGCTTATATGTAGCATCAGAAACAGTTTACAGTTGTAGGGCGCATAATGAAGAAAGAGAGTTTACAAAATTTGAAATTCAATGTAACAAAACTTATCTGAATTCTGAGGAATAGAGCACGCTGCAGATTCAGACCGGAAATAGGTAACAAACAGAGCGTATTTGTAAAAGACAATGGAACAAGGAATGTAATAATAATACTCAGAATACGATCAGAACGAGCAATACAATAGAATATGTACCCATGTTTTATAGATTATTCAAAGGCGTTAGATAAAATACACCACAAAGAACTGTTACGACTGCTAAATAACCTTCACATATTTGCTAAGGATATTACAATAACAATAAGGCAAGAAGGCTAGACTGTTATGTGATATCTGTCTTTCTATAAGAATGCTGGACAAGCTCCTCGTGAAGAGCAATCCTGAAGCAATAGTAATGTAGTTCTACAGAAGGATGCTGAGGATACCATATAATGATGATGTGAGCCACACACATACACACACTCGCACACAAACATACACTCGCTTGGGGCGACACGATTATAAATAAATAAATAATATATATATATGTGTGTGTGTGTGTGTGTCTCTCTCTCTGTGTGTGTGTGTGTGTGTGTGTGTGTGTGTGTGTGTGTGACGATATAATTGATGATCACAACATAAGATGATTCCATGTCCATGAAAATTGCTCAAGCAACACCATGAATGAAAAGCGGGAAGAAAGGACTGACCGACAGTTGTAACAACAAAATCTTTCTGACAAACAATATATGTTTGTCAGAAAGAGGCATATCCCAAGTTTCGAGTTACGAGCTGGAGATGTCAAAATCAAGAAATTACAGAAATTTGAATATCTAGAAATGTTAAATCAAACGATAAAGAATGTGTGGCCAAAATGCGAAGGCGCTTGCATTAGAATAACAAAAAATGCCCCGAAATAAAAAATAAAAAAAGTATAAAAACGGAAAAATTTACTTAGAAACAATGAAAACAGTGCATACCGAACAGTATCTTTTTGGAAGATCTTTTTGGAAGATGGAATCAAGTGTATAAGAACCTAAGCTAGAAAAGGTTTCCGAAGTACAAGAAATTTTGGCTGCCATCCTTGGATGTACTTTGCTGTTACTTAAAGAAGTCCAAAGCAGAATAATAATCTAAAAATTGAAAACTTTATGATAATATTAATGAAACTTCTAACTATCGCCCGGTTCACTCTCCACCCATGTCTATTGAACAGGTGAAGAGGCTCATCCCTTGTTTCCTGTTTAGGATGTGGTTTCCGGCTTTCTCTTTTCCAATCTTCTCACTCTTTTTTTTCAATTGGATTAGATAGACTAAACTATCGCCCGGTTCACACTCCACCCACGTCTATTGAACAGGTGAAGAGGCTCCTCCCTTGTTCCTTGTTTAGGATGTGGTTTCCGGCCTTCTCTTTTCCAATCTTTTCACTCTTACGTGGCCTCCTGCACATCAGTGGCGTTACCGCCTTGCTCGGGGTGATATGATTTAAAAAATATATATTGACAGCAAAAGGAAATGCATTGTATAAGCTAAGTAATGAACTTGTGTAAATGGTTGCCAGGACAGGAATTAATAGAGATAACAAAAAGACATACTGAGTTACAAAGGAAATTGTGGAGTGGAGAGCCATGATCGATCACATCCTAAATTGAAGATGGAGAATATCGTAAAAGGAAGCCATATATTTATATATTTTAACTTATTACTTGTCTCTGTCTTTCTCAGCCTGCGTGCTCACCATACACATACACACACGAACACACATTAACACACACCTACACACACACACACGTATATATGGGGATGAACGTAAGATAATTGGGCCTTAATAATTGCAGCAATTGATAAAGTTTTTTTTTTTCTGTACAATCTTTGTAATTGGATTTATCTTTCAATTTCTGAATTAATTTCACATGACAATCTTGCCATAATTTATTACCCTTTTGAAACAATTATTTCTGACCCCTAATGTGATAAGATTGTTAACAACTCAGTTGGTTTAATAGCTCACATTAGGCTACCGGTGCCCAGCCAGCAACTGTTACCAACATTTTGGCAGGTAATTTTACTTCTTCCTATGGATTCAAACATTGTAAATCTCTCTCATCTACGGGATGGCCGATTAATCCATTTCGAAATGAACATTACAGAAGAATATGAAAGAAGGTGTTTATAATTCTGAGATGAGGTAATGTTTTCAGTATTTACATTTTTCGGACGATTGTACTCATCGTTGTTGCCATTATTACTGCTTTCTGGTCGTCGTTCTCTCTGGCCTTCTTCAAGTGCTAAGAATTCCGAACCGAACCTCTTCTGGTAGCCATGTAGTTATCACGCTTTAGCCTAACTTGTTCATTACCGAAAAATTAGTGAAAAGTGATCTTGAATTGGTTGGCCGTTTTTGTAATATATCAAAAGAAATTGAAATCGTAACAGTCTCACAAATCGGTCTTATTCGACAAAAAGAAGGTATAAACAAAAAGACTGGTTACTAACATTGACATTTCTATGGAGGGCATATGAAACTGTGGAGGTTTGTCAATTGGCGAAATCTTACTTGTTATGGCAGTTGATTAACCTTTTCGATTTATCCAATATAAACTTGTACAGAGACGATGCCATTATGGCACTAGGGAATATAAATCACAAGGATATGGATATTATGTGGAAGAAACTATGTAATTCGCCAAAAACCATAATTTGCAGTTATATATAAAAAGTAATATGACGGAAGTAAACGTTTTTGGATGCCACATTCACCTGAACAACAGGGTTTTGTAAGAAACAGATATGTCAATATCGAATCAAGCCATTCACTAGTATATTAAAACATTTTTAATAAAGAGATGTTAGTACACTTCCGGCTTTATTTGTGCAAGTTGTGCAGACAATGATGCAAACTAAATGGTGTCAACATAAAAAAAAGTGCTTTTTGGAATAAACGGATCCGATTTCTGTGAGCAAAAAAAAAAAAGAAGTGAAATGTGTCAACCGAAGACGAATGGTGTTCCAACATAACATAGGGTTCGAATGAATAAGAAACGAGACGAGGTCTGAAATAAGAGACAAGCCCTTCATCACAGAATCATTAGATCGACCCTCTTACAGGAAAAATAATGTGGGGTTGGAGGCTGTAAAGTTAGGAAATAATTGACTCTGTTCGGGTTACAGATCGGTTAAAATGCTGAATCAGTTCCATAGATATGTGAGAATAGGATCCTATTTAAAGGCAACAGGAACCGATGTGAATAATAATAATAATAATAGTAACAACAGTTGGGATACCTGGCATCATTAGATGCGCATAGATGGCAGAATTGTTTAGAACAACTCAAGTGTTGGTGTAAATGTTGCATAACTAATCTGCGAATAGTAATTGTCATATCATCACCCAGCCAAAACATCTAAGAGTAAAAACGGATTATTATATTTAAATTCTTCTTCTTCTTCTTCTTCTTCTTCTTCTTCTTCTTCTTCTTCTTCTTCTTCTTCTTCTTTATTTATTTATTTATTTCATAATAATAATAATAATAATAAGGATATTGAGATTTGACCAATCAGATCATACCAGAAACTACCTTAAAGATTACAAAAATGTCTGCGATTCGGATTCAAACCCTAACCCAATCAAAGGCAGAAAATCGGATCTAATCATTGTGATAAAGAAGTAAATGTATGTGAAATTCACTTTTCCAAAAGGATAAAGATTAAAAACGAAAGAAAGTAAAAGAAATTACTGAGAAATAAGAAAAAGTCTTTGTAGAACACAAAAGTATCATTTATAGGCGCCATGATTAAACTACTTTGAATAGAAGTGAATAGTTTTACAAAGGTTTTCGAAAAACTGAAAATTATTGAAAGAATTAGAATATCCACAAGACAACATTCCAAATCAGAAAAGTTTTTGAAAGTGTGTTGAAATAATAAAGAAACTTGCTGTCAATTGGTCTCAGATAGATTTTTTTATAATCGTCTCACCCCAAGCAAGGCAGAACTGCCACTGGTGCGTATGGGGTTACATAATAGGACAGTGAAAAGGGAGGAGAACAGGTCACAGTAGGTGTTGGTGAATGAGTAAGAGAAGGACGGGTACATTGGTGTGAAGAGAGCTGCGTGAGAGCAAAGTGTAAAGTGAGAAGGATGATGGGAATCAAGGAAATAAGACATCACTGTTGACGTTGAATTTAAACACTTGTAGATTGTAGCTATCAGGGAAATAATATGGAAGGGAATCCCACAGGCAGGAAGCGCGAGAAAAGAAGCAAGAATTAGAAGTTGTGGTTACACTTGATTGTTTTCACAGTTCAAATGTGGGACCTTATTGCTATTCTAGTATCTCGAGTGAATTTGCGCAGGGTGGGGGTGGGGCTGGGGTTGTCTGCGGGCACCAAAAAGCTAAGCTCGTCAGGACAGAATCCGTGAAAGTATTTGTACATTTTTTTTTTTAACTTGAACAGCAGGGGTGCTCAACCAGATATAACAGCAGTAGTCAATGCACGTGTGGATAATAGATTTGTATATGTATATTTATATATATGTATATGAACTTCCAGGCTCTTCGTAGCAGTAGATATAGTTATTAATTCAATGTAGCCGTTCAACTTAAGATCTCAATACTTTATGCATTCTTTTGCTTTTACTCACTTTCTTTCTTTCTTTCTTTCTTCTCCGTCTTATTTTCTCCTCTGTTATTATTTTATATTTTGACCTTTTCCTTTCCTTCTTATAGATGATACATTTCTCTTTCTCTTTTTATTTTTAATTCATTTCCTTTCTTTTGATTTCACAGTAGATGGACAATACTAAAATATTAGCCGAAGAATTCATAGAATCAAACCCAGGGCGATTCTTGTATAATGGAATGATCACTTTGCTGAAAAGTGACCCCAGATCATAGAAACTTTCTGAATGATTTGGGTAACCCAATAATCACGCTCTGAATTTCTGAAAATAAAAGCTTTTTTAGAACGAGAAAGTGAACTACTAAAACCAACTGATAGACCGAAAATTCACTACTGAGACGAAATATTCATATTACTGTATTTGATTGCATCTAAAGACCTCTACTATTTAAATTTCATATAATAAAATTATTGAGCTAAATGTAGTGCTAATCTACGGCGTCTGGGTAAATATGAACCCACACAGGGAAACTCAGTTTGGCATATAAAACCCTAGAGACAAAATTGACGACAATATATATATCTTGTTTCATGTTTGAAAGAGTTGCATATCTCCCACTAGTTGTCAGTGCTCGGGCCCATGTAATAAGATTCCGAATGTTTATTTTCAATGTTTTCACCATTTAAGAAAATTGGCATTTTATAGTATTTTTGCTCGATACCAGATTTTGAACTGGTTCCGTACTAAATTAAGCTTGGTAGATATCAATATTCATACGTCAGTAAGTTAAGTGATAAACGCTTAGGCGATCATGTCTTGAAAGAAACATCACTGACCGGGCAGAATATTTTCTCGTAGTAGGTTGCCATTCTATAACGCTATAAAACTTAACCTATCTTGCTATTTAACCAACAGCTGGAGAGAAAAGCGACGGATTTATACCAAGGGTATTTGCGCGTAAGTGAATGCAACGAATTCAACTTGAATTTGGATTCGGCCTTCCAATTTCTCGTTCCGAGTTCGATATCCACTGTACCACAACGAATTAAAAAAATAATTTTAATCTTATTTAATGAAGCAACATGCGACTCATACAATGAGAGCATCTCCAGATTCTAATATATTTTTCTGGGGCTAAATCATTTAAACACTGAATTTGTAAAGTGTGTAGAGCTGATAGTTTTCAGCACCTCCTTGTATTTATTAAATCATTAATTTAGTGTCAACGTCCGAGTGGAAAAGCTTTCACATATAACATTTTAAAAGGAAATAAACATCAATAGGCTAAATCATACACGTACTCCTCTCCCACATTTTCTTTTATATATGTCTTTTCAGCGTTTAGATGATCATAGTTCTCCACAACTATCTGTATTTTATGACCCTCAGTAACTTTTGATCTTTTACTATAACTTTGTGTCCTTACTCTTAATTTGTTGTCACAAGTCTCTTCTCCGTCTGTGATGAGATTATCCAACATTTCATGCCGTATTACAAGATCGATATTACATCATTCAGTATGCTTTTCCTTTGCTTCTAACAAACTTTTCCGTTTTTAAATACTTTGCATAGCTTTGGAGGACTATTCCAATGTGCCTTAGCCGTTACATACGTCAGTTTGTATCACCCAATGGTGGTTCCGCTGGCAAAGATAGCGAAATAAAATTTTATATTTTACTGTGAAATAAACCATTTAAAATAACGTCTATATCTTGACACCGGCAGATCATGATGTTTAAGAAATAAGACGCTAGGTTAGTGAACACTTTGACAAACCAAGCTCACAAAACAGTCCTTACCTACCCAGGCGGAGGTGACAATGCCTATTTTAACCCTTGACAGGAACCAGTCATGTGTGACGAAATGTTTTGATCTTGTTCAGGGTAAAACTGGTTCATCGGGTATTTTTATGGGTGGCATTGTCCTGGGTGTCTATTTTTATGCTATTAATGAAATATTTCGTTCTATATATTTGTCCTTTACTACAATGACATTAATACAAACCAAAGATATCATTCTAACGGCACTGAATTTGAGATTTGAAAGTATAACTATCTATTAAATATTTTCTAAGATATTAACAACTCTAACAAAAGATAACGGCTTCAATAACTTCTCCATGCTCCAGCTCCCAACATACAAAAAATGTGGGAGAGGCGAGAGAGAGGGAAAGAAAAGGGAAAGGAGGGTGTTGCTAACTTTTGGAAAATCAAATAGCTCATGGCCAAGAATGTTTTACAGTAGCTGAGTAGAGTATTAAGAGACAGGAAAATTCCGCTGCAAACAAAGAAGAGAGTAGTGGATCGTTATGTGATGTATGTTCTTTAATATTGCAGTGAATGCTAGACAAGCTCCTCAAAGATTAAGCAACCGAAATGTGGTTCTACAGAAGGATGCTGAGAAAACCAGCAATCAAGCATGCTAGCAACTATGAAGTTTTGGAGAGGATGGAAACGAAAAAAAAACTAACATTAACCATTAGAAAAAGACAGCTGAAGTTCTTGCGACATGCAATGAGGAAGGTGGCCATGGAGAATCTGATACTCACAGGTCAGATAAAAGGAAAGAGAGACAGGGGAAAGCAACACGTGACATACTTGATGAGCGTTAGCAAATGGATGGCAGAGCTGAGTTTGAGTAACAGGAGAAAGGGTATTAAGATATTAAGATAGGGAGGTGTTTAAGGCCATGATCGCCTACGTCCTGAAGGGACACGTCACATGGAGGAAGAAGATAGATTCTGTGTGAACGCTAACCCTGTTAAATTGTTATTTAGCTTTCATGATGACAATGGGCGTTTCTATTTCCTTACTAAGGGATTCATTAAAGAAAGCGTACGTTTCCACAACCAGATTCCAAATTTTCTGAATATAACTCGCTTGTAGGAAATGCGCTTTAAGAGATTTTTAATGAAATGTTTGCATTAATGCAATACATACGGCCATATCACGTTGAAACACCGTTAAGTATTGTCGAGCTTGGTCAGTGCCTAAATCGGCGATCGCTTGTGAATACTAGTTACTGTAAGCTTGGATGTGCAGGTGGTGTTATGGATAATGTTTTGAAATTGAAAATCGAAGAACCATGTTCCAATTCCAGTTGGGCTCGTTATATTTACTTACGCACAAATACGCTTGAGAATGTTATAAATCCAACTACTCTTACCTTAGTTATTGGTTAATTAGCATAATTTGCATCAGCAAATAATTATTACCGCCAAGAAATTCAATGTATAAATATTTTCTTGTTTTAAACAACCCGCTAAAAGTTGATATGCTTTTTTAAAAAATCAATTCTGAGAAGTGAAGAAGAAATTATCATTAATTTATATGGAAATATTTTTGAACGTTTCCAGTAAAAAAAGGAATACAGCAAAACACAAGAATAAATAATGCAAATAAAGAAATATTTTATGGTAATCAAAGAATGAAGATACATAGATATATATACATGCACATTAAACACACACATATGCACAAACACATATGGATCTAAAAATAGTCAAGTGAAAAACATAGATATTAGATTAAAAAACTTACTATGCTACATGCTACATGGAAGTCTATCACATCAGATACAAAATTATCGAAAATACTGAAAACTTTCCATATTGTATGATCAGAGTAAAAACAACTTATTTACCGAAATTGGAATTCGGATGAATAACTGCAGACCCATAACATGCCTACAAGCGATGTGACGAAATCTATACTATTTATGGATAGTAGAGAGCTATCAGAAGAACAGAAAATCTGCAAAAGTGAAATCAAGGACTCAATAGTCCGCACTACACTGAGAAGATGACCATGAAGGAAGTAAAATCAATAAAACCATTCAATGGGATGGATTTAATAGAAAAAAGTAGACGATCCATCATATTAGATACTCAAATCTTTCATCATATTCAGTAATCAAGAAGAAGAATTCGTGGCTAACGCCATGAAAATTGAGAATTGAATCTCACCGACGGAGGAGAATCTAAAAGAAAATATCTATCTATACCAATATTTATCATCGCTATGTTGTTATAAACGCAGTGTTCTAATAAACAGTCCATTCTGCATGATTCACACCAGTTTGTTCAGATGCTATAGCCTAATTTTGTCTTTGTTCGCTGATAGAATGAGGCACATGGTAAGCATTCTATTTCTTCTCTCTTCGTTCAGTTTGAAGTGTTAACATATTCTTCTGATAAAGCAGAAAGTTTGGCTAGTAAATTCTTTTTTTAATGTAAATTCTGTAGTTCTGTAGCTTATCTGGGGTATTTTTGCTTGACTTCCTCGTAATGACTGAATCTCTTTTGAGTGGTATACATATAACATCAGACATGTTTTCTGCTTTAATCTCTATACTGGATACCCACAAAATATGTTGACCTGATAGCATACCTGCAACAATCCTTAAGATTTGCGCACATGAACTAACACCTGTTCTCTCTAAACTACAACAAATGTTTTGGCTGCTTTGTTTGAAATACACTTCTGTAGTTCCAGTTTTCAAAAACTCAGATAAATCACGGGTAAGCAACCTACAGCATGCGTGCTACGCATTTAACAATCATTGCTGAAAATGTCAATTAAGCTTTAGCTAATAATGGTAAACTTCGGCCTATTGCTTTAGTCATCTTGAAGGCATTTTGGTGTGGTATGACGGACTTCTTCGAAAGTTAAAAGTTTGAGGACGATTTTTAATTTGATTTCGTCTTTCTTGTAATATCGCGAATTGTTCCGAACGGCTACTATTCCAGGTCTTCCTACAGTAATGCAGGTCTCCCACAAGTTTCTATCCTTGGATATATACACTTTCTAATTTTCAAAAATGACATTTCTGATCGCATCACTTCTGTACTCGGTAAATATGCTGATGATACAATCATTTACTCTTGCCTTAATAGTACGTCTGATCAGTCCGATAAGGTCAAATTAGCAGCTGATCCCAAAAAGACTCTAAAATCTAAAAGAAGTGACTTGTTAATTTGAACTTTTCAAAAATGAGGCTGTTCTCTATCAATCATCTGATCAAATTTCTTTCTGTCTTCCATATTAATGTCTGATGCTAACCACCAGGAGATTGACTCATTACGTCTTCTTGAACCAACACTTTCCGTTGACATGAAGTGGAACGATTATATTTAATCAATTGTTTAGTCTGTTGCTAGGAAAGTCTGTTCACTATATCGTACTAGACAATGTTTCTCTCCAGAATTTTTCTTACCATTTGTCTACGCATTGAATATTCCTGCCGCATCTAATCTGCTGTTCCTGTAAGACATTTAAAGATTCTTGATAAAATCCAAAGTAGAATATGCAATTTTAATGGCTCTGGTCTGGCATTTAACTTTCAGTCACTTTTCCATCATCGTAATGTTGCTTCTCTGTTCATTTTCTATAAATATTTCATGGTAATTGTCTCGATGAATGGTTCTCTATGGTATCTAAACTTTATGAATTTAAGCAGAGAACCAGATTAGCGGCGAGGTCTAATCTGAAATAGCTAGATGTAACCGTATGTCCTATGCTAAAAGTTTATTCTACCGCAATTCTCACTTGTAAAATTGTCTCTAGTTTCTAGTTTCTCAGTCAAATTTGCTCTTCAAATATTTAACCCTTTAGGGCCATTCGTATCATATTTGATACAGTATGAAAACAAGCCTTGAAAGAAATATTTTCCTGAAAAATTTTTAAAGAGAAATATTTTATAAATTTCAAATGAAAGCAGTACTGACTGCTCAGTCAATGAATACCAAATGTTTCCTTATAGGGAAATACCAAATGTTTCCTTATAGGGAAATACTGTATCAAATATGATACGAATGGCCCTAGAGGGTTAAGTAGTAATTAGTGGGGGATCTGTTTATTACTTCATAACAATATAGAACTGATCCCCCACTTTATGACAAGTAGAAGCCTTAATCATATTATATTATTAACCCTCTAGGGCCATTCGTATCATATTTGATACAGTATGAAAACAAGCCTTGAAAGAAATATTTTCCTGAAAAATTTTTAAAGAGAAATATTTTATAAATTTCAAATGAAAGCAGTACTGACTGCTCAGTCAATGAATACCAAATGTTTCCTTATAGGGAAATACCAAATGTTTCCTTATAGGGAAATACTGTATCAAATATGATACGAATGGCCCTAGAGGGTTAAATGTAATGTTAGTCGTTATCTTATGTCTCTTTAATTATTCTTCTTTAATTGATTCTCTCTCTCTCTTTAACAGTATTTATACATATACTCCGTAACTCTCAGTAGCCCCCTTGAGTCTTACTGGCTTTATTGCTTTGAGGTAAAAGTATATATAAAAAAAAACAATCTAACTGCCTCTGGACGTTTTTGTTTGATTTTCTTTTAATGGCTTTGCTGTTTTTGCGTTTTCAGAGAAGATAACAAACAGGAATTACGATTTATTAAATTTATGTGACACCCAAATATCATATTAATTCCCATATCCAAGATTTTGCAAATGCCATACAACTCTCATGTTTCTGCGATGTCCCGTGTCTACACAGTTTTTAATCAGCGTTTCAGTTGAGTCATCATCAATGACAGCATAACTGCCAGTATGGTATTGGTCTTCCAGTTCAAGAAGAACCTAATGAACAATTACAAACAATATTCTCAGAAATGTTACCATATCCCCATTAAAGGTACAGGTCTTTTATTTTGCTGTTTGTTCAGTGTTTTATTTCTTAATAAATATAAAGAATCAGCAAAGTCAATTGCCATCTCTTATCTTCTTGACTCACACCTTAGCATGACAACCCTTGTATCATGTTCTTCTTTCTTTACACTTCTCTCTCATGCAGCCCTCTTCACACACCTGTATTCTCATCCTGTTTTTCTCATTCTGTGACTCACCTGTAACTTGTTTCTCTTTCTCATTCACCTCTATCACTGGTGCACCTCCTGTGCACCACTGATAGCTCTGCCTTGCTTGGGGTGAAATGATTTAAAAAAAGCAAATGAAAAAAATGCATCTCAGTACCCTTCATCTTCAATTTTAACATTGAAGAGTTGCAAATTCACATGTACCACACAAAAAACAAGCTAGAATATCACCTTTCAGTACATATATCGCAAATTTTAGTCACGTGGGAAATGCAACCAGATGTTTAAACCCCATCTATTGAAAAACGCTACAACCCTTTGTTCCTGCCAAATATATATTTGAATTTTGTCGTCGGCACCCACTCACAGCCGAGTACTGGGATCGTCATCTTTCTCTTTATCCCCTGTGGAGGAGATGGCTGGGAAGGCTACTTCTGAAACTAACCCATAATAGAAAAAACAAAATAAAATTAGATTTAAAAGGTTTAATGTATTACTTTTAATTAAATAAACATTAACTTTTTTGACAAAGGTTTATGAAAGCCACTAGTAATCAGACATTGGAGAGTCCAGCTTGAATTTTGATAAAGTTCGTTACAGTCACTTACGTGTAACCACACATGAGAAAAATAGGAATGTTCTACCGCCAAGTATGAGTTAAGTAGTAGGAGTTGTATAAGAAAAATCATTATTATTGTAAAAACACTGTAAATTCAATTGTCAATCGAATTAATAAATATTCTTAGAATCCAAAAATGTGTTTCAATTTGAACGAAACACAAAGGGTTAATAAGCCGTAAAAAAATCGAACCAACCAAGTTTAACAAAGAATTTTGTGAGTATTTAATAAAACTTGCACCAATAAAAAACTACTAAACAGATGCATTTATATGAGTTAGTATGTATGTATGTATGTATGTATGTATGTATGTGTGCGTGTGTGTGTGTATGTGCAGAAGCATTATCTCTCAAAGAACGAGCAAAAATACGCTTTTTAACGAGTAATAGTTAAGCGAAAGTCAGTCTTCGTGTCGATAGTCTAGAAGACAATTTAAGTTTTCTTTTGAAGCTGGCGAGATCAGATTAAATTTGACTTTTTTTTTCTCTCAAACCCTTTCTTTTCCTTTTTCGTAAGCGAATTATTTCAACATCAAACAAGACTTGATATGTTAAATGATTTGTTGCAATGGATCAATAGAATTAATTTCGTACGAAATTAGCAAATTAGCATTCATTTTGTACTTTTTTGGTTCATTGTTTTTATAAATATTTTTATACAAAATATAAATTATTTTTATCTTCTCTTTTAGTAATCAGGCGTGTAAATGAACTAATCATCAAAAACAGTATTTTCTCAAAGTGTTTATATTTCCTAAATTGCATATTGCATAATTGATAAGAATTATAAGACTTTGTATTAAAATATTGCATGTATTTTTTTAGAATCACTTCGTTGTTAGTTTGATCACAAAAATTTCGTTCAGTGCGTTCTTCTTGTTAGTTTCATTCGTGTTGATTTTATTTTTCTGTTTCGAATGAAAATACATCGGGCAAGGAGTAATGTTAAAACCTACAAAAAACGTATACTATTACGCCGAACAACTCATGAAAATGTATCTTTAATTCTGATATTTCAGACTTTCTGATGTTCAATATTTGAAATCAATATATCTTTTAGCCCACCGCCCGTACAGTGCAATGCTTGAATACTCTACAAATATGTTAATAAGAGTATTTTTGCTGTCAAAAATGACGGCAAAATATTTGAGTCGATTATTAACTGTTTTCTCTCAGGTTATACCCTGCTTAGCGTGAAAAGAGAATATATACATAATTTCACTCTAAGCAAGACAGTACTGCCACTGGTACGCAGGGGGCTTCATAAGAGGTGAGTGAATGGTTACATAGGAGGAGAGCGAAGAGAAAGAGGAACCAGTTACAAAGGGTGTCAGAATGAGTAAGAGAAGAATGGAAAGCCTGGTGTGAAGAGAGTTGCGTGGGAGTAGAGTGAAAAGGGAGAAGAACAAGATACAGGGATCCTGGGAAAAGAAGAGCAGGATGGGAGTCAAAGTTATAAGAGGTGGCTACTTACGCTGCATTTAAACTCTGGGATATTGTAACTATCAGGGAAGCCAGTATACGGAAAGGAATTCTACAGACGGAAAGTGCGAGAAAAAAAGCTGAAAGTAGAAGTGCGGGCTGCATTTAGTTGTTTTGACTGTAACAGATTGAGACCTTGCCAGTCTGGTTGCTCAAGTAAATACTTATAGAGAAGGCATCAGGGACCTAAGCTCGTCAGAGCAGAAGCCATGAAAATATTTGTAGAAGAGACAGTGAAGCTACATTTCGTCGGTGAGAAAGTAGCTGGAGTCGAACTGCCAGGTCCGGATCGATTACATTGCAGATACTCCTCTGGATCTTGTCGAGAACCCCGAGATGAATAGCGGAGGCGCCTGACTAGATATGACAACAGTATTCAGATGGCTGATTTGTACATCTGGATGAATGCCGGCATTGATGCTTTCATACCGAACAGGAAATTACGTCCCAAACCTCATTCCCACCTGGATCTCTCCTGCCTGTTCGGCAGCCATTAACCACAAGAACCATTTCTTGTGGCTATTTCGGAGCCATGCGTCTGACAATAAAAGGCGCCTATTTGCCTCTGCTCGTAATGAGTGTAAGAGGATCTTCAATGGCGTTAAGCTGTTGTTTACTGAGAGAATGAGGCAGAGCATAGCTGCACGCAAGTTTGCCCACAAAGAATATTGACGGTTCTGCAAACGTGTGCTGCACGATAGCAAATCCTCCATCCCTCCCTTAAACAATATATTTGAGGTCCTCACGGCATCTGTGAACAAGGCAGATTCTCATCCAACTCCACATTTATCTCGTCTGGGGTATCAGCACCCGACTTTCTTTTTTGAAATATGTTCTCACAACCCCTCTCTATTATCCAAGATATTTTCAAAACTTAACCACCATAACGCGTGCGGAGGGGACGGAATTGCGATTATTGTCCTGATGAAATGTGCCCCTGAACTCTACTATATCCTCTCTAAGTTCCATAATTACTGCCTGTCTGCTTCATGCTTTCCTGCCTGCTGGAATTCCTTTTCTGTGGATTTTGTAATTAAGAATTCAGAACCCTCGGACCCATCCAACTATCGCCCTATCAGTCTCCAACCAATTTTTAGAAAAGTGTTCGAGGCTATTATCAATGCTGAAATTGTTCAACATAACTCCGGCGAAGTTCGAGCATTTGGTAGGGTTTGGTAGGTTGGCCTTTTTGCGCAAGCTACAGGGTTATGGTATCTGTAGACGCTTGCTTGATTTGACCCAATCTTTCCTATCAAACCGCATAATGAATGTCGTCTTGAATGGGCATGCCTCCACATCGTGTGTCTCAAAGGGCTCTAACCTAGGCCCGACGCACATTCTGATCGACATCAACGACCTCCTTGACATAAGTAGGCATCTACGCTGATGAAACTACCGTTTACTTCCGCCTCAGTAAGAAATCTGGCGAGTCGGCCAAAGATAACCTCGCTGCTCTTCTCGAGAAGAACCTCCCCGCTCTGGTAGACTGGGGTAAGAAATGACTTTATATTTTAATGCTTCTAAAACCAAGCTGCTATCTATCAACCACCACAGGCAGTGACTTCTACCCCACATCAGAACAGATCATGCGAGTCTCCCTAAAAGCAGTCCAATGCACCTCCTCGGTCTCAACTTCTCTTCCGACCTCTAGTGGAACTGTTACATTGAATCAACAGTTAAATCCACTGCTAGGAAACTTGGGTTAGTATGTCGGGCCAGGAAGGTTTTACCACATGATTCCATTTTGCACACATAAAACTCAACCTTCCGGCTGTGCATTTAATGCTGTTGTCATATCTCAGGGTTCTTGATAGGCTCCAAAGGAGAATCTGTAACATGATCGATTCCGGTCTGGCATCTCGACTTCTGCCACTTTTTCACCGGCAGGATGTGGCTTCCCTCTGTATCTTCTACAAATACTTTTACGATTTCTGCTCCAATAAGCTTAGCTTTCATAAATGACAGTACAAATTAATACCGTAATAAAGAGAATTAATTGAGTCGATTCTGCCTCGCTACTGTTTCTCTCTTTCTTCATGAGCGTGACAGAAGATATATATATATATATTGATAAAATACAACGAAGAATCTGTAATGTAATTGATCACGACTTGGTAGCTCAACTGCAATCACTTTCTCACCGACGTAATGTGGCTTCCCTATGTCTCTTCTACATATATATTTTTACGGCTTCTGCTCTGATAAACCTATTTCCTTGGCGCCCCTACTGCATAAATTTACTCGAGTTAATAGACTAGCGGCTATATCCCACCCTTTTACAGTGATTTCAATCAAATGTAACCGCAATTTCTACACCATCAGCTTCTTTGCTCGCATTCCAACCTGTGCAATTCCCTTCCGTGTACTTTCTTTCCTGAAAGTTACAATCACCAAGAATTTAAATGCAAAGTCAATTGCCATCTCTTATGTTCTTGATTCGAATTCTTTCCATGACAACCCTTGTATCATTTTCTCCTTCTTTTCCACTCTACTCTCATGCAGCCTTCTTCACTCCTGTGTTCTCATCATTTTCTTACTTATTCTCTAACTCCCCTTGAACTTGTTCCTATTTCTCATCACTCACCTCTACTGTAAACCCCTGCGCATCAGTGGCAGTTTTTGAATTGCTTGGGGTGAAATGATTATATATATATATATATATATATATATATATATATATATATATATTCAAATAAATAACAACTGTCTTTATTATAATAGGGAGTATGAGGTGTTTGTAAATCTCACGGTAAAGTCAGAGTGTCAATCCATAATTTTAACGTAGAGTTAACCAAGATCTGACACTCGATAAATGACGTTGGTAGTACCTCTAGTATCAGGAGTTATTGCAAGCACAATTTCCCAACCGGAAATACTCATAAGCCATGCCGGAAAGTTATCTTAGTCACAGCTTGTTACTTGGTTTTGAGATTTATTTTAAAATGGTGATAGATAAAATATTGCGGAGAAGAAAAAGGAAAGAAGAGAGAAATTAATTCCTGAAACGAGCCGAATCTATGATTTATGAATAGTGAAGAACATATAAAGCAGACATGTTTGAATTTCTCAGATGAAGTATTAGATTTTCACTGATTTATTTGAATTGTTATCATTATCTGGATTGTTATAACCAAAACGCTGTTTTCACTCCGTCTTTTTCATATGTCGGTTGCATTCAATAACATTCAACAAATAACAACTACAATGAGAACAATGCTTAAAATAAATCAGTGTATAATAGTAAGGCTTATTTTTATCAGATTTATTTTAGGATAAGCATTCTTAAGTAATGTTATCAATTTACTTTCATCTTAATTCTTAACTGCTTTTCTCGTAATAGCACGGTACAAATATACAGGATAGACATAGAAATGGATAGCACAAGTACGGTACAAATATACAGGATAGACATAGAAATGGATAGCACAAGTACGGTACAAATATACAGGATAGACATAGAAATGGATAGCACAAGTACGGTACAAATATACAGGATAGACATAGAAATGGATAGCACAAGTACGGTACAAATATACAGGATAGACATAGAAATGGATAGCACAAGTAACACGAAAAACAAAAATGAAACAAATAAGATGTTAATATTTTATACTGCTTTAAATAAAATGTTACGAAGGAAGCCCCTATATCAATACCATCAGAAACCATTACACCATCTACTTGGCTTGTGAAACCAATTTGCCTGAAAAATTGTTTTAAGAGAAAGATTTTATAAATTTCAAGTGAAGGCAATGGTCGATCAGTGAATGTTAAATGTTTACTAATGAAAAATTCGGCTAATATTGCTATTACCACGTGGAAAGATTCGAACTTATGTTTCTTCGTGTCTGTTACCTATAGGCTCCGAAACTGCTGAACCGATTTCCTTGAAGATTTACACAGTTGTACTATAAGCGTCTGCGAGTGTTCTTAGCCAGGTTTTGTGTCGAGGTACCTCTGATAAATATCGAAAATCGATAATCGAAAAAATCGGGTTATAGAAGGAGTGATCCGATTTTAATCAAATTTTATACACTCATAGACAAAGACATAAGAAACGATATTTAGAAGTTTCAAGGTTGCAGTTCTTACAATTGTGCAGAAAATCGATGATAATATATATATATATATATATATATATATAAGGCAAGATGTTTGTGTGTGTGTCTGTTTATCTGCCTGTATGTCTATTTTTCAGCCCTTTTATTTTAGTTTTTTCTTCGGGTTTAGCTCTAAATAGGTGTAATTGTAGTTCTTAGTCTCAGCCATGATACCATTTACTCAGAGGACTTATTTAGCTTTCAAAATTCAGTTTACGACGAAAAAACTTATTTGATATCGATACCAGGAAATCAAAATTTGACTTAAATCCATTCATTTTTCTTTCAGACATCAAGGATTTAAATGACGAATTTGCCAACATGTCCTACGAAAAAACATATAAATACTGCTGTCATATTGAATACTGATGTCACATTGAATACTGCTGACACATCTGGTCGGATGCCTCTGCTGTTCATCTCTGGGCTTTTAATAAATTAAACGGAGAATCTGCAATCTAATCGTAGCTCAACGCCAGTCACTTTCTCACCAATGTAATGTGGCTTCCCTCTTTCTCATCAACAAATACTTTCACGTATGATGAGATTAGCTCCCAGGTCCCTCCTATGCATGAATTTAGTCAAGCTACTAGACTAGCAACTAGGTTTCACCCTTTTACAGTGAAACCAATCAAATGCAACCGCAACTTCTACTCCATCAGCTTCTTTTCTCTCACTTCCCGCCTGTAGAATTTACTTCCTTGAGAGCTACAATCTCCAAGAATTTAAATGCAATGTCAATTGTTATCTTTTATCTCCTTGACACGCATACTTTCTCTGACAACCTTTGTATTTTGTGCTCCCTTTCCCCTCTACTCTCCCGCAGCTCTCTTCACACCAGTGTTCCCATCATTCTCTAACCCATTCTCCGATACCCCCTGTGAGCTGTTCTTTCTCTTCACTTTCTTCTAATGAAACCCACTGCGCACCAGTGGCAGTACTGCCTTGCTTGGGGTGAAATGATAATAAAATCTAATTAAGTATTATTTTCCAACGCATCTTCAGCAAATAATCAATTTTTTGTGGATAATGATATTGCTTTGAGTATTATCGAATTTATATAAATAAAAATGGTGGGACATGATCGAATGAAGAATGCAGGTTTGAATTTCATTCATTGCTATTGGCCAAGGAAATGATTTCTTTATGTTATCGATCTGGAGAGAAAATGCCAGTGTGTGTCCCTATTGGGAGGTGTTTGAAAACTAAAACGATACCTTAGATTGACCCAAACCTATTTAATAAAACTGTGTAGCCTACATACTTAGGAAGCTCTCAATGGTTGTATGTAGCCTCATATCCTTAACTAATGAGAAAATACAAGACTTTGTTATAGTTTCTCAGAAAAAGACTAATTCTAACACTCATCACACTGCGTACACCATGGTAAATCACACTCGCTCCACGTCGTATTCCATGAGAAGGAAGTAAATTCCATTCAAACAGTTTCTTCCCAAAAACCGTTAAGGAACCAACTTCCAAGTCGATTCTTTCCTGACCTTTACTATCTTTACCTTTATAAGTCGAGTGTTAACAGTATTTTCTACATAAACTTCGCCTCTTAGATCTTACTCTTATCGATCCTGCAACAACGTTCTTCAGTAATTCTCTACATTTAGTGGCTTTTGGGCTTTGTATAGGGTTAATGTGATCTGTTCCTCTTTCTCTTCACTTTCTTCTAATGTAACCCACTGCGCACCAGTGGCAGTACTGCCTTGCTTGGGGTGAAATGATAATAAAATCTAATTAAGTTTTATTTTCCAACGTATCTTCAGCAAATAATCAATTTTTTGTCGATAATGATATTGCTTTGAGTATTATCGAATTTATATCAATAAAAATAGTGGGACATGATCGAATGATCATAATGTTAGCGTTCTCCCCATGAAGAATGCAGGTTTGAATTTCATTCATTGCTATTGGCCAAGGAAATGATTTCTTTATGTTATCGATCTGGAGAGAAAATGCCAGTGTGTGTCCCTATTGGGAGGTGTTTGATAACTAAAACGATACCCTAAACAGTTTCTTCCCAAAAACCGCTCTGTTAAGGAACCGACTTCCAAGTCGATTCTTTCCTGACCTTTACTATCTTTACCTTTATAAGTCGAGTGTTAACAGTATTTTCTACATAAACTTCGCCTCTTAGATCTTACTCTTATCGATCCTGCAACAACGTACATTTAGTGGCTTTTGGGCTTTGTATAGGGTTAATGTTAGTAAAGAAAAAAATTAAAATCTGTAGCAGGTGGAAGTATCAGAGCAAAAGCAAGCAAAAATAATGAATACAAATGAACTAATCGTCTGATATTAATAATTCTTATCGCAAATTAGAACTGAACCATGAATATTAATAAAGCAATTAATCCTTTGTTTAGAACTAAAGGACGTTTTGAAATTTAAGCATCAGTTTTTTATTTTATTTTACTGTTTATCTGCAGAAGACAATTTTTCCAATTCTGGGGGTGTGATTATAAAATTCTGACGTTGGTATTAATTAGAACAGTGCTTTCTAGATATTTATTGTTATTGTCTTTCGACAATCAAGCTTCAAATAAATATTAGTGGCGTACTGGAATCTTTAATATCTGATTAGGCACATAATTATTAGACTGTTAAGGTCAAAAGAATCTGCGCATATGCTTGGCTATGAGGATCTCCTTAGCATGCCGGGAATAAACAGGATACGGGAGCCATCAAGAAAGAAAGAGAAATATCACCAAGGCATCAAAAGTAGGAGCAATAGAAAAGGCAAGCCTCGCTGTGTGCAGTCAATCAAGATAAGCAATATAACTCAGCAGTAAGATAATGTTCGGCTCTCGTAGATTAAGATATACTTGTGTAGATTAATTAAAGACTTCAACGTGAAAATCTTTGAAGATCTCGTTTCGACAAGCATTATACAAAAGACAGCGAGTACAACGACTGAAATATTGTCAAAAGATCAACAATGATGAAGACATACGTAAATTTCGTACGTAAATAATGTAATTCCTTATTACAGAATTTTAACAAAGATCAAAATAATATGATCTTTAATTATAACCACCAAGGCAGTAGAACTCAAGTTTGGTTTGTAAAAAAATGAATAAATTCGTATTCACAATGAATCATAGTACTTCAAATATGATATTCACACAAAAATATTTTTCCAGGAGGTAGTCAACCATGCTTATCAGAGATTTGATTTTTCGAAAGTTTTTGAAGCGTTTATCAATTAATCTCTCCCTTGTTTTTAATTCAGATCATTTTAATTATTAGATTGAGATTGAGTCTATTTTATTTTAATGCATAGCCTGAGGAAGATTATGATGGAATCAGTCAATATTCGAAGGGCATTTGTATGAAAGTGAACGCAACCGACAAGTTGAAATAGAAAGAAAAAGTCATGGTTACAAAGATAAGAAGTGTAATCAAACAAATTTATTGATAAAAGAATACACATTATTCCGCAGTTAATTAATGCATGGTGGTGAAGCAGATTACAACAATTAGAGATTTTTAAATATTTTCTGATGTGTTATCGTAAAGGAATAATTATCTGGTGGATTTCTGTCTATACGTATTACTTCAATCTATCTATCTATCTATCTATCTATCTATCTATCTATGAATAGAATAAGTAAGCAAGTAGGAAAAATTGTCTGTAATCTAATATGTTTCAAAATGTCAAGCTTCTTCAGTAATTTTTAAAGACGATGGACAAAATATCCTATTAAAATTCCAAGAGACAGTAGCTTTATTGAAGTATGGTATCGTTGGTCAGAGACGTGTCACCTGTAATAAAGCAATGGATGAATATTAAGTGTAGAAGAAATATCTATCTATCTATCTATCTATCTATCTATCTATCTATCTATCTATCTATCTATCTGTTTTAGTGGATTCTTATCTATCTATCTATCTATCTATCTATCTATCTATCTATCTAGCTATCTATCTGTTTTAGTGGATTCTTATCTATCTATCTATCTATCTATCTATCATTGCGTAAGTGAATGCAACAAATGTAACAGGATTTCGAAGTTGGCATTCAGATTTTTTATCAGATGGTATCAACTGCACCACAACGCCCATTTAAATTCTTCATATACCTGATTTTTTTGTTACAATATTTTTTGAGAGTTCGTAATTTCTTTTTTTGCCCCGTCCATCGGATTCTCAGTATCCTTCTGTAGAGCTACATTTCTCTTTCTTCCGGTTTTTTCTTCATCAGTAAGAAAATTGTCCGCTATCTATTCACTCCAGTTCGTCAGGTAGGTGGTTAACTTCTATTTCTCTTGTCATCAATATGTTCGTGTAGGTTAGGTTTTTCAAGCCTTCCGACCTCATTATGTATCAAACTATTTTCAGGTATTTTTCTGATTTTATGTATAAGTGTTCATTTTGTTGCCAGTATATATATATATATATATATATATATATATATATATATATATTAAAAAAGGATTAATTCAAAGATGTTGAATGGCCATTTCCAGATATCGAAATGGCCATTCAACATCTTTGAATTAATCCTTTTTTAATATATATTTGCTCTGTAATATTTTATTACATGGAGCTCTCTTCCTGTATCATTTTTTAATATTAAAATAAAATTTTTAATATTAATTAGGATCGGGTTTTTTGGAATTTACCTTCCTGCTTTTTTCCCTTGGATTGAAGTATCTGAATTAAAATATATATATATATATATATATATATATATATATATATATATATATATATATGTCTTAAAGAGATCTTTACAAAATTCAGAGTATCCTTTTGTAGGACAACATTTTTGTTGCCTCCAGTTTTCTCGACATTTATGTGGGAATTGTCCAGCATCCACTGGCACATAAAAGGATGAGTATCACATAGCAATCCAGCACTCATTTCTTTGTTTTTAACGCTTTCTTTCTTTCTTTCTTTCTTTCTTTCTTTCTTTCTTTCTTTCTTTCTTAAGTTTCTTAGCAGTTAGCTTTAAGAATGCATCTTTTGCTAGTTCAATTCGTCTTCGGATTTCAGTGTCGCATTTTTCACTGGCTGTTAAAAATGCTTCCCAGATATTTACATTTCTGTACTTAATTGATGTTGACATCTCTAATTTAAAATTTCGATTCGTGATTATACTTTCTATCATCTTACATTTGATGGTTAGTCCTTTTTTCTCGCTTTCTTTTTCTACCCAGTTTATGAGATCTTGTAACTTTCGTTTCTTCCTAACCATCATCTCGGTGTCATCTACGTGTCTTACATTGCTAAGATTAAACCCATCATAAATCCTAGTAGATCCTTCAGTTCCCTTGGGATAGACTATCCAGAAGACAGTGATAGAATATATCTGGGGAGAAGACACATCCTTGTCTCCAGGTCCATTTCTATGTTTTTGTAACTACTCAATTCATTTTTCTTCGTTTGCAGGCAATTTGCTCCCAAAATAATTCACTTAATTATTTTCATGTCCTTTCCGAGTAGATCTACTTTTCCCAGCAGTTCAAATAGATCCTTTTTCCGTACCTTATCAAATGCTTCTGCAGAATCTGTAAAACATAAATGCGCGTTTTTCGGCTCCTGTACTGCGCCGTCTGATATCGTTCTGAGAATAAATATCGCATTTCGTATTCCAATCTACCTGACAAAAGTGCACTGTTCTTTTCCATTTCTGGTTTGGCGAAATTTAAAAAAAATAATCCGTTAATAATTCAGTAGTCACTTTGTTTTCATTTTCCATCGCATAAGAAACTGTACAGATACGTGTTTGTGTAGAATCTAAACGAGCGAGTGTGTTTTAAAGGCAAAATAGAACCTTGCTTTATTGTGACGCTCTCCATAGGCGAGTGGCAAAAACGCATTATATTTATTAAGTTTTCTCAAGTAGGCAAACAGGTAAACGATATAAATACAGTTTAAATTAACGGTATGTTAAATGTTAACATCACCTACAAACAATGTTTGAAGTAGTAGTAGTAATAATAATAAAAATAAATTATATATATATATAGAGAGAGAGAGAGAGAGAGATAATTAGTGTATTGAGTTAGCAGATAATTTTCTAAACATATATTGTTAAATATAAGAGATAATGAATATCTATTATGTTTAACCATAAGCCGTTCTAAACATCGTATTTTCGCTTTAATTTCAGGTGAAAATAAAGACAAAAATTCTCAAACATTTGGATAATTTTTTATTAAGTTGGTTCTAAGCTTTCGGCTCACATGAGCCATCTTCAGAGAGGTTACAGGTACGTTAACATAAAAACATCCACTATTTTCTTATAAAAACATAATCATGTAGGTAGTATCAGAGATTTTAGTCAACAATACAATAATACTCACTCATACCCACAGCAAAAAGAAACTTCAGATATTGGAGGCCATCTACATTAAATTCAAACAGCCTACACTTAATAAAATCACGTTTAAATCTGTTCATAACATATTACATTGCATTTAAATATATGGTTCTGTTAACATTTCGAGCTCTCGCGCGGTGTAACGTCATAAAACCGCATTACAAATTTACGGGCTGCGTTTGCTATTTGGTTACTGTCGTCATTGCTTCGCAGTGTTTTATGTCAACACAAGATAAAATCGTCTTTGATGGTGGATGATTTAGGAATATATATAAATATATATGTATATATATATTGTCCACCGTACAGTATAGTAGGTTCTGTTGGGCATCGTCTATGATCCCCATGATGCAAGTCATCCCGCCAGAAATTTGGAAACGTCATACTGTACTGATTGGCATTCGAACCTAAAGCTCCAATACGGACATTTCAGAGTGTGAACCTGAGGACAGTGCAGAGGATTTGGAAAGAATTGGCTGAGTTTAATGATGATTACAAAGGTGTTTTGAGTGATCACGACAGTTAACGACATCAATCGCCCCCTGTATATTAATCTATCTATCTATCTATCTATCTGGCATTTTTATTGCAGAACACACACTTTAAAAATCGAGACCGCTTCCCAAATACGGATATCTAATAAAAATAAAAATAACATTTGGAGTAATATAAATAATTTTATGTATATATATATTTTCTAAACATATACTGTTAAATATAAGAGACAATGAATGTCTATTCTGTTTAATCATGAGCCGTTCTAAACGTTGTATGTTGACTTTAATTTCAGTTGAAAATAAAGACAAATATTCTTCAACATTTGGATAATTTTTTATTATGTTGGTTCTAAGCTTTCGGCTCACATAAGCCATCTTCAGAGAGGTTATTTAGACTGTAATACAATAACATGTGAGCTGAAAGCTTAGAACCAACATAATAAAAAATTATCCAAATGTTGGAGAATTTTTGTCTTTATTTTCAACTGAAACTGAAATTAAAGCCAAAATACGGCACATGATTAAACATAACAGACATTCATTGTCTCTCATATTTAACACTATATGTTTAGCAAATTATTTGCTGCCTCGATACACTATATATATATATATATATATATATATATATATATATATACGAGTATAGGGTACGTATGGATGGAATAATATTCCTTATCCAAAGAAACACTATTGTTTAAAAAGTGCTCAATACAAAGTAGAGCTAATAATACAAAGGCCCGAACTTTTATCTCCCTCCGTGCACCTTGCTACCTCTGTCTTAACGAAAAATTAGAAATTATCAAATTTAAGGAAAAGGTTAAACTGCTAAACCAGAGGAATGAGCTCACTGTTCATTGTAAACATAGTTCAGCACTTACATTAATATCCGTGTTATAATTTTGAAAAATTAAGGAATATCTCTTTAACTGTCTTTTTGATGGATGTTTTTGTTCGGGTTGAGCGTTCTGGTTGATCCTTACTGGGTGTGTTGTTAACCATGTGTTATCATACTGATTTTTGTCGGCCGTTTAACCCGATATTGGTCGGCGGGTTGTATGGTTGTGGGGTGTTCTACCCGACATCGGTTTTCGCAGGGTCGGGGAATTATAAATAATTAGAAAACAGTGTGGCACTTGGGCCTTGAGAATCATGGTTAGTCGGTGCTATGGGGAAACGTGTTGGGCTTTGGCCGGATGGTTTGTACTGGTTTGGACTCTGTACTGGTTTGGGCTCTGTCGAATACTGGCGCGATAATCGATGCCGGATTAGATGCCTCATGGCTGTATAGGTTGGCGGTCGGTGTTGGGTTGAGTGCTTACCGATTGTTATTGCGTTATATATGTGCCGGATTGTGTACCTGGGGGAATTTGTTGGAGCGTCGGATGTAGGTACCCATCAAATATAGGCAAATTAATGTCTAAATATTAGTGTATGTATATATATATATATATATATAGGTGTACATCTGTTCTTTTGTACTACTAGACATATTGATATTTCGTTTACTTGCTGATATGTTTGTATATGTTTGCATTTACTTGTATGCGTGTGTATGTCTTACATGTATGACTGTATGCTTTTGTATGGGTATATGTGTATATATATGTATGTGTGTATGTATATATATATATATATATGCATGTATGTATATATGTGTGTATGTATATATATTCATATTTCTATGTATGTATGTCAAATGTCCATGTATGCATGTCTATATCTATATAAATGTATGTTTGAGTATGTGTGTATGTGTATATATATTTATGTATGTATTTTATGTATGTGTGTGTGTATGTGTATGTGTGTATGTATATATATATGTGTGTGTGTGTGTGTGTGTGTGTGTGTGTGTGTGTATGTATATATGTATATGTGTATGTAAGTGTATAGATAGATAGATAGATAGATAGATAGATAGATAGATAGATGGGTGTAAGTTTGTGGTCCTGGCTTTCATGCTTTTGCGGTCGTCAGAAAAAATTGATTTAATTTTTTATTCTATGTACTGGATATATGTAGAGATGCGTATATTGATGATTTTTTGTGGACGTGAGATGAAAATTGGGAGGAATAGTTGTCGTCGTGACGCCTTTTATACAAACGCAGTTATAGATTAACACTTGTACACCCATTTACGTACACAGAGATGCACGTACATTTTTGTTTTTAGCTTGTGAATTTGCGTAAGTATATATATAATTATGTTTATAAGTTCATGCAGTGAAATTTGATTGTGTCTGCCCTGAACTTATTCATTCAAGTCTAGTTATGTTACGAATTTACCCTAACTGTATCCAATATGTGGCAATTCAGTCTGTGTCCAAATAGACCTTTAAAATTTAACAGACAAATTGACAAGTCGATAAAAACAAAATTTTGTAATTTGTGCATCTATATATGCGTGGGTATATTAATCTGTATATGTGTCTGTTTGCCAGTCTATGTGAATTTACTCGTCTATTTTCCAATGTGTGGATATTTATAGGTTTATTTATGCGTGCGTTCTTTCTCTTCCTTGTTTAATATCTTTCTACATCTAATAAATTGTTAAATTTAGAATTTTTTTAAATCTCGCAACAATAATAAAGTAGATCTAATAGTTAATTAATAATGCTGATCTCAATTTAATCAAATATTAATACTAATGTCCCCCAAAATTATTTTTAAGTTTACTCACATATACACAAAATTAGAAGTTGCTTTACTCTGATTGGTCCGCATTTACATACAACAATGCCTCCCTTATCAAACGGGTTTTGCTTGTTTTTAACCTTTTAAAACCCATCAATTTGAAATGAACCACATTACTTGACAAGACACAGGAAGTGTCGAAACAAAATAGCTACTTTTGTAATGATATTATAACATATCCATGTTATAATTTATATATATATATATATATATATATATATATATATATATATATATATATATATATAAACGAACTAAAACCAGTCAAGATAAACAGACTTCTCCTCGGGGACCATCATACCATGACAGACATTTAGGCATCAAATACGCACCTTACCTAAAGTGGAGTTCGTACATACAATTGCTAAGGTACTTTAAACCTCTTGCTATCCTCTGCGTTTACAAGAACCAGATCAGGTCAAAACCTCCTTCTACTGCCTTGACAGAGTCCAAACGCACATCTGTGCCCTTGTGGGTGACGAATTATTCTCCGCTCTCCAACCTCTGACTCCCAAAAGGATGTTTCCCCGATCACTACAATCTTAACCTGTTTACGGTTAAAGTTAACAGTTATTCTGACCTTCTCTCCGCAAAAAATTGCCTCCTAACGCAGCCCTTTATCTCAATTGGCACACTGGCCTTTAAAGGGCTAAACTTACTAAAAGCCACAAAATAAATGAGTCTATCTGCGTACATACAAACAGTATATATATATATATATATATATATATATATATATATATATATATATATATATAAATATTTAATGTTACGGTGTTTAATATCTTGGTATTATTTCGAACTTTAGTTCTCATCTTGGTTAATATAGATGTTATTATAGACACAACGTTTCGACCAACAGACCTCTTGTCATCAACAGCTGTGCATTGATTGACTGATATGGACTGGCGTATTTGATGAGAACATAGATCAAAATAATAACATAACATTGAAATTCTCTCATCTTAGAAATAAATAATAAAATTATCTATTTTTAATCTGCCATATTTCAAACGTTATTATATTAGACATTCTTCTTTGAAATAAACAACCCATTTTTATTTAAAATAGTGTTTGTATTACATCAATCGGCCTGTGCATTACAGAAATGATAAATGTGTTTATCGGTAGAATTCAACCTGCAAACGCCTTTGTAGGGGAATCCACCGTTTACTCTAGCATGCTTTGCCACTTGGCCACTTGGGGGAAAAATATATATGTATATATATATATATATATATATATATATGTGTGTGTGTGTGTGTGTGTGTGTGTGTGTGTGTGTGTGTGTGTGTGTGTGTGTGTGTGGAATTGGATGTTTGTTTACTTATTTTTCGGTCAGTCTTTTTTGTATTCCGTATATGCTGGCTTTTACTCTGGTATTTATTGGACCAAATGATCCAAGGTCCTTAACTGACAATTTTGTTTCGGTAGATGGTTTACTTGTCATAATACCAGTACCTTGGATGTAATATGATATTTTTATAGTTTTGATCTACGAGTATATATGCACCTTATATACCAGCATATATGTCTGTATGTCTGTATGTATGTATGTATCTATCTATCTATCTATCTATCTATCTATCTATCTATCTATCTATCTGGATCTCTCCTTCTCTCTCTTTCACACTCTCTCTCAGATATATATTCTCAGATACTGAGAGAATAGGTGTGAACAATCGAAAGCGTATTGACATATTCCCGTTTGTGTGTATTTGCATTTAAGAAAGAGAGGGTGAAAAAGATAGAGATGAGAGAAAGAAATAGAGAAAGAAATATATAAAGAGAGAGAAAGAGCTTTTCTAATTGTGAGCGTGTATGTAAATTTTTACCTTGTGTGCCTTCTTGATGTGATTTCCGTCGGCGTCTCTGACTGTCCAGAACGGAAGTGACTGACAATCTCTAAACCCACAAACAAAATGGAACGTCAGCGGTGGATATTGGTTCTGTCAAAGTTATGGCAGCTTGTCAGAGGCACCAAGGTGATAATGTGCAACCAGGGAGTACGATGGGAATTGAGCGACTACAGAAAACAAGTACCCACCCAGCATGAAAAAAATCATTTACCCATATATTCATATCTTCCATCGTTACTTTCAAAATAGAGTCGAATAATAACAAGAACCAATCTATCAATAAGTTTATATATGTAACAAAGATTTAATTTCATCACCAAAGCCATTTCTGGAATAAAGATAATTTCTAAAAAACTCAAAAGTTAGCTGTCTTCACAGAATTAACGTTCGATATCAAGTAATAATTAAAATTAATTAATTAAAAACGTAATAATACTCTAAATGCACATTTTTATGTTCATCAGCTGAATAAAATTTACTTGCAAATGCGTCCTGCACTAGTCAATAGGAAAAATTGTTGCTCACCCCGATGACAACGCATAGGATGACAAAGGAAAAACTTTTCAAGTCGGTTGGTCTATTTTATCCGCCATCTTCACCTAACCTTTGTACCAACCAATTATTATTTTCAACGATCTTTGTAAAACGCTTTCATACAAAAAAGGTACGTAATTCGTCGAAAAATTTTCGCGTCAAAACGGACAGAATTTTACTCAAAATGTATCGAAGAGCTGCCCGATAACTAAGAAAAAGCCAGTGCAAAAAACGATTGATATATCATTGAATTGTGATCATTTGAAAGAATAAAAACAGCAATTATTTATGATTCATGCTTGTTGATATTCTTATAAATCTGTGTTCATAACTCCAAATAGCACCAAACTTAGAACTGCGAAGTTGTGTTTTAAGTGGAAATGAGTCAGCAGTATTGGTTAAGGTGGACGGTGTCACTTCGTAATTTGAGTAATCGAAACGAAAGAGACTTTATTGAATATATAAATGAGAAAAACAATACTATTGGAAAGAGAAAGAGTAAGATATTAAGAGAAAGAAAGAGAGAGGGGGGAAAGAGAATAAAAAACAGAGATATAGAATAGAGAAAGAAGGAGAAAGCATAGTGAAAAAAGTGGTTCGAGAAAATTGCTCAGTTTGGCTCTCGATAAGTTGGGAATGAGGGAACGTCGAAGAGGATAGGAAAAAAAAAAGCGAGAATTAAAGTGCATGGCAAAGGAAGCTTTGGAAGAGAGAAAGTGTCGGAAAAAGAGATAGCTGTAAAGCAAAGAAGAGAGTGAATAAGAGTGACAGATGCAGAAAGCACCTGTAGTTGAACAACGGACAGATTGGCCTGATGACTCGAGCAGGTGTCGAGGAGCGTAGCCCGCAAGTCTGAGTGGTTTCGGCTGTTGACTCTCATGTATACCGCCTCTAGACTGCTTGTAGGCACTCATGGTGATAGTTTTGGACATGGCCCAAAGTCTGGTGCCCTATGCTAAGTTTCATACACAAATTTTCCAGTATATTTTGTAGTAAGAACTCACTAAGCGAGTTGGTTACTAAGTGAAACATTATACCAGACCACAATTTCACTCATGCTACTCGTGTAGTAGATTTGCATTTACCAGCAGCAGAAAAATTAATGTCACTTTTATTCCATTTGTAATTTCTAATTTATTTCTAAATATTTATACAACATTCTGAACAATTAAAGTAATAAAGGTAGTAGATATATTCGAAAGTCTGGAGAATTACATTAAAAAGGAAATAACTGATACTAAGATATCAGAAGAGGTATGACATGTGGAACTAGAAGAATGTACCCTTGAGACAAAATGGTCGGTTAGAAATGCTAATCACCTGAAGAAGGCTAGCAATTAAAACGATTGAAACGTCGTGAATATAACAACAAAGATGAAGACAAATATAAATAATTGCCATACCTAATCACGGAAATATAGACAGACAGTAAATTTTGTCTTTTTGTTATCTCTTCTAAACTTGTCATTCCATCCATTTACTCAAACGCGTTAAGTAGGTTATGCCCTGTTTTCCTTTGTCTTACGAGCCTTCAAACTGTCTTGTAAGTATAAAATTTTCCAAACCATCTTTTCTTATTATGTTCACTAGAAAGTTCAACTGGCTCTTTCTGATGTTAACTATAAATATTCTTTTTGTTTTAAGAGGATGTGCGTTGTGGTACAGTGGATATCGGCTCGGAACGAGAAACTGGGGAGCCGAGTTCGAATTCCAATTGAATCCATTGTATTCACTTACGCGCAAATACCCTTGGTAAAGGTGTTAATCCGTCTCTTCCTTCCAGTTATGGGTTAAATAGCAGGATGGGCTTGTTCGGCAACCAGTCTACCGCAGAAAGCAATGGCAACCTACTGCGGGATAATCTTCTGCCCAGTCAGTCATGTCTCTTTCGAGACATGATCGCCCAAGCGTGTTTCACGTATGGCACTTAACTGACTTCTCAAGAACTTTGACGTTGATCGCATATTCAGTCCATGATACTTTTCTCTAGGACCAAATTTCTGTTGCTTCAAGTCTATTTATCATCTATAAAGGTGTTGTTCACTATTCAAAGCCCTAAATGAGGAATAATATTACTTAACAGATCAGTATATTTTTCTTCGTTTCTAATTAAATGTTTTTATTTCCTAATACTTGCTTTAGCTTTTGGAAGGCACATTTTGCTATACTAATGCAACTTCAGATCATATGTTTCGTCCTCCCAGAAATGTTTGTTCTTTTGATCGCTCCAATTTTCAGTTTGCATATAGGGCTGCGTTTTTTTTTTGTTTTTTTTTGTTTTGCTGACAACCATGAATTCAGTTTTCTTGAAATTGCTATTTAGTCCTTTTTACTTGCTGTTTTTACAGCTTTCTGTGATAGTTCTTGTGTTCTCCTTTTTCTGTCTACTATCAACAATCAGTCATCAACATATCTTGTATTATTCAGATTGTGGCTGCCAATAATAAATCATATTAGCGTTTCTCTCAGAATTCTTTCGCGCTATAGTTTGAATCAGTCCGGTAAGTCTTCAACTCCTTTCTATTTTATCTATCTCAGCTAAACAATTTTTTACCCGTATGCAGGCGGTTTGCTGCCAATACAGATCCTTGATTATCTTGATCAGTCAGTCAGTTAAGTGTCGTACGTGATACACGTTTTGGCGATCATGTCTCGAAAGAGACATGACTGACTGGGCAGAAGATTATCCCGCAGTAGGTTGCCATTGCTTTCTAGACTAACCAAGGCTATAGAACCCAATCTGTCCTGTTATTTAACCCATAACTGGAAGGAAGAGACGGATTAATACCTTTCCCAAGGGTATTTGTGCCTAAGTGAAGGAAATGAATTCAGCTGGAATTCGAACTCGGCTCCCCGATTTCTCGCTCCGAGCCGATATCCACTGGACCACAACGCACATGAATGGATTATCTTGATAACCTGCCAAAATATATCAAGGTTGTTCAGCAGTTCTCACGGGTTGAGGTGTATTTTATCGAACGCCTTTGAATAATCTATAAAACATGGGTACAAGTGTTTTTACATTTGTATTTCTCTTTCTGATGGTATTAGTCAGTTGAGTGCCATACGTGATACACGCTTGGGCAATCACGTCTCGACAGAGACATCACTGACTGGGCAGAAGATTATCCCGTAGTAGGTTGCTATTGCTTTATGTGGTAGACTGGTTGCCGACCAAAGCTATAGAACCCAATCTGTCCTGTTATTTAACCAATAACTGGAAGGAATAGGCGGATTAATACCTTTCTCCGGGGTATTTGAGTAAGTGAATGCAATGAATTCATATGGAATTCGAACTCGGCTTCCCGATTTCTCGTTCCAAGGCGATATCTAATGCACCACAACGCACATGGTATACTGAGCATAAATATCGCATTCCTTATTCCAAGGTCTTTGATGAATAACCAGTCTTGTCCTATTTCCGGCCTGATTCTGCTCACGATCTATTTATCAGAATTCGGATGATAAATTTTTTACATGGCTCATTAGGATGATTGTTCGATGGAGGCAGTGCCATGAAAATAGATCTTCTAAGATCTTTCAGGATATCAGCACTGTAGTAGATTTCAGTTATTATTTCCCTAATCTTGTTTATGCAAATGTACGTTGTACTGAGGTGGATATTGGTAAGTTCGAGCTCAAATTTCAGTTGAATTCGTTGCATTCACTTATTCGCAAATACCCTTGTGAAAGGTATTAATCCCTCTCTTCTTCTCCAGCTATGGATTAAATAGTAAGACAGATTTGGTTTTATATCCTTGGTTGGAAAGCAGTCTACCGCAGAAAGTAATGGTAATCTATTGCGGGAAAATCTTCTGCCCAGTCAGTCATGTCTCTTTCTTAAATTTGAGCGAACTTTCAATATCTTTTTATAGAAATGAATGTGCGTTGTGGTGCAGTTGATATCGGCTCGGAATGACAAATCGGGAGCCGAGTTCGAATTCCAGTTAAATTCCTTGCATTCACTTACGTGCAAATACCCTTGCGAAAGGTATTAATCTGTCTCTTCCCTCCATTTATGGGTTAAATGATAGGACAGATTGGGTTCTGTAGGCTTAGCTGGCAACCAGTCTACCGCAGAAAGCAATGGCAACCTACTGCGGGATAATCTTCTGCCCAGTCAGTCATGTTTCTTACGAGACATGAAGCGTGTATAACGTATGGCACCTGACTGTTTATAAAAATATCTGATTTACGTCTTTTGAACAGGCATCTGATGTAAATAAATTTACTTTAAATTAAAATTGTTAATATCCAAAATCAAGTCAAGTAATTACTAAATTAAATAATTTTCATCGAATAAGATATTCCTACTTAAGAGCTAGTTTATTTTTGGGTGTTATTAAATCACAGATTTTAAATGTTTGAGTAAGCGGACATTAATTACAGTCAAATCAAACTTAAATTGCAATGACACTAGATGACATTCACTCAAGACAGTCAAAACCTCCCCCCTCTCTGCAATTTTTATTTTGACGATTAGTTTTATGTCATTTTCGTGAAATTAAAACTAAAAATTATCACTTCAAAGAATATATTTAAATTATTGCAATATATTTGAGTTTTTTTTATAATTAAAGCATTTATGTCTTTCTAATATTTTTGGTGTCAAACGACTTGGAATGTGTGTGTGGGGGGTGGGTGCGTGATTGGCTGTTAGATTAAAAAAATTGCAAATAATGTGTTTGTTTATTTTTAATAAAATCCGAAAAAAGAGGTTGAAACTACTTGGGTACCTTAAGAAATGAATGACAATAACATCTGTTAACGTAACAGCTTTACGTTTCTCACATCTTTTGATTGTAATACGCAAATGATTAATCGTGAATATGTAGGGATTTTAATAAACTAAGCAAACATATTGTTTACAATTTATTTAATCTGACATGTTTAATAAAGAATTTGCTGCCCAAATACACACACACACACACACACACACACACACACACACACACACACACACACACATATATATATATATATATATATATATATATATACTGTAATGGTTGTTACAATGTTTTTATAAATTCATAGTATTTTATAAATTCATAATATCACTACACAAAAGTAAAATGGAAAATCCTAGAAAAAACTAGAACTAGCAACCCACTTAACGACATCTGCCCTTTATGTCTAAGTGAAAAATGTCTAAGTAACAGCAACGATTTATTAAACCGTAGAGACGAATTAGCAGTAATATGCAAACATCGCAAATACATCTCGCTAAAATTTAAGTAAACAAAAAAACACCCTAACCACGAAACCTCACCAAAAAACACAAAAAATACACACAACCAACCCTATAAATAAACAGAAAAAGAAAACAAATCCTATACAATACCAACAAAAAATAATGCAGTTGCAGCAGAATAGTAGATAAATAAATAAAAATATCGACACGATAAAAACAAAAAAAAATAAAAAAACAAAAAAAGCACACACCCCAATACAAAATAACGTAAATTAAATTAAGAAGAAACCAACCCCAAAACAAAACAACACCTACCAACCCCTAAACCAAATAACAACACGCAAGGCGCCAGCAGCCTAAACCCTCTCAAGATAAATAGATTAACCTATCCTGAACTCAGCGACAAACAAACACTTAACCCTAACACCTTAAAAAGGTCAACAGAACTCAAAATACAGAACAACCCCTCTAACACCCAAAAAAAAACCCCAAAAAAAACCCCCAAAAAAACCAAAAAAAAACCCAAATCCAACACAAATAAACGGGCTTTTTAACTAGATAATTCACATTTCTAAAAAAACACTTGAAGATAAAGCCAACAACATAATGGGCTGGTTTCGAAATACGAAAATTTTTGTGTAGTGATACTATGAATTTATAAAAACATTGTAACAACCATTACAGTATAACGCTCTACATTTGTATCGAGCACTCTTTATAAAAGTAAATGCATGAACAAAAGGTGAAAAAACCTACGAGTCCAACAACTTAGTTACAATAGATAGACTAAACTATCGCCCGGTTCGCACTCCACCCACGTCTATGGTACAGGTGTAGAGGCTCATCCCTTGTTCCCTGTTTAGGATGTGGTTTCCGGTTTTCTCTTTTCCAACCTTTTCACTTTTCTTTTTCTTTTGCTTTTTTAAAAAAATTTTTTCAATTGGAGTAGATAGACGAAATTATCGCCCGGTTCACACTACACCCACGTCTATTGTACAGGTATAGAGGCTCATCCTTTGTTGCCTGTTTAGGATGTGGTTTCCGGCTTTCTCTTTTCCAAATCTTTTCACTCTTACGTAGCCCCCTACACATCAGTGGCGTTTCTGCCTTGCTCGGGGTGATATGATTAATATATATATATATATATATATATATATATATATATATATATTCGTCTGTGTGTACACGAATGCGCAGGGTGAGATGATTAAATTGTCGCTTTTTATATTTCTATTTAATATTTCTCAACTGCACAGTAAATTAGGGCCAGTTGGGCAACATCTCTGAAAAAAAGAGCTCCACGCCCTAGATTTAGTAACGGCATGCTCTACTGATTAGCATTCGCGCCGGAATATCCAATACGACCATTTTGGGCTCTTTGTGTGTCAATCTGAGAAAAATGCAGATGTTTCAGAAAGATTGGGTGAGTCTAATGGTGATTACGTTGTTTGAATTGATCACTAGTGATGGCGATGTTATGCCCTTCAATGACTACAGCTGGCAAGAATGATTCAATCATATTTCATTGAGATTTTTTATTAGAGATTTTTCAGCATTCTAATAGTTTTCCGTTTTTTGGGATTGAAGCAATATAAAAAATGTACAAGAACCCGTAAGGAAAATTATAGTTGATAACACAATCCTTTTTAAATCACGCAATTGTCAACATCTTACTATTGAAAAGCCTTATTGATTAAATGCCGTTGCCCAGCTATCGATCCGAGAAGCGTTCAGAACAATAAAAACTGTGGAAAAATTTTATATTCATTAACTCCTAAAGTTAGAATGCTGTAAAAATTGTAATGTTGATTAAATCTTTCTTGTCGTCAGTATTCAATGAAAAATGCTTAAGAGAAAGGTTGCTGCATATATATATATATATATATATATATATATATATATATATATATATATATATATATATATGCGCGTTCGCTCATCAACTGAGCACCCTGGGGAAATGGTTAAATTTAAAAACAGTAGCTACTCACCGTTATTTACGCATCGTTCTTCTGTAATGAATTTAACACTCTCGGCTACTGGCGAGTGTTTACATTGTGTATATAGAACGCTAAAAATTATCTTTCTCCGCTGTGCGCCGATATCTTAGACGTAGAATCTCCGACTGATGTCAAATCGGTCGGGTTTCAGTCTTTGCTGAAAGCAATCGGATGACTGACCCAACTGATGAGCTGAGAACCAGAACTGTCTGCGAATGACTATATATATAATGGCAAAATAAGTAACAGATAAGAAAAGTTTATAAATCTAATTTATTAAAACATCATCAGATAATGAGATATGAAGAAATAAATCTGGTATTTATACTTTGTTTTTACTGTATTTTTTAATTTTCTTTAGTTAAACATGTTTCTTGTGCATTTGACTTTTTAAACTAATGTTAGTATAAATTCTAGCGTTCCCAATTCTATAAGAGACGCTGAGTCTAACAAAAATTTCAAGAAAGCAGCATATTTTAATCCTACTTGAAAACTGAAAATATTACTTTTTGTATGTTAGTGTATAATAATTCTAGTTTATTTTTTTCTGTAGGACTCAGTTGATAATGTATATTTTAATTTGTGTATTTTTTTTTAATCATTTCACCCCGAGCAAGGCGGAAACGCCACTGATGTGCAGGGGGTTACATAAATGTAAAAAGATTAATTAGAAAAGAGTGAGGAGTACAAGCTAGTTAGAAAGGAACAATAGAGAGCTGAGAAAGAAGGTGCGATGACAGATACATAGGAGGAGAGAATGGGAAGGTTATACAGGGGAGGGGAGAGAGCTAGAGGCCAGTGGTTAGTAGATGAGTATTAACTTTGCATTTAAATTTCTGGAGGTTGTAGCCGTCAGGAAAGCAAGAATACGGGAGTGAGTTCCACAGGCGGGAAGTGCGAGAGAGGAAGCTGCAGGAGTAGAATTGTCGTCTGCATTTGGCTAACCTGACTGTGAATGGGTGGGACCCAGTTGCCAGTCTGGTTGCGCGGGTAAACACCTGTTGAGGAGGCATCAGTGACTTAAGCTCATCCGAGCAGAAGCCATGAAAATATTTATAGAAGAGACAGAGGGAGGCCACATTTCGACGATGGGAAAGTGGCTGCAGTCGAGTCGCCAGATCAGTACCTATCACATTACAGACTCTCCTTTGGAGCTTGTCAAGAACACTGAGGAGAACGGCAGGGGCACCTGATCATAAATGGCAGCAGTACTCCATGCACGGACGGATGGTTGACTTGTATATATGCAGGATGGATTCAGGTGGAAAAAACATTCTGGATCGACATAGTGACCCAACCTTCTTAAGCAGTAAATTTTGCTATGGATTCAATATAGTGGTTCCATTTGAGGTCTGAGGACAGGGTAAGTCCGAGGAGGCGTAGTGTATTACTCTCCGGGAGAATCACCTGGTCCATGCTTATGGGAGGCAGAAGAGGTTGCCTGTAATGGTTGACAGACAAGAGCTTGGTCTTAGAGGAATTGAAGTTGACAAGCCACTTCTTGTCCCAGTTCACCACAGAGTGTAGATCCAGCTCAAGTTCAGCAGCGAGATTATGTCTGTCCGCCACGACAGGTTTCTTACTGGAGCGGGAGTATATTGTAGTGTCATCTGCGTAGATGCCTACTTGGAACTTGATCTCATCTGGGAGGTCGTTGATGAAAATAAGGAAGAGCGTCGGGCCCAGGATAGAGCCCTGTGGGACACCAGCATTCGTGCTGTAGGACAAAGAGGCACGCCCATTCAGAACGACCTTATGTTTGTATATGTATAGCAACACCTCAAAAACATTATATTAAATCACCAACCTTTATTGAACACATTCTTATAGAATCTATGATAGCCATAGAATATGGTCCCATTTCAGACGCGACAGCGTTTCAACAGAGGCGAGAGTTATGTGTTGCAATCCAAGTTCTGCCAGCCTACGAAATAAAGAGCGGATCAGAAGCAGCCTACGGCAGTTACTATGTGGAAGAATCATGTTTAAGATGTTACTGGTAAAAAATCAGTCGGAGATTCTTGTTTCCGAGTGTCCTTCACAAGGATCCCTACTGCAGTGGAAGTTGACAAAGACAAAATTATACATATAATAATATTAAAGTTAATGCAAGTGCTTAGTACCAGGAATTGGAAAACAGTTTTAACAATAACACCTAATAACTGAGAACAACAACAACAACAAAAAAACTAACAACAATAACCATGTTAATAACTGTTTTATGTACTTTATTCTGTACACCATGTGGGTAGAGTACGGTGTGGGCTTAATAAATGCGCTGGTAGTATAAAGGATATGGTTGCAGATGTGGAATCGGAGATCCGATTTATAAACCTGGGCTAGTCTATTGCATTCATTTTCGCACTAGTGCTCGAAAGAAACTAATCAGTCGTTTCTCCAATAGCTAAGTGTTAACTAGCTGGGTATACTCGCTCCCAACTTGGAAGTTAACCAATGTAAGAGACGGAAAACTGTGAATTCAAAACCAAGGAGAAGTAATTATAATATATTAAATCTCATTGGAGAGTCATGAAGAGAAACATTAAAAAGAAGTAACAGTATGTACCTCCCGCTAACAAAAAAACCATTACGTAAAAAGTAGTGGATATTGCTAGTATAGTAAATTTTACAGTCTTTGCTAAAGCTAATCCACAAGTGAATTGTCGACTTCAATCAACTATTCTTTTTCTTAAATGTCGGTCAAATCCCTAACGGTCGCACATTTAAACTTAATAAAATATTTATATAAAACACCTTATTTGAAATACAAATTTTCACTTGGCAATGTTTGCGTTTAATGTTTTATTCTGAGACTATTAAAAAGCTGTTACACGTGGGATTTGAACCCGTGTCAGCATTTTATGCCCTAGGGCTATGTTGTTTTCCGTGTCTGGCGACTCTGTGTCTGCTGATCTCCTCGTGGATAAGGCGCGCTTAAGTAAATCAACAGCCCTTGGGATGTTTCAAATTCAAGGTCACATCTTATACAGAAAATATAGGATCAGGCCCCACTCATTTCAGAAAATATCTGGTTCTGAAGGGGCACATTTTGTGAAATTCTATTAGTAAAGAGGAGTTACAAATTGGGAATATCAAAATCGAGCAGGTGCAGAAGTCCAGTGTAATAACAAATGTCGGAAGGTGTAAATCCGGGGCTAAAAATGTATAGTGTAAATTACGTTTCAGAAATTGAATCAAGTAACACTTCTTCAGGACATGGTTCTCTACAACTTCTTATCCCTAGTAATCCTTAGTAACTTTGTCTATTTGCCATCTATCCTACCTCCTCCTGTTCCGCCATCCATCTTTCGTATTTTTCATCTTCGATTTGAACTGTGTGTGTCAAATTATCCATGCCCTCTCTTCTCACAAAATTTCAGCTGTCTTTTTCTGATCTTGTTTATAGTTGCTATTTTTCATTTCCTATGTGATTCTACCATGATCAGCATCCTTTTGTAAAACCATACTACTGCTGTGTCCAGTCTTCTTTTAATCTGTCTCGTGTATTAAAAAACTGAAAAATAAAAGTAGAAACTAAGATTGCTGCACTTAACTGTTGTGTTTTTGTCCAGTGGACAGTTTCATCGCATATGAAGAAAATACTTAGGACAAACGATATATGGTTCAACTAACGAATGTTGTGAAAATTATGAACAAAGCACACCACAATTAGTTAGTTCTAATGAGAAAACCAACTAGGGAAGACGGCTAAAATGTGGATATACATAATGAGGAAAGATGGTTAGAGAGTTTAACACTCTCAGAATACTTCAAAGTCAGCAGAAGCTCTAGAGATTTGTGGTTAATTAGCTTGACATTTTGTTAAAATGGATAAACATATAGTACAAATGTGTGTGTGTGTGTGTGTGTGGTATAAACCGAAGAGAAAGCGTGTCTTTTCCAAAAGTAATTTCCTCCGTCATTTCTGGCGAGGTGTCTTTCTCTTCCTGTTTTGAATAATAATAATAATAACGAAATTAAGCAATTATTGCAGATATTTTTTTTAAATTCTTAGCGATTTTTGCATAATCTTGCATACTGACTAATGTAAATTTTAAGGATGGTAGATTGAAAATTTATGGCAACTCATCTTTAAAACATGGACGACATACTCTAATTGGTTAAATAGTTTCAGTATCCTGTCTCTGTAGTAGTGAAACCAAGGAAAGTAGACTGCTTATACTATTTAGGGCTATCCTAAAATTTCAATATATATATATATATATATATATATATATATAATAAATTATTGTTTAGAACATGTACAAGTTACAATCTACTACAAAGTGTACATTTTGTTTCGACAATGAAAGGACAATGTCTCATCAGGTAGTAAACGCTATTTTTTGAAGGGAGATAGAAAATTTGCTTCCTTATATTGGTAATTTTTTGATCATTTTTCGATCATTCGGATATATTATTCTCATTACTTGTGCGTTGCCACTTCCGGATGCCATTTTATTTAGCTCCTATTTAACTTAACTCTGTAAGTTTTCCTACTGTTATAACCATGTATTAAACCCAAAACCTTTTGGGTGAAGTCACTGGAACTAATCAATGCCTTTATCCACAAGACCATGTGTACTGGAGAACACATGGCTCAGCGGATATAAATAAAGGGTTCGGTTCAAAATTCCTAGCACCTGATGAAGGCGGGAGCTTACAACGACCGAAAAGTCGTAAACATGACAATAAAATGAGGGCAAGATTCCGAACAGTTTAAACAATGTAAAAAAATATGAGAAATGCATCGACAGAAACAGAATGATATAAAACTGAAAATAATTGTCAAAATATCTCTTGGAACGTTGATATTTCATGACTGAATTTCAAACAATGTTGCCTGCGTTTACATCGTTGTGGTAAAGTAAACTTAGATAAAAGCATTATCTACAAAATCTCGAGGAAATTTGAATAATGCCTGAAAATTTAAGATAAGAATCAATATTGTTATCTACACGCTTATTTTTCTATATATAATTTTTATTTTAAATGCTATATCCGTTCAAGTCGTAAGCGATCATCACTCTCCACAGAATTTTCTTTTTTTTTTTTTTAGTATCTGTGAATTGCTCTGACTTCATGGGCAAAAATAAGTAGTGGCTTCTTATTGCCTTCTACACGATTGGAAATCAGAGTTTCTTAGTCCGGTTAAGTCTAGGGAATTCTGCCGACCGTACTACTTAGTACTTGGAGGAACGAGAGATAGATATGTGATTTTCCTTGGGTCATTTGTGTAAAAGTTAAGTTTGAGTATTCCCTTATTTAACCCGTACTTGGAGTGGGTGACCATTATATGTAGAGCTTGTACAACCTTTAACGGATTTCGTTACTTTGTGCTGCTGGAGTTCTACTTACCCTCCTCAGCGACTAAACTGGTTACCTAGTCTAATTTAGGAGCCATTTTTTTTTTGTCGACCATTCATCCACCCAGGTTTTAAATTCAGATTTCATACTTATCTTTGTTCTGATATTTACATATAGTTTCAGTATGAAAACAGTAAAATTACCTCCTTAGCATAATATATTTATTAGAATATTTTTCGCTGATGTTACGATGAAATGTAATGATTAAACCAAATCTGATGCGAATATTAAACTAAAAATATTGCCGTTGAAGAAAAGCATCACGTTCATAGTGATTTTTCTTTCACAGGAATTCCAGTTCCAAATCATTGTGCTATTAATATATTCAAGTGATTTCCTATTAGAAGCCTTAACAATATCTAATGTAAAGTGTATCTAATAATGAAGCCAACTGTATTGCAAACAATACCAAGTGAACATAATATCATTATTTTCAAATGATTACCCACTATAAACCTTCACAAATTCGTTAACAAATTTTCTACCTTATTGCATTTATTTCCTTCAACTTCCAAAACAAATTCTGTTTCAAGAAAGTAGAATAAATCCTACTCTGTCAATTCGTTTATATTCGTTGTTGTGATTTCATCTTAATGCAACAATTCATCGCGGCTTTTATATTATAAATACAGAGAGAGTGAGAGCGAAAGATTTCGTGAGGATAATAATAATCGAAAGATCAAACCCTTCCATAATTAATGTTATATGGAATAGGCCATGCGTCGAGAAGATCGATATTCGATAAAAAAAGGCAAAGAATATGTTTCAAAGTATACACCCAATAACCCTATTCTGTGAGGAACGCTTTCATTAATTCCAGACCATTAACGCGTACTTTCCTTTCTCCTTTGCAAAGCACAAAGTATAGATTGCTAAAATAACTTTATTTTCCCTAAGCTTGAAAGATTTCGTTTTATAGGTGCCGCACCAGTCGGAGGAAAGATAGTGTAGATATAAAGTCAGTGGGTTAAGGTATGAAAATAGCAAATATTCCATTCAAATATCATGTTCAAAAACGCTCAAGTAAATATGACTCCCCAAAAGGTGAGCGTTGACTAGATTAATGGAAAGAGAATCTCAAAGAAAAGTACAAACATAAATACCGAATGTCTCGTGTATGAACGGGAAAGGACGTTGCCCAGTTAGACGAGATTTGTCGTTTGATTTGGTCAAAGAACACAGAATCCAAAACCTGATGATAAAAATAAACTCCATGTTAGAAAATTTGACTAACCTCATCAGGATATAATATCTAAAATACAATTATTGCTTTCTAGCATCATCCAAGTTATATGAGTACGTAAACTGATTGAAATATAACCTGAATTTAGGATTTTTACTGTAAAATTCTCGATCTATCTGATTAAAAAAGAAGCGTTGAGATTATTAAAAAAGATGGAGGATATGCTGAAAAATGAATATTATTTGCGCATTTTTGTCATAATTGGCCATACTGTGGTTTCGAGTGCAAATAAAACACATGAAATAGGCACATTTTCGAATTATTTTCATTTGAACCGTTTAAGCCTTTTTTTCTCAATGTGTAAATATTTTCCAAGTTTACAGGTTCCTTCAGTTACTAATATGATACTTTTGCTCAACGTCTTTCTGCTGATTTTACAGTGGCTTACTCTATATATCACTTTGCATGCAGTTGACTTTTAAAGGACATTCATGTTTGGATCTAGAGTTACAAGTATGTTTGGCTAGAGCAAGTGAGTTGTTGATAATTTTTCTGTAGTGTTTTTATTAACTGTGCCCTGTCAATTATAGCTGATTTTAATGTACTTCTTTTAAAGCTCCTATGAAAAGCGCTTGACTGGGTGAATGTTTGTGGATGAGTTTTCCTTCGTTCGTTTTTACGCTTTTGTTGTGCAGTAACTAAGGCTTAAAGAAAACAATCATTTCTGCGATTAAACCCTCAGCTGGAGGTAAAGAGATGGATTCATACATTCTCCAAGGGTATTTGAGCGTAAGTTAATGCAACAAATTCAACTGGAATTTGAACTCGTCGGCTCTCCGATTTCTCATTCGAGCCGACACCCATTGCATCAAAACGTACATACCGTATTAATTGTAAAAATGAAAATTCCAGTATTAATTAGAGATGTATTTAAAAATCCAGTATTGTCCTCTCTATAATAATAAATACCTATATATATATATATATATATAAATAAATTAGACTAGTGAGCACAACAAACCTACCAGGGTTTCACCTAAACGGATCTTATTCTGCTCTGCTTACGTATTGAGCGCTTTTTTGTTATTGATTACTCGTCTCGTGTTTTTTCTTTGGGCTACGTACTGGCTCGGTCCAAATCGCTTTGGCTGTTGTTCATGTGCTTAGCTCTTTCTTTTTTTTACAACCATTTTTTCCTTCTGCATATATACGCAGAGGGTTTTTCGAAACGAGTATAGTGATAAGTTTGCCTTTATATATATATATATATATATATATATATATATATATATCCCGTCTCGCTCATGGGGAGAAGGACAATAATAAGGCAGAGTCAGCTCAGTTTATTAGAAAAAGAATAGCGTCAGTTCATTCTTTTTACTACTTGTTTTTAAACTTTACTGCCAGTTATAAAAGGTGTTGCCTCGTGTTTGCTCACTAAGAAATCCTTATTATTTTATTTTATTTTATTTATGCTAAAGTGAAAAGCTGCGCTTTCTAATGTGCCCCAACAATGGCGAACTATTGAACCGTAGGGATGAATTATCAGTGTTCTGTAAACATGGAAAATATTATACGTTAAAATTTAATTAACCAAAAAATACCTCATTCACATAAAATAATCATCTCCAAAAGGTAATTAATATCCATATTTAATCTACAAATTAAAAAAAACGAATATTGTATTAATGAAATAAAATAAAATAAACCCATACAACACTAAAAAGTTACTTTATTCCATCCATTCATAGATAGTAAAATAAAAAGTGTTTACTCTTTCTTAAAAAACCTAACATAAGAATTACCTAGACAAAACCAAAAAGTGACCTTTCCAAAACTAGGCTACCCCGCCCCCTTCTCCTAACCCAAGGCTGTATCTCTGTGGTTACAAACTGCCGACTGACCGGCTTAGACATACTAAATTCCCATCCCACAATATCACATTACCAAGAATGAATCGTTTTCACCATTTATTTTGCATTATTGTTGTATTGTTGTTTTCTACTCAGAACCCGGCACGATCCACTCTCAGAAAAAAAAGAAATAGAAAGGTCGTTCATACATCATACTTTCTACCTTTCGTAGTCCTAGTAAATGTCTCTCTCTTTCGCGTCTTTCCTTGTCTATTATCTAACATCCACTTACGCAAGTTCATTAGCTAGGATACTCACTGTTTCCCTGCGCATCTCTTCTCTCTAATAAAGAGTGTCAAATTCTTAAAACATTCTTTCCTCATTATGTATCCGAGAAATTTCAATTTTTCTGATCCTAAATGCAAGTATTCTTGTCCGGATGTCCTGCCGTAGAACATTGATTAACGAACATGCTTAAAAAATTATTACTGCAGTATAATGTGTTCAGTCCTCATTATTTGCTTCTTTTCAGTGATCTGATTTTTTTTTAATCGTATCATCCCGAGCAAGGCGGTAACGCCACTGATGTGCAGGAGGTTACGTAATAGTGAAAAGTTTGGAAAAGAGAAAACCGGAAACCACATCCTAAACAGGGAACAAGGGATGAGCCTCTTAACCTGTTCAATAGACGTGGGTGGAGTGTGAACCGGGCGATTAAAACTACTCCAATTAAATTTTTGATGATAAGATTATTAGTCAGATTCTAATCTACTGCTTTCTTTGGACGGGAGTTACAACCAAACGGGAAAATGCATGCACTGAATGTATAGAATGATTTGTTTATTAAAATATATTTAAAAAAATATAAGAATGAAGAAAGAAAGACAGAAAGAAAGAAAACTGATATAGATGGAAAGACAAAAAAGAAAGAAAGAAAGAAAGAAAGAAATAGGAAAGTAACTGATGTAGACATCAAAAAGAAAAATCTGGATATATTAAGCTTCAGAACAATAATAAAGTTTCTCGCTGCCTCCAGCAGAATGAGCAACTCACACAACTGAAGAATTTCACCCTTATGTACCTTGTCATGCATCCCCACGAGAAGGTCATGCTTGCTGCGAGAGCGAAGATTTTATCGAATCACCATCTCTAGAATGTTTGCCAACAAAAGCTATTGAACCCAGTCCATCTCTCTATTTTACCAACAGCTGAGAGTGGTGAGAAAAATGTATTCATACCTTTGCGCTTGCGTAAAAGTAACGAACTTGGCTTTAATCCGAACTCAGCTCATTCTGAATTGCGATCCATTATTGTATTCTCACACACATCAACCGATAATAAAGTAGTCGTCATAAATATCTTAAAGACAGTAAACATTATGATCAAATCAACACAGTAAGTTCTTTGTTGTTTGGGCAACATTAATGAACTGGTACCACTGTTTTATCGGGGAGATTTCTGTTAAAATTTGTCTTCCAAGTTAAGCAACTATGCCGAATGAAAATGTTGATGAACTGATTATTAATTGCATGTGCTAAACTGATTTGTGAGAATATTTCTCATACAGCCAAGAAAACACGCAAAACAGAATTCATATCTTACTTTACAACAGATAAACGAAGTGTTAAAAACAGGGAAATCTCGTTATAAATAAAGGAAAGAGTTCTGAACGATTACGTATTATCATTTTACGGACGGCTTGTTGTAACCGTAAGTTCGAAATCAACTGCACCGCATAATGACCTAAAAAATTTTATTATATAAGAAAATGAAAATAATTTTTTTATTTTCATGAAAAGACTATTTTTATGATTAGACATAAATAATTTTAACTTTTTCTCTGTATGTATCTCACTATTTCTCTCTCCCTCGGTCTCTCTCTTTCTCTTTGCGCATTGTAAAATATAATTGATATTATACATGACGTCGAACAGCAGAAAAAATGTCTTGAAAAAATTCCTATTTTTCGAAAGGTTTGGTCAGGTAGCTTGATTTTAAAACATATCAATCTTTGTTCATCTTAATTTATGCCGTGTCCCTTCAGGACGTAGGCGGTCATGCTCCTCCCTATTTCTCTATCCTCTGTCGCTTTTTCTCCTGGTGCATCCCTTCTCCTGTTATCTCACTCCATCCCCGCTCCACCATCCATTTTTTCCCTTGTCTCTCTTTCCCCCTATCCGTTCCGTAAGCATCAGGTTCTCCATCCCTCCTTCCTCATTACATACCCAAAAAAAAGTTCAGCAATATTTTCCTGATATCAGATATCATTATCTTTCTCCTGCCCATCCTTTCTAAAACCTCGTCGTTGCTCATGTGTTCCGTCCATGGTATCCTCAGCACCCTTCTGTAGAACTACATTTCGGTCGCATCAATTTTTCCTTCGTCTCTCTTCTTTGTTCTAGCAAAATTTTACTGTCTCTTGCCATTCTACTCATCTTCTGGAATACATATTTGGCCAAACCAATGTATCTTCCATATCGCACGTTCTGTCCTCTGTTAGAAACCTTCCCAGGTATGAAATTTGTTATATATTTGTTCTTATATTTCAGTCTGTAAGTATTTACTTGGCTTTAGAATAGGTAAATATTGGTCATTTATACATGCGTCTATATGTATTATATTTCTTCAGAAATATGACAATGTTGGACGTTTTTATTTGACTTTTTAAGCATTGGTGGTGACATATTTGGGGATATGACAGATTCACAGGAGTTGCAATCGTTTTAATCTAGGCACAGTTAGCAGTATTGTTTCTTCAAAAGAATATTTATTAAATTAAAAATAATTATTATTTTTAACAACATTTAAAAATTCACAACGGTATGCCGATTTCTCAACATTACTAAGTATTTCACTAAACAAAAATAATGATTTTGATGGCACACGAATTTGTTCGCATCTGACAAATTTTCGGGGACGTATTAATATATATATATATATATATATATATACAAAAAACGATTTAGTAGATATGTTCTCTTGAGATTTGTCTCGTAAGGGCCATTGTATATAGTTCTTATTTTTGTCTATTAATAAAATGAATGTGTCCAAAGAAAAAAATAGCGGCAAAATGGTGCGATTGTTTATCGCCAAGTCAAGATTGTGACCGCTGACTGCGACTTTAGTTCCATACATATTTAATACTTCCTCAAAGCTGTTTATATCTTGAAACTTTTCAAGAAAACTTTTGCTCATTACAAAGAAATATTTGCTTAGGTGAAGAAAAAGTGAAATTCTGCAACATTACATTTTTTATTTGCTTCAGTTGTTTTACTGCAGTAAAAGAAAAAGAGCTTCATCGAGGAAGAGGAGGAGGAGAAGGAAAAGGAAGAAAACGAAGAGCAAGTAGAAGCAAGTAAAATGAAGAGGTAGAAGAATAAATGAAGAGGTAGAAGAATAAAAACAAAAGAAGACAGCATGCAAAAGAAAGTAGAAGCAGAGTCAATGAAATAATAATAATAATAATAATAATAATAAACAAGAAATAGAGCGATAACGACAGAACACGACCTGCCTTAGGTCTTCCCGCAGACTTGGTACGTAGTGCGACCATAGCAGCAATTGAAATATGATGAAAATGAAATAATAATAATAATAATAAGAAGAAGAAGAAGAAGAAGAAGAAGAAATAGAGTGATGGTGGTCGGAACGTAAATGAAAGAAGTGGAAGTAGAATTAAAGAAAGAAAAAGAAGAGGAAGCAGTAATGAAAAGAAAATGAAATAATATTAATAATAATAATAATAATAATAATAATAATAAGAAGAAGAAGAAATAGAGTGATGGTGGTCGGGACGTAAATGAAAGAAGTGGAAGTAGAATTAAAGAAAGAAAAAGAAGAGGAAGCAGTAATGAAAAGAAAATGAAATAATATTAATAATAATAATAATAATAATAATAATAATAAGAAGAAGAAGAAGAAGAAGAAATAGAGTGATGGTGGTCGGGACGTAAATGAAAGAAGTGGAAGTAGAATTAAAGAAAGAAAAAGAAGAGGAAGCAGTAATGAAAAGAAAATGAAATAATATTAATAATAATAATAATAATAATAATAATAATAATAATAATAAGAAGAAGAAGAAATAGAGTGATGGTGGTCGGGACGTAAATGAAAGAAGTGGAAGTAGAATTAAAGAAAGAAAAAGAAGAGGAAGCAGTAATGAAAAGAATAGTAAGAAGAAGAGGAGGAGGAGGAGGAACAGAAAAAAGAAGAAATGAATAAAAGTAGAAGAAATAAGAAGTATAGAGAATAATAATAATAATAATAATAATAATAATAAGAAGAAGAAGAAGAAGAAGAAGAAGAAGAAGAAGGAAATAATCTTAGTGAGGTTGATAATGTCTTAAAAATGTTTTTGGTCAGAAAACATATTGGGAAAAAACAGTTTGAAAAATACCAATTCTACTGAAATGAATTACTATTACGGAACCTGCTTAAGATGAAACAAAAGATGTTGAAGAACGAAAAAAAAAAACATAATTGATGGGAAAAAAAGAAGATAACATAAATTAAACGAATTAGAAGAAATGTGTTTTTTGAAGCCTTTTTTAAGAGTTTCGAAAGATTTTTTAAACTAATTTAAGAACGAATAAGATTTAAAGAAAACATAAGAAGTTTGCAGACGTATGAGGTTTGCCGAAAAGTTCTCATCTCAGCCAAGAAGTCAATTCAAAACGAATTCTGATGTTTGGTCAAGATTTTGGAAGTGATTAAAGCCGAGAAAAATTTTTAACTCACTTCGTAATAAAGATGAAATGAAGGAACATAAAAAATAATAAATAAAATTAATAACGAATAAAATTGTTGAAAGAAACTGAAAGCATTTTTTACAAATATGTCTGCAATCCTTCAAATCGTTGATAAATTTATTATCACATAAGTTCCAAAAATTTTGCCAATGAACGCAAATAATGTGAGTTTGGTGGCATACTTTAATTGAAGTTTTGGTGCAAGGGGCATTATGGTGATTGGGGACGAATAAACGAGGTGCAGAATCAATATGGTTGCGCAAGTTGACTAGAATATGTCTATTTAGCAAGGATCAGTGAAGTAGAAGAAAAAACTACATTTCTACTGAGCTTTTAAATTGATATCCATCATAATAGAGATACGCTTACAGTTCACTCGTCAGTGTAATCATTTCAATCTTAAATGGGGTTCCAGCTACTCTGACCGTCTGCAAGACTGAACTAAGCGTAATAGTCAACGTAGGATGAAAAACATTGCTACAAACATGAGATCTATGACATGTCGTTCTATTATCAGACAAGCAATCTAAACACAAAAATAGCAAATATTTTAATATCAATTTGCTTGAGTCTTTTTCACATACATTATTAATACCGAAAATATGTTAATTACTACATACACGAACGCACGCAAACATACACAGAAACACACTCACACACACATACTTATATATATGTTTGTGTGTGTGTTTGATAATAATAATAATAATAATAATAAACAACAACAACTAATGAATAAATACAAAATACTCTAAGTAATCAATGCACTTATATACTCTTATTCACTCGTATATTTAAACAGGCTCTATTCCTGCTATTGAGTTTTGCTCGCCACAAATATAGTATATATTCAAATTATATTTCTCTCATATATATGTGTGTATGTTGTGTGTGTATGCGTATGCGTGCGTGTTTTTGTGTTGCAAGCAGAAACAGACTGATATTTTCACAGAATGTAATGTTCGTTTATGTTCAGTGTAGATTGAGCTTTGGTGGGAGCGGTGCCGGATCAGAAAAACTATGAATTTAATACGTGGAATAAATAAAGAGAATCTGTCTTTCACAAGAAACTTGTGGCCATTAACTGATAAGGAACGTATAGAGGGCCATGACCATCTTTGTTCTGATGAGGCAACGCATTAAAAGTAAAATATCAGTCTAATAATCATTTGTCTGATTACGAAGTCCTGATTTTATTCACCTTGAAACAAAACAACAACGAAAGAGACTTTGCTTTCATAAAAATACTGAATCCGAATCGTATTGTTTAATGGTTTCCTTTATCGATTGGATGTCATACATAAAAAGGTCACTTTCTCATTGACTTTCGCAATAAATGGTGACACTTCCTTTGGCTGAGAGAAAGTATAATGTATTGGGTTTTTAGAAAGCTGTCCAGTACTTGGTTAATTCACAAGGAAGATATTAAAACACACAAAAGAGTAAAAACCAACTGACCACTGAAAAAAATATTTTGCAGTCCTCACTTCCACATTATCCTTAGAAATAGGAGGCATGAATAGGCCTTCAACAATGGCTAAACTATTTTTACACTCTACCGTAATAAAAAAAAAATCTCGTCTAGTACTTGTCAAATCTTCCCCATAGAATAAGTAATTTTGAGATGAACACTTGTTTAGATGAACTATAACCTCGCGGAAAACAAATTCCTGGCGCTAAACATAGTAAAGTCCGCAGACTTGTTCCATTTTGCACTTGGCAGGATCTGGATACTTTCCATTACCGAGAAATCGTACAAGAATCTTCAGTTTTAAAATACAAATTCATACGAATGACCAATTAACCAACCAAGAGTTCAAAGTCTAGCTCACAGTGTTAAACATGTCAACATTGAGAGGCCTTCATCACAATCTCTAACTGACACTTTGGCTCCTGTGGATTTATAAAATCCTTATTTGCGTTCTCGTATATTGAAAGGAGGGTCGGTGAGTTAGTACACAGCCAACTGCGATTACAAGCTTGATCAGTATGCACATGTAGGGACGAAACAATAAACTCAAGTTTCCAATCAAAATCTTGTATGAAGAATTCATATAGGGAGCTGTTTTTGGATAGGCTTGTCGGCCAAATAGTCGTGAAATTTTTTTAAAGATTCACAAATGGCATTATCTTGATTTATTTTTTAATTGAAAGAATGACCAACTTGTAAAGAAAGGAAACAAATTTTTATAACTGAGTTTTTTTTTTATCATATCACCCCAAGCAAGGTGGAAACGCCACTGATGTGCAGGGGGCTACATAAGAGGGGAAAAGAGAAAGCCGGAAACCACATCCTAAACAGGAAACAAGGGATGAGCCTCTTCACATGTTCAATTAGTTTAATTAGTTTTTGATATTTTCTTTCTTCTGCCTTTGCTACCAAATTTTTTAATAAAACTATGCTCGAACAGTTAAACTAACTGATGAATTCGGACAAAAATCTAGATATAAAATTAGATGGTCTCTAAAATGGTCTCTAAAATGTTATTCACTTAATAACTACCTAAGGATTTTGATTCGTATCCGTCGAACAGACATTTCTTCCCGAATCTTGAAATATTTCCCTTTTCTATCTTTCAATGTAAGCATTTATTCCCTCTAAAGCACACACACATATATGCACCCCTATTTACACACACACACACACACACACACACACACATATATATATATATATATATATATATATATATATATATAGATATATATATAGATATATATATATACAATAAAGGAATAGGGTTGTTCCAACGAGAGTAATTAGTATAAAAAAAAAATAAAAATAAAAACGTTTTCTTTAAAATATATATTTATTGTTTGGTAATACCAAACAATAAATATATATTTTAAAGAAAACGTTCACGGCTTCTCACACTTTTTATTATATATATATATATATATATATATATATATATATATATATATATATATTGATAGATAGATAGATAGATAGATAGATAGATAGATAGATAGGGTGTTGCATCAAAATCAGACACTTGACAAAAAGAAAACGAAATAGGAAATAAAAATAAAAGTTGGATATGCAGAGATTCGATCGTTTATTTCGCAAGTATTAGAGTTACATACTACATTATCTTTCAATGTAACAGCCGCCGCCGACGAGAACCATCTCAAGGCAGGCGCGAAATGGGTCTCACGTGTTGGCGATTATGTCCTTGTCTGTAGCGGCGAACGCCTCCACGATGCCATCTTTCAGAGAGTCGACTGTGTTGTGCGCGTGCTTGTTGGTCTTGACCTCGATCACGCCAAAGAAGAAATAGTCAAAAAGGTTGCTGTCGGGTGAGGACGACGGATACAAATCCGGCGACAAGTGTTGAGAAACATTGTTGAGCAGCCACGCCTGGGTCATATTGGCCTTGTGTGAAGGAGCGGAAGACGTAGGGGCATCCAACGGAGATCTCATCCATCTAGGGTTCCTCACGCTCCTCAGCACCTCCTGGTAGATTTCAGCGGTGACATTCAGGCTCTTTTGAAAGAATGCTGAGGTTCATAGCTGATGAAAAGTTTTTCGTCCAGGACCAAGCGAGCAACAGGCAAAACGACAGTTGGATCTGCAAAGACATCGATGAGGTTCCCGTCGTGAAGCATACAAAGTTTCACTCCTCCGTCATCCTCCTTGGCATCATCTCCAGCGAGGGAGACGTCATGCATCTGTTCTTCTTTTAAAAGTGTTGTGTTGCTCGAAATTTGCTGAGGTCAGTATGTTTTTTAAATTTTGGGGTTGGTGTTTTCTTTTAATTATTTTAGTTGTCTTTAGGATTTATTTTATTTTATCATTTTTGTCAAGAAATTCTAAAAGTCATTTTATGTTTTTAAATAATTCTGGGTTGCTATATAAAAATATTATACATATCAAATAACAAGTGCCCACTAAGATTACGGATCAAACTGCAAAAACATTTTGAAGATAAAAAAGACCAAAACATTTAGCGAGCCTTTGCGAAAATAGTAATTTTGGATTACCAATGGGCAAAAAACAAAAACAGGAAATTTATGACCCGTTGGATTACTAAAAAGTAGAATTGAACACACGCAAAACTGGATCAAAATCGCCAACAACAATTTTGAAGAAAAAAGACAAAACCAAACTCCGCTAGTCAATGTGAAAAAAATGTCTGGCTAATGAAAAATGAGCGATTCTCAACACTGAGAAAATTTAAATTTAACAAATCAGTATGAAAATACCCAGCACGCGAACACGCACCCATACCATATCTGGCATGTTCACCTACCACTTACCTATATATACACGGTGTTTTCAACCCCTATTTCTCTTTTTAATATATATATATATATATAGGATGTCAAAAAATCCAGAATTTACATTTGTTGAATGGCCATTTCAGCGAGAAAATGCTTGCTTCATCAGCAACGATCGAAAGCAAAAAATGATTAATTAAAATATGATACAAAATGTCTATACAGGAAGAAGCCGAAAAACATATCCATACACAGGAAGTTAAAACAAATCGGAGTGGGGTTAAAAAAAAGAAGAAAACATTATTTAAATTTGTAGGCCAGACACAAGAAAACGGAAAAGCAAAAACAGAGATTCAAGACTCGATATATGACTTTACATTATAACTGTATGAAAGAATCAAAGATTCAAAATTAAACCGTGTCAGAAGGGAAGGCAAAGGAAAGGCTAACGAAGAAATAAGATATAAAAAAATTCTTTGTCACCAAGGTAACGACTGACAACAACTTTCGATGGTGAAAGAAAGGGAAATATACAAGAAAGAAAATAGGGGAAAGTTATATATATATATATAAATTTCGCTATTACAATGGTTTATATTATAAAAGCATTATATCACTACATAAATTTTTTCATGTTTCAGAACAATATTGTTTTTCTTCAGGTGTTATTTTAAAAATAAATGATGAAAATGGTTTATTTTAGAAATATGGGATAAATTCATATGTTATTCAGAAAATTAAGGAGGGATGGTTGGAGGAAGTTAAGCAATGATTGTAGTTATGTCGATATTTATAAAAGTAAATGAATGAACAGTGGGTTTCAATCTAGCTGTTCTTTCACTTCCTTATTATATATATATATATATATATATATATATATATATGTGTGTGTGTGTGTGTGTGTGTGTGTGTGTGTGTGTTTTTCTTTAGTAGGACTTCTTAGTTCAAGCTGGTTATTATTAATTTTTAATGTTTCCGTGTTAAATAAAATAAAGAAAAAGTTTCCAACAGAAACTGGTGTACCCACTAAAATAACGTTTCCAGTAATAAGGAATATATACCAATTATTGTTCACTTAGATAGACTGAACTTAATGTTAATATATTGGTTCATATAATTAAATAAAGTTAATATACCCATCCTGAACAAGGGGCACAAGGTGATTATTATGTACAATGATTCGTTTTGATGATTTATATTTATTCTGCAGTTCTTTTCGGATTCTTTTTTACCGATATCTGAATTTAGTTAGTGTTTGTTCTTAAGACAGCTAGCGTCTGACAAACATTGAGACGTAATGTTGTAAAATATTAAAGAAAGGCAGAACTGTAAAGAAAAACAGCGGAGATGAACGACGTGTAATTGGAACGGAGAAGAGAAAGATATATTGAAAGAGAAAAGAATAATCTTTCGTCATTCTGCTTTTCCATCGGTTATTCCTCTGACACATTTCATTACGTTTCATCAATTCTTAGCTCTTTCCGTTTTCTTTTACGTTTCTCACCGCCAAGCCGTCCTTCCCCTTCGCTTCTAGTTTCATGTCCTCCATCAGTCATTCGACGGACAGTAGCAATCTTTTATTTAACAACCTGTTTTATTTCATTCTATTTTCTCGTTTTCTTTAGCACCCTGTCTCTTTCTCTCTCCTTTTTTGTTTTATTTCTAGTACCTGTCTTTGTACCGACTCTTTGTCTCTAAGACAATGTCTCTTCATATATCCTTCGATTTCTCTTTCCTGGACTCGTTTTCTTTTTCATAATTACCAATCTCTCTCTCTCTCTCTCTCTCTCTCTCTCTCTCTCTCTCTCTTCCTCGCATATTCTCTGTCCTGTCGCTTTTACACGCTGATTGACACTCTTGTGTCTCCTTTGCTGTTCCTTTCAGTCCCAATCATTTTTTAATGGTTCGCATATATTTCTTGATTTCTTTAACATTAAAATCTGATGAGATTCCTAAAAGATCAAGTGACAGCAAGTCGTCGCTGTATTCACGCAGGTATTAGTTACTTATTAGCAATTCTGTTCGATTAATATCCGTTCTTCCTCAAACGTGTCCTTATTTTTCGGTTCATTTTACTACTAGTTTCTTTTAACATTAAAATCTAATGAGATTTCTTGAAGATCAGGTGACAGCAAGTCGTCTCAGTATTCACGCAAACATTAGTTCCTAGCTATTCTGTTCTATTAATGATGTCCGTTCTTCCTCAAACGTGTCCTTATTGTTCGGTTCTTTGTACTACTAGTATTACAGTTATGGCCACGATACTTCAGGACGTGAATAGTTCATAATTTCAACTATTTTGTTACTTTATAATTTACATACACGGATTTTTTTTTTATAATCGTGTTGCCTCAAGCAAAACATTTTACTGCCACTGTTGTGCAGAGGGTTACATAGGAGGAATGTTATGTTAAAGAGTGACAGGTTACAGTGGGTGTCAGGAAGAGTGTATGAGAAGGAAGATACTGATGAGAGTGGGGTGAACGGAGAGTATGTAAGTTAGTGAGATAAGAGATGACTATTAACTTTACATTTGAATTCTCGAAGATTGTAGCTGACGGGAAAGTTAGTAAACGGATGGGAATTCCAAAGGCGAGATGTGCGAGAAAAGAAGCTGGTGGAGTAGAATTTGCGTTTACAATTTATCGTTTTCACAGTAAAAGGGTAGGATCTAGTTGCTAATCTTGTGGCTTGAGGAAATCCATTTATAGGTGGGTACAAGTGAGCTAAGTTCCTCGGAGCAGAAGCCGTGAAAGTATTTGTAGAAGATACATAGGGAAGCCACACTGCATCGGTAAGAAAGCGACTGTATCCTAGCTGCCAAGACGGGATCGATCCCATTACAGATTCTTCGTTGGATTTGGTCGAGGACACCTAGGTGGATAGCAGAAGCACCCGACCAGATATGGCCGCAATATTCAATGCACGGGCGGATGGCAGATTTGTATATGTGCAGGAATATTCGTCCATTATTGATTTCGTTTGTTTTTTCCTCGAATTACGACCATATCACGTCAAAAACACCGTTCTCGAACGATCACAAATGTTAAGCACCGTAGAATCTTGTCAATAGTTGGATGAGAGATGGCGTAATGGATAAAAGTTCGGATAATGCAATTAAGAGAGCCGAGATCCAATTCCTGTTGTAAGTCTATAAATCATTATTATATCCCTAAAATTCTTATAATCTAAAATGCTTTATTACTTTAAATAACCTGCAAAAAGGTTGGTCAGCAATTAAAGTTAAACAATCGATTCCTTTTCTTTCTTATTTTTATTTTTGTTTTCTTTTGAGATTAATTAAAGCAGGCAATTTCTTGTGTAAGGAGACCATTTGAGAAAATATAATAACACAAACACAAACGTTAAAATATGAAGGCCACACATGGATTTATACATTCGTTTGATGGGAATACCAGGTGTTGTAGAAACGAACTGAGAACAACTTTTTTCCATAATCTTAGGACTCTCTTCGTCTTTGGGGATCAACTGACATCGATGCACCGACACCCAATATTCAGCGGGATTTCACCGATGTTGCTTACATACATTGCCATTTATGTTCTGTAAAAATGTCATAGAACTGAACGAAACATTTTTTAATTATAGATGCGTTTCTGATTTCTTCATTTCTCTAAATCCTAATATTTTTATCCTTCGTGATATTTTTCTATATTAACAGAGCAATCGATAATCTGAGAGATTTTTATGTCCCTGTTTACAAGAATTTGTAAAGGTCTGCAGGTTTCTAAAATCTTAAACACACAAATATTTAATATTTGATTTAATATATTTAATTTTAGCAATGCTCGCATTTGGACAGATTCTTATATGTTGTTTGATTTTCTTATTAACTTTTTTCTTTCGCCAGCTGTTATTCTTTCTGTTGGCTTTAACAATATTTTGGTAATCATTATATATATATATATATATATATATATATATATATATATAATAAAAACTGTGAAAAGCCGTGAACGTTTTCTTTAAAGTGTATGTTTATTGTTTTTGTAATGATACGTTATGATAAGTTATGAAGCATTAATTGTCCATGACCCTACACGTGTTTCGAGTTTAAAATTGACTCTCTTCAGGCGAATAAATTCGTGGTTTTTACGTTTGAGTTTCTTCTAATATCTGATCGCGAGTTTGTTCTTTTTATAAAGTTAATATATATATATATATTACTCTTACTCTCTCCTTCTTCCGATGATATGTTGGAGTCCCAACATTGAAACAAACATATGATTGTAGAGAAGAGGACATATATAGAAAAAATTGTGTACATGTTCTAAAACATAATTTATAATAAATATTCACAGCTCTATACATCATATATCGAGCACTGTTTTAAATTAATGTTTTGGACGGAAAAAAATCTTTCTTTTCTCTCCTCGTTCTATACTCACTCGGATATATATATATATATATATATATATATATATATGTATATATATATATATATATATATTAATGCAGGTTTCATTGAATAATATAGACAAATTTTGGCTATTAATTTTGTGTAGGATCCGTTCATACCGTCTGATATACTTGATGGTGATGTCGTTAAAAGACAACAAAAAATCACAGTATTTGTTGAATTTTTTATCGGGTCTAAGCTTTCGGCTCACATAAGCCATTATCAAAGAGTAAATATTAACACACAGTAAACATAGAACATTTAAGCTATTAACAATAAAGATAATTGAATTGAAAATATAAGTCCATCCCTACCGTGGCGGATAGCCGAAGACAGTGACAAAATAGTGGTGTTGTGGTCCCTGGTCTGAATACAGACATTTGAGTACGTTGTTGGAAATATCGAAATATATATATATGTGTGTGTGTGTGTGTGTGTGTGTTTGTGTGTGTGGTAGTCTACGTCCTGAAGGACACTGTACATAAAAATTAAGTGGATGATATTGTGTAAAAGAATACAGTAACTTGTAGTTAATGTAAAAGAAAGCGAAAAGAATAGACTAAACATCATTTGCAATAAGACACATGTGATGATCAACAAGTGAGATGAGAAACTAGAATGGTAAGAAAACGGAAAAAATATGATCATTTATACTTAGGATCAGAATGTGATAGTTAACATTACTGGGGAGCATATGAAGAAAAGAAGGCTTGGAATATTTGATACTCATTAGACATATTGAAGGCAAGAATGACAGAGGGAACGCTAAGTAACCTACCTAAGAAATTTGAGTAAATGGATTACAGAAAAGGGACAGGGAGCGATAGCAAATAGACAAAGGCTGCTAATAGCTACAAAGGACACGAATTTGTGATGAGAGACGGCAGAGAAGAATTCTGTATGGTTTCAAGTCATTAGCAATGTCTGTTATTGTTAACAATGTTAATAATTGTTATGGCGGCATCACCCAAAACGGTATGAACTCTTCCAACTATTACATATACATCCCCTCACAAGAGGTGAGAGTAGATAGTCTGAGGAAGTAGCCCGAGGGAGTAGCTTGAAGAAAGCACCCTGAACATAACCCAGAGTCATCTACGAACACTGCTACCCTAACGACCATTACGAGTCCCAGTTCAGGGTCAAATTATAGTATTACACACTAACCCGTATTATCGTACTACTAACAAAGTTCCTAGTGTTGTATTTTGCCGTGTTTAGTATATATTCGTTATTTTCTATTTTGGTTGTTTTTGTATTATTCTTGCTGGACCTTTAACCGGGTTCACGACAATAATAATTAAAATGTTTCGACAACTTCATCTGTTTTAAAGTAGTTTTCTCATCTTTCCATGTTTCTCTTCTCCGTTTCACTTCTAGTTCGATGACCGAAGTTAAGCAAGGTCAAGCCCGGTCAGTACTGAGATCTGTGAAACCTCCTGTAATTCGAAATATGCTTTCGCCTTAAATGAAGAAAAACGAAAGACAATAATCAGTTATTCTGGTACCTCCTTTGGGCTTTTGCTTTTATTAGTTTCTAGAGCCAGTCTCATTCTTTCGATAACGTCGATTTCTTCTCTTTCTCACCTCAAAACTTAGATTCTTAAAATAGATTTGCACTCTCCGTTCAATCCAACCAATTACATTGACGTTTCGCATTATCTTCAGTCAATTTCATCACAGTGACGTCAGGTTTTTTCAAGCTTTTAAATGATATCACTTCTTAAGCTCTCACGCATATCTATCTATCTATCTATCTATCTATCTATCTATCTATCTATCTATCTATCTATCTATCTATCTATCTATCTATCTATCTATCTATCTATCTATCTATCTATCTATCTATCTATCTATCTATCTATCTATCTATCTGAATCGGTTCATATCTATCTTTAAATCTGTCTTCGCTTTTCATTTATTGTCTATCAATCTTAATTTTCTTTCTTCTCTGTTTCTCTCTGTCTCTCTCTCTCTCTCTCTGTCTCTCTCTCTCTGTCTCTCTCTCTCTCTGTCTATGTATATATATATATATATTGCTAAAATGTTTATGTAGTTACGTGTTCAGCAACTAACACAGGGTGTTAATAAATTTAGATAATGTCTATGAAGTGGCACTGCATGGTAACTGTCAATTTCATATTTCACTAGTACCTTCAGGTCAAGAAAAGTGTCAATTCCCATGTCCACACCGTATCTATCTATCTATCTATCTATCTATCTATCTATCTATCTATCTATCTATCTTCAAAACTTTCCACGTACTCGTTTTGAACTCTCTCTTTCTCTCTCCGGGCCATATGTCATTGTGGACATCTTAATATATATATATATATATATATATATATATATATATATATATTATCTCTCTCTCTCTCTCTCTCTCTGTGTGTGTGTGTGTGTGTGTGTGTGTGTGTGAGTTTCACATTCTTTCCTTTACTGTTTTATTATTAGACTGCTTTTTATTTTGTATCTTCTGCGTGTGCACGTTTAATTTTGTGTTATGTCTGAAACGTTTGCATGTATATTTCATTTCTTCTTGAATATTTTTTCGGTTCTCTCTTTTAGTCACTCTCTGTTTCTATTCTGTCCTTTTCACTTGTCTACGCTTTTCTCATATAAATTTTCTTTTAATCTCTCTTTCTGTATCTCACACACACACACACACACACACACGCACACGCACACGCACAGTTACCATTAGGTGGTCTTGGTAATCTATCAAAGACCGGACACATGGAGAATGACCAACCCGTCTGCCCAGTGTCCATTTATAAAAACGCCGCGTTTATGACTGCGAGCTGTCGAGCATAAAATGGCGCCAGTTCGTATCCCATCGGTAAACAGGCACTAAAATCTTTTCGGCAGATTTGATCACCTGGACATGTCCTAAAAATGTCACTGGACATTCTTTCGATAACTGGAATCGGCTTAGCGGGATATTGAGCCAGAAGAAGTGATTAGGTTTCATGAAGAGAGTCAGCTGTGTGTGAGGCAGAATAACTTTAGTTTAAATGTGTGTGCGTGCCCTACACATGAGATTGCGTTCCGAAAGTAATGATTCATATTTTATTTTGTTCACGGCGGATGTTGTATGAATGGACAGTATATTAGATGAGACCTGCTACCAATAACCCATCATTTTTTTCATTGTAGAACACATAAGCAGAGAGGCAGTTTAGTAGAATGCCGTCTGACAAGATAATGATTAAGTGGAAGTGTGCCATTAAAATTTGCCATCGCAAAATATGCTCTCATTGAAAATTATTATCGTTTAATAATGGTTCGCTGATGGTTTGCGGAGTCGATCTGAGTATAGATAATTTGCGGGTATTTAGTTCCAGTATTGATAAATGTACTCAGAGCACGTATCGAACATCATGCACAGGTTTTGTTCTGTTCATAGTTTGCGAACAGTCATAGGAAGTGATGGGAACTCTATAATAAATTTAGTATTTTGCACATACACACACATATATACATATATAGTTACGCAAATTAATAAATATACATATGGGGTGATACACACGTGTACAATATTATGGGTTCTTAGAGTATGGTTTGTACAGATCATTACTGAGATCGATGGTAACATCTAAGAAATTTCTGCAGAAGCCTGTGATTTGGTCTAACATGTTTTGCTCTGGAATCTTAGACACATCTATTTATGCAATACCGAACTTTACCGAGATATAAGATTGATAACCTTCCGTAAAACTACTCCACAACCCCCCCACAAAAAAAAAAACAAAAAAAAAACGGACAAACTTAGACAAAATCTAATCCAATTTTTCAAATAACACCAGCTTAATATTACCACTAGCACTAACGCTAAAGTCGTAAATTTCATAGATGTTACCTTCGACCTGAGCAATGATCTGTACAAACCGTACGCTAAGGACTCAAATAATCATAAATACATCAATAGGGAATCCAGTAAATCCTAAACAATCACCAACAACCTACATAAATCTATCCAATTTCGTTTAATTACCAATTCTAGCAATAAGGAAAGGTTAACAATTCAAAAATTATGTACGCAAAAGCTTTAGAAAAAAATAAACTCAACACTAGCTTAGAATATTTCGTTAAAAAGAAGGTAGGCAGAAATAAGCAGAAATCACGTAAACGTAACATTATTTGGTTTAACCCACCCTTCAGTCGTAAAGTCCAAACTAACATTGGTAAATTCTTCTTAAACTTAATTCCCAAACATTTTTACCATTCATCCACACAAAAAATATCAACAAAAACAACGTTATAGTTGTATTAGGAAAATAGATAAATATATTTCAAAACATAATAAGATATCTAATAAATACTTAACCTTCTGAATAATATCAGTCACCCTACTAATAATAATCACGACCCTTCAAAAAATAATTGCATCTGCCGAAAAAATAAGACCTACCCATTGAATTGCCAGTGTATGTCCGAAAATACTTTTATAAAACTCGAATTTATTCGGGAGATGATGATGTTAAATTTTACTTTAGATGCACTTTTGACAGGTGGAAGCTAAGATTAAATAATCACCTGTTGACTTTACACAACAGTAAATACAACGAAAAACACTGCCTTATCCATATATTAGTGGATATTAAAAACCAGTAACGAGAACTCAATTATTACCTGGAATATCGTCGCTAAATACAAATCTTAAAACATATATATAAACTTTTAGAAAAAATTGTCATCTGAATCCATATAAATAGCCCTAAACTACTTAACAAAAAAGCGAGTTAATGACTACAGGCTGCCATAGAAAAATCTTTATTAAAATTCTTAGACCTCAGTTGATATTGATTCCTCTCTACGTTTCCTTCTTTCTTTCTTTATCCGGCAAATATTAATAATTATTACTCTTTGATTTCATGTCCCTGCATTTTAGTATTTTCCAATAATTTTAAATTTTAGATTTTAATTTTAATTAAAATTTTAATTTTAATTTTTATGTACATGCAGTCTTGGAATATTTAATTTTTTACTCTTGTTATTAAAAAAAGTATTAACCTAACTTTCAAAGATTTAACTCCCGTGAACATGGAGCAAACTTAAATTCAAATCTATTAAACTGACAATTTGAAAAATTCACCTGATGATGGCATAATGCATGAAACTCCGAGTCGTGCCAACGACTTAGGACAATATATATATAAATATATATATGGTAATTTCATTAAAAATGGATAAATATATATAAATGCTAAGTGTTTCGTTCATCGTTTTCGATATAATAGTTTATATAGGAATTAATATATAAACCCCATACCAATAAAATATCTTACTGCTATCAAGGGTCGGACTGGGACTCGTTCCGGGATTTCTTTTGCAATATCCCTTGGGACAAAATTTTTAGTCTCTCCGTTAAAGACTACGCCTCTGAGGTCTCCTCCTGGGTGAAAGCCAACATTGATGTTTTCATCCCTGTTAAGAAATTCTGAATTAAACCTTATTCATCTCATTAGTTCTCTCCTGTTTGCTCGTCTGTCATATCACCCACAGAAATCAATTCTTTCGTCTTTTTCAGAGCGGTAGGTCCGATCACAAAAGGCTCCTCTTTCTCTCTGATCGTAATAAATGTAGGCGTGTCTTAGTTTATGTTAAGCAGTCAGTCAGTTAAATGCCATACGCTTTGGGCGATCATGTCTCAAAAGAAACATGACTGACTGGGCAGAAGATTATCCCGCAGTAGGTTGCCATTGCTTTCTGCGGTAGACTGGTTGTCTACCAAGTCTATGGAACCAAAGCTGTTCTATTATTTAATCCATAACTGGAGGGAACAGACGGATTAATACCTTTTCCAAGGGTAATTGTGCGTAAGTGAATACAAGGAATTCAACTGGAATTCGAACTCGGCTCCCCGATTTGTCGTTCCGATTTGTTGATATTCACTGCACTACAACGCACATACGCTAAGCTGTAGTTTGCTGAAAAAAAAAGAAGCAGCGTTTCTAGCAAGTCGAAAAATCTATTGGCGGCTCTGTAAGAGACTGTTGAACAACAGCAAACCCTTGATCCCTCCTCTATTTAATCAATCCGAAGTCCTCACGTCCTCACTAGACAAGGTTGAGTGCTTTGCTCGCAAATTCTTTTTCAACTCCACAGTTGACTTGCGTGAACTACCCATACACAATTTTCCAACTAGAATTGGAACTGAGCTGATTAATATATATGTTTTTAGTCTCTAACATAATTTCTAAGCTTGAATTTCATAAGGCAAGCGGACGTGATGGGATTTCAGTCATCGTCCTAAAGAAATGTGTCCCTCAGCTGGCTCCTGTCCTCTCCAAACTCTACAATAATTGTCTCACTGCTTCCTTCTTTACTGTTTTTGCAAGTTCTCTGTAGTCCCCGTTTCCATGGGTAGCTCTCTGGCCACTCTAATTAGGCTCCTATTAGACTTTAATCTTTTTTTGACAAAGTATTCGAGGTTATTATCAATTGAGCTCCGTTAAGATTCGATCTCATTTAAGCATACACGAAGACCTACTAAAGCCTATTCGGAACATACTCGTTGACAAAACAAACATCATAGTATCATTCACATGCAAAAAAGACTAAAAATAATTAATTATTAATAAAAACGATAAACACAACACTCAGTAACATCAACTACGAACACGCTAATAACATGCTGACCATGTTCAGTACATAACACATGCCACAACTCCACATTATGCATAAAACAGCTTACATTCTATTGTACATAGAATAACATTCATCCTCGAACATGGCTGAAAGCGCTCGGATAAACAAAACAAAACCCTTGGACAATTTTTATATAATTTAGATCCTTAAAAGAAAGAAATCATATGATCACATGGATATTACATGAAAAACTTAACCATCACCCATCACACCTTGTCTGTCATTTTTAATGAAACCAGCATAAAAGAGAGATTGCTGCATATATATATATATATATATATATATATATATATATATATATATATTTGTGTGTGTGTGTTTGTGTGTGTGTGTGTTTACGTCTATGTTTACACTTGGGTGTGTGTGTGTGTGTGTGTGTGCGGACTTAATTTATGGGGATTAATTCTTTATAATTGCCAAACTTAATACACGAACACTTTCTTCCCTAACCTTAATGACCCTAACAAAATAACACTAAATATCTCTATTCTGAGTCATATTATTTTGATTCCACTTTTTTGAAATTTTATTGTTTATAGTTCTGAAAAAATTAAATCAAAGAAATCCTGGTCTGAATAAAAGGATATAGTAGCACGTCGAAAAAAATTATAGCCTGTAACCAATTTAGATGATGTGTTCAGTTTTCCTTTATGTATATGATATTGCTCTGGATAATATCCATTGAGCTCTCTATACAAATCTATCTCTAATATTTTATATCAAATAGATCATTTTGCATTATTCACCCCGTTTACGAACTTGGTATCATTATCTATCTATCTATCTATCTATCTATCTATCTAGAGAGAGAGAGAGAGAGAGAAAGAAAGAAAGAAAGAGAGAGAGAGACAGAGTAGAAATGAATCACTGAAAACAATTTTGAAGTATAAAGACGAAATCAATATATATATATATATATATATATATATATATATATATATATTGATTACGATTACTAAGGCATGGAAATGTCTGTCTCCCCAGTTATGGTTTAAATATCAGCGTAGACTAGGCTTCCTAGCCTTATGTAGATATCAGATAAAAAAAACAATTCAATTCCAAACAGTGAAGAAGGTAAGGGGAAATTAGGTTACTATCTTTCATAAATATGCTTGTTAAGAGAGAAACGTTATCTTTGGAGAAGTATAGGCGCCTAAAAATGGAAGAAGCTGGCATTTTTTAAAACTTTAATTCGATAAATACTTACAGTAATCTTTTGAAAATTAAGACAAAGATCGTCGAAGAAAAAGAGAAAGAAGAAAAAAATTGAGAGAACTCCATCTACGTCCATACAAATATACTTCAACAGTAATATAATCAATATTTATGAACAGTATGACGAAAACTATGATGGCAGTAGAACAGCCTGCAAACAAACAGTTAATGAATTCAGTGGATATACAAAAATATAAAGGCGTGTAAGATAAGAGTGTGTCTTCTCACCGGATCTATTTTGCTTGTACATTGAAACAATTCTGAGAGAGCTAGAAGTCCTGTTAGGATTCGTTATTGGTGGCTACAATTGTAACAATAAAACCAATAAATTGTAAACGCAAATTCTACTCCTTCAGCTTCTTTTCTCGCACTTACCGCCTGTGGAATTCTCTTCCGCATACTTGCTTTCCCGACAGTTACAATCTCCAAGAATTTAAATGTAAAGTCAATAGACATCTCTCTCACTAACTTACATCCTCTTTCTCATGCTTTTTTCTTCGTCCACCCTACTTTTATCAGTATTCTCTTCCATCTCCTACTCTATTCCTGACACCCCCTGCAACCTCTCACTCCTCATAACATTCATCCTATGTAACCTCCTGCGCAACAGTGGCAGAAAAATGCCTTGCTTGGGGCGACACGATCATAAAAAAATATGCAAATGACAAAGTAGTGACAGCAGATATGGAAAAGAAAATACAGAACTTCTTACAGATGGCATTAATGTCATGAGATAAGAAAGGACTTAACTTCAGGGAAACTGAATAGATGGTCATAAGCAATAAGAGAAACCCAAAATGACAACTACAGGTCGAGGATACTAAAATCAAACAGATGCAGAAATTTAGATAGCTGACAGAGGATGGAAAGTGCGACATTGAGCTTCGAAGACGCATGGCTAAGAACGTATTTCAGAACCTAAGAAGAGTATTAAAAGACAGTAAGATTTCGTTGAAAATAAATAAAAATGTACTGCACTGTTATGTGGTATCTCTGCTCCTATATAGCAGTGAATAATGGACGATCTTTTCAAAGAGGAAGAGAAACTAGAAATAAGAGAAATGTGGTTCTACAAAAGGACGCTGAGGATAAAATGGACCGAACATGTAAGCAATGACAAGATTTGAAAGAAAACGCAAAAGAAAAGGAAGCTTATACTTAACATCAGTAAGCGACAGATGACGTTTTTGAGACACGTAATGAGGAAAGCAGAAAAACTTGAAGCAATTGAAATGTAGTTCTACAGAAGGATGCTGCGAATATCATGGATCGAGCATGTGAGCAATGATGAGATCCTAGAAATGATGGAAACAAAAAGGAAATTAATACTGAGCTTCACGAAGAGACAGCTGAAGTTCCTGGGACATGCAATGACGAAGGAGGGCTTGGAGAACCTGATGCTAACTGGGAACAAGAGATAGGGGAAAGCAACGGATAACATCTTTGAAGAACCTAATCAGGTGGATGACGGAGCGAGGGTTGCATGGTGTAACAGAAGGCGTGCTCAAAGCCACCATAGAGAGGGAAACGTGGAAAGCGATGATCGCCAACGTCCTGAAGGGGTAGAGCTCATAGAAGAATGAGGAAAGAAGGATTGGATAATCTAATACTCACAGGACGGACAGAGAGAACGAGAAATAGGAGAAGTAGTGCGAGGCACACATGATGGGTTTGAGCAAGTGGGTGGTGGAGCCAAGTTTGGGAGAGATACCAAGAGGAAAAGTCGTAAGAGCGACAAGTTCTAGGGGTAAGTGAAAGTCTATGATTGTCTGCGTCTTGAAGGGACACGGCACATAAATAAGACAAGAAGATTACGATATAGTGATTGCAAAGTCTCTCTTGCCTTCAATATGTCTTGTGAATGTCAGATTTTTAAAGAATTCCTTCTTCATTATATGTCTAAATAATTTCAGCTGTTTGAAAAAGAGGAAAGCAGCGCATAACCTGCCTAACGAGATTATGTAAATGTTTAACAAGGATAAGGAGAGATAACAACAATTCAAATTTTACTAAGAGCTACAAAAATACTGGAAATTGTGGAAGGATTTCAATATTCGTTTCACAGGTCGCTATCTTTTAACATGATACTTACTTAGTGACGAAAATTCATGTTCTTGTATCTAATACAGCTAGGCTTAGTTAAAACTAAAAGGATTGGTAGCTATTTCCTAATTACATATCTTCAAACTATTTTCTCATTTTCGTTTTCATTTTTTTAGGTGATTGTCGGTCATCTTGATAACTTTCAGATAATTTTTAATTGAAACATTTATTTAATGTATGGTGTTAAATCATTCTCATCCCGTTGATATGTAGGGATATCACATCTATCCTAGCAGATTAAGAAGCTGATTTGCGAATTTTGTGACAGCAATTGTTAGTTCAATCCCCGAGCCGGCTATTGCAGACTTACACACTTTGAAAACAGGGTGAGAAAGTACAGCATTTGCATTATTTGGACTATTGTCCTCATCTTCGTTGCAATTTGTACGACGTTTCGACCGTTGTACACTCCGGCTTTCTTCAGGTGCAATACCAGGCCACAGTAGTGGTGAACAAGTCACTTACAGGGTTAGAGGGAGATAGCTCATGACAATCAGAAGAGGCTCTACGCAAGGAATGGAGATGATATACACTAGTGTTTGTAATAAAAGGTTCGGTTCGAAATTATAAGCATCTGAAGAAGGCCGAAGCGTACAACGGCCGAAACGTCGTACAAATGGCAACAAAGATGAGGTCAATAGTCCGAATAATGCAAATACTGAAAATAATACCTCATCTCAGAAATATAGACAAATACTAGGGTGAGAAAGTATTGAGCAGTACGAAATATAACCTAGAGAGGGACGGATAAACGAGAACATTCCGTAGATTAAATATTAAATTTTTTTTTAAAATTCCCTCAAGGTTAACCATATCGAAAATGCTCTGGTGAAGGCAGAGTACACAGTGACCAAAGTACTGTAATAACAACGTCCGAGAGTAAAAAATGTAAATAATGATAATTCCTCATCCCAAAAGTTCAGAGAGAAAATATTTTCTAAGTTTAAAATATAAAAGAATTCGAACTCAAGTTGTCAATTCAGTTTTGACGTGCTGATAACTGTCACGCCCTTTTGCAAAAATGACTTCATGTGTACGATTAGGAACAGATAAACACACACCACATTGGAGGCACACACAGGTGTCATAGACCGGAGAGAAAACCTGAGACGAAAAGCAGATGTCACATTTTCAATCTAAGAACGGAGGAAACTTCGCAAAAACCCGTGCTTGCGAGACGACAGGCGAGACTCACGTGACTACATGTTCATTAAATGAGACTAAGACAAGCCGGAAGTTAGCAACGTTTACAATGGCGACTTTTCTCACCGTCCGTTCCCTTGGTCTTTATCATTCGTGACAAAATGTCTATCGAAACTGCAGAGTATTCGACCGGTGTGTGTATGGGATGGGCAGCGACCAGCGTTTTCATTATGAAAACAGACAGTTTTGTTTTGTGCTTTGTCACACGAACCATTCGATAGGAGACGTGCCCAGGAACGACGGACAGCGTCCCGATTACTGCGCGTACCTAGTTCTTCTCACACAGACGCACGCGCGGCAGACACGCTCCCTGTCACGAACGCTATTACACCAAAACGAGACTCGCATGTTTTTCATGTATTTTTCTGTGGGTCGGTTATTATTTGAATGGAAGATGCAAACACGATTTCTCAGTCACTTTGTTTTTGTTCTGCCGTTTCTTTTCTCTCCTCCGCTTAAGCATTTAACGACTTCCACATTTCTTTTGCTTGGCTTGTTAACTACTTCCCTGTGAATAGAAGGGCAATTGCGCTTTATAAGCACTGGTTAAATGTCTTTTATTTATTTACTTTTTCAAATATAGAATAGTTGTTATCAAGAGTATTGCATAAACGTAGGCGGTTCATATATAAAATCTCTCTTTCTATTCCCTCTATTTTAGATACCTCCACTAAATCGCTAAAAAGAAAAAAAAAACAGCATAGTATGAACAAAAAATGAAAACAAACTTTTTCCATCAAAATGTTTATATCATTATTAAGAGGAAAGATCAAAAAATGAATCCTTTATAAAACGTTCTAAATTTTGGTAAAAAAGCTTCTTTTGATTTTAGTTAGCGGGTAACCAATCGTTACGAGAGTTTACAATATAAAACGTAATATTACATAAATCAGTTTATTTTTCTGCTGACAAACACATTAATTTGGAAATTCTTGCAAAAATCAAATAACTGGCGGATTTTAATAACAATTTCAGGACGTACTCACAAGTAAATCAAATTATTTTTGTAATCATTATTTTTTAATAAATCTTGGTAACATGTATCTTTTTCCCATCTGTTATCAGACCTCTACATAAATTCATTAAATTTTAAGAAATTAAATTTTGTTGGGAAAATTGGTTTATTAGTTCAAAGCAGGATTCATTGGAAAATGTAAATCATTTACATTTTTTTAAAATTTTGCCTCTGTTTCCGAAAATTTGCTCCCAACAGTGAAATGAAAAATGCAATATAACTATGTCATTATTTAATACGATAAGCTTTTAACTTTTTTTGATAATATAAATAAAGGACATTATAGTTTTAAGAAAAAAAATCGTTTAATAATGAAATTTTAAAAGAATAGAATTGTTTTCATTTTTTTAAAATTACACTGATTTATAAATGTTCAAAAATATTTTAAATTTACTTCAAAAATTGGTTGGGGTTAATTTATAAAATTATTAAGCAAAGATTTTATTTCCTACTCGAAAATTTGATACAATCATCGTGCTTCCTTATTATTAAAATAATTTTTGATTTTTGCGTATTTGAATTTTTCTTTTTTTGTATGGAAATTTTTATGCGTAAATTAGAAGTTCATTTGTATCAGAATTTCTTCACCTTACTGGAAAAAAAAAGTACAGTTATGTAACTTGTGATCGCCATACACTTTTATCTTGTCTTATCTGCTATGTATAAATCAGTCAACACATACGGTGGAAAGTTTAGAAAGTTGAACTCCGTGTTTAAGAAATAGTTTTATTCTAAATTTCATGTTATAAATAAGTAATACTTGTGTAAAACAGATTAATTTAACATTAAATTTGATAATTTTCCAAAAATAATGTGTAACAGGTGTATATTTTAATTTTGCAAAATTTTTAAAACCGAGTATTATCTTTTGTTTACAAATGTGTCGATTGCTTAAAAATTTCTGAAAAAATATAAATTTTTTTTTTAATCTCAAAATGTTAGATTCCAATAAATATAATTTTTGTTTGAAATACACCAGAGTATTTTTCTCACTGAAAATAGTAAATTTAATTATTTACCTTTCAATTAAAATTCAAAGAAAAGTTTCAAGAAAAGTTTTTTTTTCAAAAATTTAATTTAAAAGTTAGTTTTCAGAATGTGTGGAGGTGCCCATTCTATCTCAATGGTTATTTAGTTCTATATAGATTTATTTACTAGCTAATCAGTTAATTGTATTTGACTGTAAAGTAATTTTCGATATGTTCACGAACTGCAAACTAACGATAACCCGCAATTTAACCAACGGGAGAATGTCGTGCATGCATGGCAAATGTACTCATCCGATGGTTTTATAATTTATACTGGAGATGTAATTAATCAAAGAACATGAAAATCCATAAAATATATTTTATATATAAATTTATATCAATCTACCTCTGAGCTATAGGCGCTCGGTAGAAGAAGGCAGACGTAAGCATACGCCAGTAGTTGAGAGTGTTCTCATTCATTACTGAATGAAAAATGCTTAAATGCATGAGTAGCTACTGTTTTTTCAAAATCTGCCATTCTTCCAGAGTGTGAGAGCGTAAAAAATCATTTTCTTCTCTTTCTCCCTCTTTCTCTCTCTCTCTCTTTCTCTCTCTCTCTCTCTCTCTCTCTCTATATATATATATATATATATATATATATATATATATATATATTAATCATATCACCCCAAGCAAGGCGGTAACGCAACTGATGTGCAGGGGGCTACATAAGAGTGAGAAGATTAGAAATGAGAAAACCGGAAACCGCATCCTAAACAGGAAACAAGGGATGAGCCTCTTATATATATATATATATATATATATATTGAGAAGTAAATTCAACATATAATTAAATGGTTATAAATCCAGAATTTATTTCAGCAATGTAAGGAAAAATCCTACAATTTGCTTGCTCAGACCGTTGATGAATAAATATATGTAAATTTCACAAATAATATTTTGACAAAAACTGTTTATGACAGAGGGATTTTGAAACCAGAAATAAATTTAGAATAGGAGGAAGGGGATATATGCACAGACATAATTAATCACGCGAACATTATTTGGGAAGGAATATATACATGCCCAATAATTAGGAAGCAATGTACACAGATTTAACGAGGCAATTGTAAGAATCAATTCTTCTGCTTATGTGCTGAATTTTTTCTCAATATATTTGCTCTGTGTAATATCCATTGAGCTCTATATTTCTATTTAATTTATAATTTATAGATATGTATGGGTGTACAATGTTAGGTATACCCTTCTTTAAGTTAAGTTCTAGTCGTCTGAAGACCGTGAGAGCGTAAATCTTGAGTAACAATTTGCGCTGTCCTTTGTTAAGTGATGACGTTGTGAAGCGATTTTTAAACTGTCTGGATAGTCATGGTGTTGGGAAATTCAGTGCTTAGGTAACCGTTTAACTTTTGGTCTGTTTTTCCTTTTTCATTCTTTGTTTGGGATTTTTTCTTGTCTAAGTTGTTAGGTGGTCGAGCAAGTTATCTTGCATTGCTAGCATTGTTCGGTTTTCTTTTATATATATATATATATATATATATATATATATATATATATATAGGGTTTACCAAAGACAGTTTTAGATTCAGATGGAATAATCTTAAATCTAAATTTGAAATGGAAACCTCAATTTTTGTACTAAACTGGCTAGCAACCTATGGAAATTTAAATTGTAAAAAGAAAAAGATCTTCATATAATTTGGAGTATAGTTAAAATAGGTAAACCATACATCGGTGGCAATGTATGCAGATTGTGCCAGAAGGAAAAGTTTGCTATTATGTTATTCCCAAAACATAAAAAATTACTAAATATTGAGCAAAAAGTCTTCAAATGTAATCATACCCATAAATTCATATTAAATACATATATAAATACACTCTAGTATATATATTTATACTAGAATCATAGAAACATGGTTGAAAGTGTTCCAAGATCCTTAAGATACGTCCTCCCTACTTTTGAGAATTTTTCGATTATTTAAAATTTCCATTCATGAGTTTGTAAGAATTCTCTGTTCCAGCGTTAAAAAAAAAAACGGTAAAATCAGTTATTGTAAATCGTCTAAAGATACCGAAACCTAGGTGGCAGAAATAATTTATTTCCAAATGAAAAAATATAAAAAAATTCTACAATATAATTGTATTGAACACTTTTTAATACAACGGTGTAATGGTCTAATTTAATTATGTCTAAAAGTAAGTAAATAATAATAATAATAATAATAATAATAATAATAATAAATATATATATATATTATTTAGTTACTTTTTATATATATATATATATTACGTCTGTAAATAGTTAATGTTTTCAGGCTGGTATATATATATATATATATATATATATATATATATATATATATATATAAATTTATTTTTCGAACATTATTTTACTAGATGCTTGTATTTTTTGAGTAGATATATTTGTAATTACTAGGAAAATGTGTGCCATTCCTAACAAAATTTCTCAAAAATATTCAGGCCGGTAGAGAGAGATACATAAATATACTATATCTGCTCAAATAATATCTAATAAAAATAATTTTCAACCAAATAAAGTAGCAGTGTGCCCTGTAAAATGGTTAGCACTCTGTCTAATATAATTAAAACTCTTAGCTCGAAGTCGTTGAGAAGCATTCTGCAAACTATTTCAACATCTTTTCTAGTCATGCATAGAAGGAGTCTGTGGAGAGAAAGGACCCTCTACGTACTAACGGGACATGGTATGTAACAAAAACAATACAACTGTCATCGAAATAGAAAATTTTTGTTTGTTAGTCTGAAAAATCAGCGTTCAACATACAAGCTCTCAATCGGACTCGATCTTCGACTAATTAAAACAATCGAAACATTCAGTTACTCAGGCCAAAAATGTCTGTGTCTAATAAAATGAAACAACCTTTTCCCCAAACTGTAAATATCCCAGAAATCAATTTGGAATCGACATGATAAAGAACGATGTATGTCAGCGAAAGGAGAAGTCGACAATAAGTAAAAACAGGTGTCATGGTCCCTGTTTTCTCCGCAAAAATCGGGAAAAGTTCCAACTTCATAACATATTCATGGGACAGAGCTCGACAAATTTGATGACATATAACTTTCACAGCGAGGCTTCCCGGTCGCTTCCAAGGCAACTCCTATTAACCTCAGAGGAACCCTGTGATAAGAGTCGGGCCAACAGACAACGTCTGTAAATAGTTAATGTTTTCATTTACAGATTTGAATAAATGTCATTTCTGGATAGACATATACAATCATACGCCGTATACATTCATAGGTAGGCGCATGCATATATAGACAAATATTGTTCTATAGTACATTCTATGGGATATGATATATTTACATCTATATTTGATCTTGCAACAGTTTTGTATATGTATACACACACGCACACACACACATACACACACACACATATATATATAATAGCAAAATAGTTTATTAATATATTTAATCTTGCGAGCAAATTAACAATTAACAAGTAAGTGTATTAAGAATAACAAATACGTGTCTCCTTTCTCTCTCTCTCTCTCTCTCTCTCTCTCTCTATCAACTTGTTCATTCTTTTGCTATCTATCTATCTATCTATCTATCTATCTATCTATCTATCTATACAAAGATGCTTATCCAGTACAAGGCTCAGGAGCTACTCAAGGTAGAGTTATAGAGTAGATGCACAGTTTATGCGGATGTGTACCTGTCCAATTTATAAAAATTCTAAAAGTGTAATCAATAGAACATTTACCAGCCTTGAGAATGACATTGATACAGCTTTGGAAATAACTGGCTGTGCAGATCATGTGGTTCATATTCTATCATATCTAATAACAACCTTCAATCATTGAATGGTATTGTGGGGCTGCTACACAGTTTCTCTCTTAATGACCCCCATTCACCAGGCATAGTAGTCCAGGGATTTAACCTATAGAACTCGGAGAAACATGATCATGAAAATTCTTAGACGGCTCACCACACCTAGGTTAAGTGTTTAAAGCAGAAAGTCCTGCAGGGATATATCGTCTCGTCGTATTTATATTTATGTCTGAAAATGAGTTGATTCTAGTAGAGGACGTGTTTGCACTGTAGATACGATTCAATAATGGTTAATTTGAGAAGTTTCACGGCATCTTAGGAGTGACTTTTTTTTTTATAAAAAAACAAATTGAAAAACAGCAAGAAAATAAATATTAAATCTTTAAATTCTTTTCTGAAACTGAATCTTACTTCTACTTCGGCATTATATCACCCATTCCTAAGACGTTTCAATTAAATCAAATTAGATCAACATGATCCCGATTGAAAGTTTTCCCATGTGGTGTAGATGTTACTAAAAAGAATAACCCATCGGGCAAAGGTCAAAAGAAGAAACTGAGCGGCAGCATAATCAGTTCTCGGGTTTAAATTATGTAACGTTAACCTTACAAAAGGCGTTTGAGTTTTATCATTCAGAAAAATGAATCGGACACTGATTTAATTTTGAATGCATTTTTCAGATGAACATATCATATTTATTGTTCAATCTAAATTAAGTCGTTATGGATGATAGCGCGATTTTTGTTGATGTTTCTGTTGCTTATACGTAGACAACGATTGTACAAAGCTTCTCGTTATAATATATTTATACATTGGTCACTCTAAATGAAACTATGATGTATCAAATCATTTCCTATATATCGAACGCTTTTCATCGGCGGAATCTGTTCTATCATCCGCTTCATTAAGAACGATTTTGAAATCACCCAAGTATAAGATGGAAAGATCATGAATTGCATATTTATAACAATACAGAGAATGAAATGAAACCATATTGAATAATCAGCAAAGATGGCTTTAAAAATATCAATCAAAAATATGTTTTCTATATCAGAAGAGAAAAATACCAAGTTTAAAGACCTCGCCAGTTTCTTATTAAAGAAGGAATTTTTTGACAACTACACACCAGACGGGACATTAAATCATGAAAAACGGTTATTCTTAGGATTTTACAGTTGAAAGGAAAACGTCAATGACTGAGCTTGCATAAGCTGTGTGCACATTTTAATTATATTTTCTTCATCTATGAGTTAAATAGTAGATAAGTTTGGTCTACACAGTTTTGGGTGGCACTCAGCCTATGAGAACGACTATTCTTTTCAGAATTATAGGCAATGCAATGGAAAACTGCTCCACTATCTTTCCTAAGAAGTAATGGCAATTCAGAAATGAGAAAGAACATTAAAGATTTATGAATTAAGAGGAAATATAACTAAAAAAGAGTAATTATTTTCAAATAAAAGAATCATGAATGTGTACATAAATCTCGTCTGGATAGTTGCTATTAAAATAGAGAAAGAATTGCGAGTGGCTAGCAGCAAATATTTTGTGGAATATTCCTTTTTTTCTTATTTTTTTTTGTTGTTGTATCATTAATTGCAACGAACATATAAGTTACCTTTTTTTAATTCTTACCTTTTCTAACATAAGATGGCACCTTAATTTCCAAATTTATTTTCATTAATCTATTATTTACTTTCTCTAATAAATTGCTCTACTTTCTCTGTTAGCACTTTACCCTTGACTAATTAAAATAATACTCTCGTTTATAATGGCCCTTTTCAATCTAGTTCTAAGGTTTTCCATTCCGGCTGTTATAAATTAATTTCTATTATTTCTCAAATTAGACATTTATTTATATCTGAAGTAATATTTAATTGCTGATGCTAACTTGAATTTTTTTTTCAGATTTACTATACTTTATCAAAATTTTAAATTTTTCTACAATAGATGTTTTTTCTATTTATTCATATATTATTTACTTATATTAATAATCCATTTCATGCTTTTTCCCTTTTTATTCGTGAAGTACATTTTAACGTAAATTATTTTGATCTCAACGATAGAGAGGCCCTGTTTTAGTTTGAAATGTTATAAAAAATTTGAAAAAAATCGACATAACCGAGCAAAACTCCCTATCTTTCATTGTCTTTTTAAATGTATCTATACCCCCCACCCTCCTGATCTGCGTATCCCCCTGTCTGTAAACCTAACATAACTTTTTCTTCACTTTCTTTCTTTCTTTCTTTCTTTCTTTCTTCTTCTCCCTTTCCTTTTTCTCCTTTCTTTTTCTTTCTTCCTCCCTTTCTTTTCCTTTTCTTTCCGCACGTATACAATACAGTTCCATTACCCACAAACACACTAAAATTTTTAAAAAATCTTCCATAATATTAAAGATCGTTGATAGTAGCGAATTTCCACACACCCTCTTGACTCGCGTTTCCTCTAACATTTTTTTCCACTCCTCCTTTATCCTTCTCCATTTTTTCTTCCTTATTTCTCTTCTCTTTCTTCCGTCTTTCCTTCCCTTCTTCTTTTCTCTTTCTATTCGTAACCCTTTTCCTTTTTTTTTTCCTTTTTTTGCAAGATTATTTTCGGTTTCTTTACCCACACACACACTCAAACAATTTTTGAATTTTTCACAGTATTAAAAGTCGAGGAGAAAGGAATTCAACTTCCTGAAATGATCATACGACCATGTATTTTTAAAATTTTTATATATATATAGTCATCCGCAGACAGATCCGTTTTGCTGCACCACTGTTCATCAGCACGGTTAGACTCCGATTGCCTTCAACCCAGGATCGAAACCCGACCGAACCGGCGCCAGTCGGCGATTCCACACACACACACACACACACACACACACACACATATATATATATATATATATATATATATATATATCAGTTAAGTTAAGTGCCATACGTGATACACGCTTGGGCGATCATGTCTCGAAAGAGACATGACTGACTGGGCAGATGTTTTCCCGCAGTAGATTGCCATTGCTTTCTGCGGTAGACTGGTTGCCGACCAAGGTTATAGAACCCAATCTGTCCTGTATTAATACCTTTCCCAAGGGTATTTGCGCGTAAGTGAATGCAATGAATTCGGCTGGAATTCGAACTCGGCTCCCCCCGAGTTCTCGTTCTGAGCCGATATCCAATGCACCACAACGCACATATAGAATGAATTAATTCAGTCACTGTTAAAAAGTGATATACGCCTAAAAAGAATGATTAAATTAAGAGAGTGTTTAATACAATTTTTATAAAACGACAATGGATGGCAAATTAAAATATATATAAATATATATATATATATGTGTGTGTGTGTGTGTGTGCGTGTGTGCGCGCGTGCGTGTGTTTATGTATACTCGTTTAAATAAAATATAGAAGTGGGACGTCTATTCCAAATATGAGTATCCACTAGTATAAAGTTGAAATAGTGAAGGTATATGTGTGCGTGTGTACATTCTTTTATAAATGCTGAAATAGTTCATCATCTCACCGCCCACAAACTGTTCTCCGACAGGCAATATGGATTCCGATTTGACAGGTCCACAGCCGACCTGCTAACTACTGTAACGGAGTACATGCTACAGGCCCTTGATGAGTCTGACGAGGCTCGCGCGGTTGCTCTGGATATCTCCAAGGCTTTCGACAGGGTTTGGCACCCTGGCCTCCTATGCAAACTACGCGGTTATGGTATTACCGGTCGCCTGCTTGACCTAATCCAATCTTTCTTAAATAACCGCAAAATGAAGGTCGTTCTGAATGGGCGTGCCTCTTCGTCCTACAGCACGAATGCTGGTGTCCCACAAGGCTCTATCCTGGGCCCAACGCTCTTCCTTATTTTCATCAACGACCTCCCAGATGAGATCAGGTCCCAAGTAGGCATCTACGCAGATGACACTACAATATACTCCCGCTCCAGTAAGAAACCTGTCGTGGCGGACAGACATAATCTCGCTGCTGACCTTGAGCGGGATCTACACTCTGTGGTGAACTGGGGCAAGAAGTGGCTTGTCAACTTCAATTCCTCTAAGACCAAGCTGTTGTCTGTCAACCATTACAGGCAACCTCTTCTGCCTCCCATAAGCATGGACCAGATGATTCTCCCGGAGAGTAATACACTACGCCTCCTCGGACTTACCCTCTCCTCAGACCTCAAATGGAAGCACTATATTGAATCCATAGCAAAATCTACTGCTAAGAAGATTGGGTCACTATGTCGATCCAGGATGTTTTTTCCACCTGAATCCATCCTGCATATATACAAGTCAACCATCCGTCCGTGCATGGAGTACTGCTGCCATTTATGGTCAGGTGCCCCTGCCGTTCTCCTCAGTGTTCTTGACAAGCTCCAAAGGAGAGTCTGTAATGTGATAGGTACTGATCTGGCGACTCGTCTGCAGCCACTTTCCCATCGTCGAAATGTGGCCTCCCTCTGTCTCTTCTATAAATACTTTCATGGCTTCTGCTCGGATGAGCTTAAGTCACTGATGCCTCCTCAACAGGTGTTTACCCGTTCAACCAGACTGGCAACTGGGTCCCACCCATTCACAGTCAGGTTAGCCAAACGCAGACGACAATTCTACTCCTGCAGCTTCCTCTCTCGCACTTCCCGCCTGTGGAACTCACTCCCGTATTCTTGCTTTCCTGACGGCTACGACCTCCAGAAATTTAAAAGCAAAGTTAATACTCACCTACTAACCACTGGCCTCTAGCTCTCTCTCCCCTCCCCTGTATAACCTTCCCTTTCTCTCCGCCCATGTACCTGTCATTGCACCTGCTTTCTCAGTTTTCTATTGTTCCTTTCTAACTAGCTTGTACTCCTCACTCTTTTCTAATTAATCTTTCTACATTTATGTAACCCCCTGCACATCAGTGGCGTTTCTGCCTTGCTCGGGGTGAAATGATTAAAAAAAAAAAAAAAAAAAATATAGATAGTTATAGGTATAGATACGTTTTCAAATTTTATTAAAATGGATATTCGCATTTGAAATAGACGTCCCACTTTTATAGTAATTACTCTCCAACACCCTTTCAATAAACCCGCAAACGCATTCAGTCAGTCAGTTAAGTGCCATACGTAATACATGCTTGAGCGATCATGTCTCGAAAGAGACATGACTGACTAGGCAGATTATCACGCAGTAGGTGGCATTACTTTCCGCGGTAGACTGGTTGCCATCAAAAGCTATAGAACCCAATCTGTTATCTTATTTACCTCATAATTGGAGGGAAGAGACGGATTAATACCTTTCCCAAGCGTATTTGCGCGTAAGTGAATGCAACTGGAATTCGAACTCTGCTCTTCGATTTCTCGTTCCGAGCCGATATCCACTGCACGACAATACCCATCCCTAACACTAGGATCGTTACTACTACCTCCAAGACTATAGGTGATACAAATCATGAAGAAAAAATATACCAAACTCCATTTAAAATTCCGGAATTTATCAGATAAAACGTCTACACTGCAAAAACGTGTACATGAGTAAACATCACAGGATCTAAGAATCCGCATCTACGAACAAGTAAGAGACTTCCATTTAGACAGACGTTCTAACGATCTCATTTTACATCGAAAGAACTTGGGACATAACTTTTATAATTGCCAACTTAATAGAAAAAGAACGTAACGCTTTAAGAAGAAAGTATTTCGTAAACGTAATAATTGCAACTACCAACTATAAATATTCTCTTAAAACATTACATTACCTCCCCATCTTTCTACAGATTTATAATTCATAGATGAAACTTATTTCTGCCTAAGACATAAAATATAAATGAAACAATATAAATTTCATCTTCGAAAAACGCGTAAGAAATACTCTAATGAAAAATTTAAGCCAAGATTATCCCTCACAGAATTAACTTCGGCATTCTTCATACACACATATATACGTAGATATAAAATTTCCAACCAAATACAAAATCAGCGCAGCATCTAGCAATATTTCATCACTACATTTTCACTGACTTATATTGAAATCATTTCTACAGACTAAGATGCAACTGCTTATTCGAAAAGTAGTAAAATCTCTATGTATGTATGTATGTATGGGATAAAGATAGATCAACTGTTATATATGAAGAACAATTTGAGGGAAAAACTTTTCTCCACTTTATCATACATCTTTCCCTCTTATAAATAAAAGGATGTACGCATGTATGGAGAAGTAGTAGTATGAGTTTTTTTTTGTGTGTATATTTTCTGCTGGTATCTTGTTTATAAATGTATTTCTTTGTGAGGAAAATGTATTGCACGTCATTGAAAATGCAATGATTCTATTTTATGCTTTCTTTTCTTTTAATTTTCACGGAATGAATAAACAAGAATCTCTCAAGCCGCAGGTGATTCATCATGCTGTTTGTGTTTCATAGATATTTATTGGTCTGTAAATATTTGGTTATTAAAAATGCGTGATAAGTATTTATACAGAGGGTGCAATGGATAAATTGTTAACATTCTGTATTTTTAATTTCATTTTATATTGTCGACAGCAAAGTATAGTAGCGTCAGTTGGGCAGCGTCCATCAGATAAAGAGCACCATGACGCAATTCACTGCGCTAAAAATTAGAAACCTCACGTTGTTGTGCCTATAATTCGCATCAGAAGATCCAATACGAACATTTCAGTGTGGCTGGGTGTCAATCTAAGGAAGGTACAAAGGATTCGGAAAGAGTTGGATGAGTCTAGTGGTGATTATGAAGGTGTCTGAATTTATCACTAGTGATGGCGAAGTTATGCTTCCAATAATCTTATCATCAATCATCAGAGGTCTCTTGGATCAAGAGGATGGCCGCTTGAAGATCTTAAGTCTGACAACAGTCAGTCAGTTAAGTGCCATGCGCAATACACGCTTTGGGCGATCATGTCTCGAAAGAGACATGACTGACTGGGCAGAAGATTATCCCGCAGTAGGTTGCCATTGCTTTCTGCGGTAGACTGGTTGCCGACCAATCTGTCCTATTATTTAACCCATAACTGGAGGGAAGAGATGGATTAATACCTTTCCCAAGGGTATTTGCGCGTAAGTGAATGCAAGGAATTCAACTGGAATTCGAACACGGTTCCTCCGATTTCTTATTCCGAGCCGATATCCACTGCGCCACAACGCACATCTGACAACAGTACTTTGCCTTATGCCACACAAGCAGTAGAACCCAGTCATGGCTGTCAGACAATGTCTGCAACCACATTATCACTTACATCTGTCACCTTCCTCCTGACATTCCCTATGTCTAACCACTCCTTCTCTTTACCTTCCCCTATGTAGCCCCATGCGCAATAGTGGCAGTGGAATGCCTTGCTTGGGGTGAGATGATTAAAAAAAAAAAAGAAGCTACCTAACTCTCCAGGCCGCAACTCACTTGATTATTGTGTGGGGTGCATTTGAGCGAGAGACAAACAAAACTCCTTATAGCACCAACGATGAACACAAAACAAGGATTATGGCAGAATTCATTAATTAAACAAGGATATCGTCCAGAAGAACAGCAGGTGATTCTGAAGTCATCTTGAAACCGAGGTTGAAGTCAATGGCAATTTTATTGAATAAATATACTCTTTAACATTTAAAGATCTTTTTGCGTAATTTTGGTAAATATATCTGTTAAAATGAGATGTCAGTGTTATTTTCATTCTTCCGTAATTTAGATGACAATTAATCAATCGCACCCTGTAATTCTAACGCAATGTCATTAAATCCTTAGAAGTCATCAGCTTTCTTCAACAGAACTTTTTTTGCGTTTTTGCGTCTTGTATACAGGGTACTTGTATCAGCGAATGGACAATTACAAAATCAGTTAAGTTACTTTTTTGCACACACACACACACACACACACACACACACACACACACACACGCACGCAATACAAACAAGTGCAAATGTACAGACCTTTACAAAGACTTAAACGATGTGTCAATGCACAGAGTTCGAGTCGCATCCAATATTTTATTACTATTGATTTGTTTATATTATTAATTAAGATGAAGAACAAAAAGCTACTGTGGTGAATTCGGTCACTTTTTTCTAATACAAGACACATGAACCACGCATGGTAAACTATTACTGAATGAGGTGTGTGATACAAGCATAAAGTAGAGGAAGTAGGAAGTGAATATTATAAGGATGGGATATATAATAATTGACTTGAAGGGTTTAATATTACAGTATTAGGGAAACATCCCTGCGGGAGCTTTCCATCAAAGTCGCAAAATATCATTCCTGGGGAAAAAGTTGTCTTTCATTGTGGGTTGTTTCTCTTAGCACGACGACTAGTAATTACTAATAGTCAATGACATACAAAATATCTGGGAAGTCTTTTAAAAGACGAAGGAAAATGCGTCACTAATATCCAATGTCGTCTTAAGAGAGCACATTATTAAAAAACATGAACATTTGGTTGAAAATAAATAAAAACACATGGAATTACTATCTAATATCAATTCTGCTATATAGCAGTTAATAAGAAGGGGCAATTGTTTCATGCAATAAGTTTGTTCATCACAGAGAAACACTTTACTACAATAAGACATGTGCCAAACAATGAGTTATTAGTGAATATTTTGGTCTTAACATCAGTTTAACCCTATGTAGTCAGTTCCCAAAAATACACGTTTTATATTAATCCTTTTGGTTATTGACATGTTCGAATAAGAATGTTTTAAAAAGTAGTTACTTCTAAAGAGAGAAGAAACTCTCCATTACCCACATTAGTCATTAGTATATGCGTCATATACTAACACGTGAAGGGAAGGAGAACTAGAATAATTCTAATAGATTAATGCCAAACAGGAATTGAGCCTGAAGACATTACATGTACTAAATTGTCATTCAAAAACGGTAAACATAAACTTAAATACGTTAATACGGTATGAAATGTGAAAGTAAAAGTAAAAAACGTGATACTAGTAATGTTTCTCAGAATTATTCCAATGGACGAGAACATCCAGAAAAGAAAGACAGAAATTTGACTCCTTTTCAACGGTAAATTGTAAGGACAGATGAACAGAATTTAATAGTGAGGAAAGTGTCAGCTTCGTTCCTCATTGTGAAAAAGACAAAAAAGTATCATCAACATATCAACTGGACTATATACATGTTGGGATTTATTTTGCCCATGTCAACGTAAAGTTAATTTAATTAAAACTTTGACTTATAGGGCTTTAAAAATTTGTTCCAGTTCCGTTCTTCACGGTGAAATAGACTTTAATTAAGATGACATTTTCCAAAAATCGATCTCCTTTGGACATTTTGGATTTCATTATGCATCATGTCATCGATAATTTTTATAAGGCTAAGTCGTATGTAGTTAAAAAATGTCCAATTTATTTACGACTATCTCATATTGGAACACATGGCGAGGTTTTAACTCGGCGGATTTTGCAGTCAGTTGGGAAATATCTATCGCCCGGTTCACACTCCACCCATGTCTATTGAACAGGTTAAGAGGCTCATCCCTTGTTCCCTGTTTAGGACGTGGTTTCCGGCTTTCTCTTTTCCAATCTTCTCTATTTGTTTTTGTTTTTTTCAATTGGAGTAGATAGATCTATCTATTGCCCGGTTCACACTCCACCCGTGTTTATTGAACAGGTTAAAAGGCTCATCTCTTTTCCCTGTTTAGGATATGGTTTCCGGCTTTCTCTTTTCCAATCTTCTCTATTTGTTTTTTTTTTTCAATTGGAGTAGATAGATCTATCTATCGCCCGGTTCACACTCCACCCATGTCTATTGAACAGGTTAAGAGGCTCATCCCTTGTTCCCTGTTTAGGATATGGTTTCCGGCTTTCTCTTTTCCAATCTTCTCTATTTGTTTTTTTTTTTCAATTGGAGTAAATCTATCTATCTATCGCCCGGTTCACACTCCACCCATGTCTATTGAACAGGTTAAGAGGCTCATCCCTTGTTCCCTGTTTAGGATATGGTTTCCGGCTTTCTCTTTTCCAATCTTCTCTATTTGTGTTTTTTTTTTTCAATTGCAATAGATAGATCTATCTATAGCTCGGTTCACACTCCACCCATGTCTATTGAACAGGTTAAAAGGATCATCTCTTGTTCCATGTTTAGGATATGGTTTCCGGCCTTCTCTTTTCCAATCTTCTCTATTTGTTTTTTTGTTTTTTTCAATTGGAGTGGATAGATCTATCTATCGCCCGGTTCACACTCCACCCGTGTTTATTGAACAGGTTAAAAGGCTCATCTCTTTTCCCTGTTTAGGATATGGTTTCCGGCTTTCTCTTTTCCAATCTTCTCTATTTGTTTTTTTTTTTTCAATTGGAGTAGATAGATCTATCTATTGCCCGGTTCACACTCCACCCATATCTATTGAACAGGTTAAGAGGCTCATCCCTTGTTCCTTGTTTAGGATATAGTTTCCGGCTTTCTCTTTTCCAATTTTCTCTATTTGTTTTTTTTTTCAATTGGAGTAGATCGATCTATCTATCGCCCGGTTCACACTCCACCCATGTCTATTGAACAGGTTAAGAGGCTCATCCCTTGTTCCCTGTTTAGGATGTGGTTTCCGGCTTTATCTTTTCTAATCTGTTCACTATTACATAGCCCCTTGCACATCAGTTGCGTTACCGCCTTGCTCAGGGTGATACGATTAAAAAAAAAAATTAAAAACAAAAAGAACACGGTCAGTCCGGGTGATGCTTTTTACTTTAAACCTTTCCAAATCATAAACTATGTCTTGGAATTTGAATGAAAACAATGACGTTACATATTTTAAATCCGTCATAAAAATTCAAGATGAGAAATTAGTCAATACTAAAACAGTCAAATAACTCGGTGTGCGTCAGTTTAAAACATATCTAGCATAATAGTTACGCAAATGGAACATAGAATAGTCTGTGCTTGCGATAATTTCGCAAAACATCACAAATTGCTACAATGCTAGAAAGATAATGCGAAAACTCTCGTCGTGTTCTTAGTATCTTGTCAGATGGAAACTTTCATGTGATTGTCAAATATGGCGCCAAAACCCATTCGGAAATAATTAAACAGTCAGCTGTATACAACCACTTTCACGGATCAATGGTAAAAATGGATTTGGTCGAGTGAAGCCTATAGACCTTGGCGAAAACCATCGTTCTTTTCACATTGAGAACTGTGAATTACATAATCCCAAATAAATTATTGTCCCAGATAAAAGAAACTTGAGCACTTTCAACAAAAGTAACGACTAAAACTGATAGCATTCGAAGATGTCATGATTATGTCAACATCTTGACATAATGAAGATGTTGACGATCGACACGTCATTAAATAAAAGGTTGAATATTGACATAATTAGGATGTTGACGATCGACACGACATCAAATAAAGCTTGAATATTGATATAATCAAGAGGATGACATTCGACACTAAATGAAATAAAAGGTTGAATATTGACATAATCAAGATGTTGACGTTCGACACGACATCAAATAAAAAGGTTAGGTTATCTTCTATCAATACCGGAAAGTGTGATAACAACTACTGGACAAGAGAAACTTATTTTTCTCAAATACTGTTTTAAGAAAAATGTTTTATAAATTTCATCTGACAGCAATGCTGGTTGCACGGTCAATGAATGCCAAATGTTTCCTAATAAGGAAACATTTAATATTACCATTAACATTTAGGACGCATGTAAGTTCATTTGTTCACCGAGCTATCGAAAGATATCACGTCTAGGATCTCATCATTATTTGATTATTGGCCACCACGGTCTGTTGCCATTTCTGTTCGTCAGGAGACATTCAGCGCCTTCTAGGACGTTACTAAATTTAACCTGCATACAGGTTACAAATCCGAAGCTGTAGAAATGCAGAAGACTGTCATTACAAATGCCGTCGACATTCCTGGTGTTTCGCTTTACAACGATGGAAAATTAATTAGTCAAATGCAACGAAATCCATAACTCACTGGGTACCATAGTATTAATTAACATTCGTAAGTAAATATATGCAAATATTTATAGAATTACATAAAGCTTTTTGGAGTAGATAGACTAAGCTATCGCCCGGTTCACACTCCACCCACGACTATTGAACAGGTTAAGAGGGTCATTCCCTTGTTCCCTTTGTTTAGGACGTGGTTTCCGGCTTTCTCTTTTTCAATCTTTTCACTCTTTTCTTTTCTTTTTTTTTTCAATTGGAGTAGATAGACTAAACTATCGCCCGGTTCACACTCCACCCACGACTATTGAACAGGTTAAGAGGCTCATCCATTGTTCCCTGTTTAGGACGTGGTTTCCGGCTTTCTCTTTTCCAATCTTTTCACTCTTTTCTTTTTTTTTTTCAATTGGAGTAGATAGACTAAACTATCGCCCGGTTCACACTCCACCCACGACTATTGAACAGGTTAAGAGGCTCATCCCTTGTTCCCTGTTTAGGATGTGGTTTCCGGCTTTCTCTTTTCCAATCTATTCACTGTTACGTAGCCCCCTGCACACCAGTGGCCTTACCGCCTTGCTTGGGGTGATGTGATTAAAAAAAAAATAGATATTTACAAATAGATACTAAATTGTTTTTTTTTTATATTGCAATTCCACTTAAATATCTATGTACAGTTATAACGTATCATTGCATAATGTATCGTGTAAAATTGTCTCATGTATCATGTACGATTGTTTTTGCATACATGTCAGTTTAGTTGCTGAAAAAAAATTAGTATATATTTATGAATATTTAGTCATTGTAATCCACAAGTTGTTCCCAAACTTGTGGATTACAATGACTAAATATTCATAAATATATACTATTTTTTTTTCTTCATTGCAGTTTCTACCTGGATATCTATATATAGTTATCATGTATCATTGTATAATGTATTATGTTCAATTGTTTTTGCATACATGCTAATTTAGTTCCTGTTGTAGACAACTTGTTAATTATTGTGGCACCTGCGCTAGCAATTGCTGTTTGCTTTCTAGATCAGTTATATTTCTGAGGGGTAAAATTTCAAGCCTACGCTCAACGGGTTATTCACCAGCGACTTTACTGATAAATAGTAAGTTAGATTGAAATATCTAGTTTAGGTTGCCATCCACTCTAGGAGAATAACTACTCTGAATTCAGATCTTCTGGACAAGGTAAAGAAAAACAACTCCTTTATCTTTCCCAAGAAATCATATACATTTATAGATAATAAATAAAAACACTTTGTGGAAAGCTATTATCGACTACGGCTTGAAAGGATATAACATTTCTTTTTCAAATTATAATTCGTTCATTTTTCCTGCAGTAATTATTAATCATTTTTATTTCCTTAACCCTTTCAATATCGATATGATTTTATTTTGAAACATGCAAAAAATATAAAAACCTCAGTAACCTCTCACCAATAATACTAAGTTACAAATTAATCTAGAAACTGGAAACTGATTTATACTTAACGTCATACTCACCTGACACATGCCGAGTAGAGATAACCATCTTATCTCTCTCTTGGTCGGCAACCAGTCTACCGCAGAAAGCAATGTCAACCTACTGCGGAATAATATTCTGGCCAGTCGGTCATGTCTCTTTCGAGACATGATCGCCCAAGTGTGTATCACGTATGGCATTTAATTGACTGACTGATTGTATATTTCACATGTGTGTAAATTATAATAGAGTGCGGATAAGTTGTGTCTCTGTTTTAGGACAGAGATGGAACTGAGATAAATAAAATACCGAGATGCCCGGTCCGTGGAATAGCTGTCCGAGGCTGTACCTTCCCCCGTTGCACCAGAGAAAAGGATCAATAGTAGCTACCGAGGCCAGCGCACCCGACGCTTGTGACGTGGGGGAGGGCTTGACAATTTTGTGTCACATCACGTTTCAAGGGAGAGATTCTACTCAGCGTTGGCGCATTTTAATGCACTAACAAAAATGCATCTATGTTGTGCCATTTTTGTTTGATGATATCAAACTAATGAGTAAATACACCCATCGCAAATAGCACTATAAGACGGATTTCACGAGATATAAGGACATATATCACGATATTCGTTTCGATCGTTTGCATTACTGGGGGTCTTCTCAATAATTGTGCGTTATGGTACAGTGGATATAACGGCTCGGAACGAGAAACCGGGGAGCCGAGTTCAAATCCCAGCTGAATCCTATTGCATTCACTTACGCACAAATATCCTTGGGAAAGGTATTAATCCGTCTCTTCCCTCCAGTTATGGGTTAAATAGCAATAGCAGGACAGATTGGGTACTATAGCCTAAGTAGGCAACCAGTCTACCGCAGAAAGCAATGGCAAACTACTGCGGGATAATCTTCTGCCCAGTCAGTCATGTCCCGAAAAAGACATGATCGCCCAAGCGTGTTTCACGTATGGCACTTAAGTGACTGACTGAGAGGCAATATGAAAAACAAAATTGTAAACAGAAATTATTATAAATATTTCATATATAAAGATATATATTGTCGGAACATAAAATAGTAATATATTTCATGATGTCTGAAGAATGTATCGGTTGCTTAAAAAGATAATAGTCAGAGAAGCTCGTGGAACAGGAATACTAAATAATGTCAGAAATTCAGTTATATTATTTCTGACAATATTTAACTTGATTTTCATTTATTTATTCGCGAGATGACACGATCTAATTATGCTAACACTTGATCGAATATTTGGTAGTATTTACAAATGACAAAATAATATTTACTTTTGTCTTACTTTTTAGTTGCATTTAATCGCAACTTTACTCAGGCAATCAATAAAGACAGTATTGATCATTGCCGTAGATTGATAGTCTGAGTAGCGTTGAGATAAACAGCAACTAAAAAATTGATATGAGAGTAAATATAAAACAAAATCACATATATTAATAGTCGACAACGTTGAAGCTAATATTGATAAATATATGCTGGCGCTATTGAAAACAAAACTAAAAACAGCATCTCGAGAGATTGTGGAAGGAAGGTTTAGCTTCAAAGTTAGATGTCATCACCTGTAAAGGCTAACTCGGTTTTAAAGTAGCAAGATTGGTTGGTTGTTTTGTTTTATGGCATATCAACCTCGGCGGGTCATTTAGTGCCAGTTAAATTTTTATTTATTTCTGGTAATACTTTTTTCTTTCAACAATTTATTTTTTTTTTTGTTGTTTTTTTATATAAGTTTTGTGTCTAGTAATACTTTTTTTCTTTTCGAGTAACAAGATCCATTGGAATTTGTTTTTAAGGGCAGGGTCCCCAAGTCCTACCCTGTTATTTAACACATACCTGAAGGGAAGGGACGGATGAATACCTTTCCCAAGGGTACCAGTGCTTAAGTGAATGCAGGGTATTCAACTGGAATTCGGCTCACCAATTTCGCTTTCCGAGCCGATATCCACTGCACCACAACGCACATTCGTCACTAAACGCTTACAGCGCCTGGTATTCACAAGCAGTCACCTATCTAAGTACTGACCAGGCTCAACATTGCTTAACTTGATCGAGCAAGAACCGGTGTATTTAACGTGATATGGCCGTAAGCCTTAAAGTAGCAAGAAATAAAGACGCTAATCGGAGCTCAACTGAGAGAGTATTCTTTATTTCCGACCTTGAGTTGACAGATGAACCGTGTGAATTAAGCTGACATAAAGCATCCCCCCCCCAAAAAAAGAAGAAATACTATTTAAAATTAATATTATTATCATCATAAATAATAACAACAATAATAATAATAAAAAGAAGAAGAAGAAGAAATGTTGTTGCCACAACCGACAAAAACACATTTTTTCAAAAACTAAATATAATGACCTAAAATAGAAATCAGTAAAATGTGGTATCTCACGACTACAACATTTTCCGCGGGACACAACAGCGACAAGAAGAAGAACAACAAATAATAATAACAATAATAATTCTTTTAAGAATATTTAGAGTAAATTTTCGGTTGGAATAATTGCAAAAGCAATTCACGGAGAAATTGGATTGCACATAAACCGCGATAAAAACATTTTGTCAACCATCATTAGCTAGCAAAAGAAGGCATCCATTTTCTAAAGACGGGTTCTATTCTGCGCGCGTTTCCCCCTTTTTTTTCCATGGACTGCACATTGTCATTTTGATCTTCCAATTTTCAACTGCAAATACTGGAGAGGGTTTTTGCATACACAATGAATATCGATCTGGCCTGAATATGCAGAGAACTAAATAAATTAGTAACTAGCGGCATTATCTGGACTTTTGTATCCAATGCCGGTTGTTACAAGCATTCGTCTGGCAAAGAAGTAGAAATAACATTTTGGATCTATTCAAAATTTATTAGCTGCTGACATACATATGTAGATATATGTATAGATATATCCATAAACAAGAGGGACAAATATCTCTTGTTTATACATATATATATAATATTCGTACATTCGTTTTTGTATTTGCTTTGCTCAAATGAGGCACTTACAGCAGTATTAATAATAATAATAATAATTAGTAGTATCAGTAATAGTAATAGTTGTATATAAATATATGATGTGTATATAATTCTGCTTCTATGTAATACACAAACATTTAATAATTTTACTTCAAGAAAGGCAATAACGCCACTGAGACGCAAGATGTTACTGAGCATAAAAGAATATATAAAGAAGTAGAATTAGGAAAAGAGAAAATAAAGATTTACATTGCATTCATATTTGTGCAAACCAGCGATGAGCTTAAATTATATTCACAAAAAAATATTCAGAAAATCAAGAAATGAATTCAAAAGTACAATTCACACACTTAAATACCCGGAACATAATATGACATAGAACAAACTGTAACCTTATACTGCATTCCACCTGATACACACACGGAGAAAAAGATATGTTATATTTATATGTTTATTTACATATACACTGAAGAAAAACTCTTTATAACCTTAGCACGGCAAGAAACATTTAATAATGACCATTCACATGAATACCATAATGATAATCACTCACATATAATAAAAAATTTAACTTTATGGGGCTAACAACAATAAAAATAGCAGTATAATTCTTAAAACTTGGCCTTTACTCGTTTATTATCTCGACCTCGTTTATACAATACATACATTTCCTAATAGTATTTGCGCATAATTGAATGTAAAGAAGCCGAATAGAATTCGAACTTGGCTTTACCAGTTTCTCATTCTGAGTCGACAGCCACTACTCACCAAACTAGTACTGCTCTTAAATTCGTAAATTCAAACCAATCAAGGGAGACTACGCGCTGTTTTCCACTGACCCTTTTACATTCTATATAGCCTATGAGTGACATAGTGGGATTGAAAAGTAAATCCTTATTTTATGTAAGATTGACCAACAAGGAATCCTGACTTAAGATCCTGTGATGTCTTTCTTTGGGGTTTGTTAAGAGCAATTCTATTATAACAAACCAAGACTTTGGAAGAACTTGGAGGGCGAATACAAGAATTTATGTCTTCCATACTAGATAAGGTTCTGTTGAAATCAGTTGACACAATTCCCGGGCCAACCCAAGAATCTGATAGCGAAATCTGGTGGCCATATCGAATTTCAAATAAGAAAAACTTACATATTTCTTTCATATATATTTCCAGTAAAAAATGATAGATAATTAATAAAATATATGTATTTTAAAATGGGGAGTTACTTTTCAATCACCCTATATATATGCACACACACACACAGACACACACACACACACACACACACACACACACACACATTCTCTGCCAAATCCACTTAGTACATTCTGAATAATGGTTCATTTTGTTCAAACACTTTCCTGTATATAAACAAGAGTATGCAAATATTAGAAAAATAAAACGCAAATTTGACAGACCAGTCAATGAATTGCTGAATGTACAGTACTTTCCATTGGGTTTATTGCCGCAAAGTGTAAGTTACAATTGTTACATAATGACATCGATTATGCTTCTAGATCAGAGAAGATTGCACTGGACCTTGCAAGACTGGTGCCATGTCTGATTAGATGAGTCACTTTTCCAACTCTTTCGGTGGACGTCAGGGATCATGTGTGGAGAAGGTTGCATAAAGTTTTATATCAGTGAAACAGACTTCTGTATTAGCATGTGGTATTGCTTTATACTCGCCATATTGTCCGGTTATGATAACTTGTACGGGTAAGATAACACAAGACCAATCCATCGCTTGGTTTTCAAGGATGTTCCAAGAACACCGTCGATTTCCTACACTCCAATGATCCTAGTGCTCACTAAATTTAAAAAAAATATCATTGAACTTTCATGAAACATCGAAAACTCACTAAACTCTTTGGAGCCGTATTAAAGACACAACAAAATTCGCGTGGCCTACAGTCCATGCCACATCGCATAGCCGCCGTTATTCAAGCGAAGGGTAAAAAAATACATTATTCTTCCTCTGTGCAGTATCTCTTAAAAACGTGGGCGTAGCTTCCTATCCCGTAAGTTTTTCTCCCTTGTACTATAGTATTTTTGCATGCGGAAAAATGTAAGCCTAGTTTAGCATGACGGAGCGAAAGAAATTATTATTAGTGGTATTATTAGTTGTGCAGATTATTGGTTCCAGTATGAGTAGGGAGACGGAAATAAGCCTAATAGATTATAAAATTGTTTATTATCGGTTGCAATATGAACGCAGCTACTGAATTGCGAAAAAAAAGTTCGCAAAATAAAATATTGAGAATCTTGGAAACTGGCGAAGTGAATTGAAAAAACATTGTAGTTGTAAGTTGTCAAACGGGGTCATCAAATTGGCGGCTATTGTGTGAAAAAAGCTGAAGCCTTGTAGCTGGTGGAAACTGGAAAATAAGCTGTAGTCAAAACTTTTGATAAGGCCAAGTAAGATTAAAATCATCAAAATTATTGAATTCACTGAGAACAGATTTTAAAATCAGAAAATGACGTTATAAGTTGGCTAAGGGAAAAAACGAAAAGAAATGATGTCACTAACAAATATGGCTACTTCAGTGGTTAAACTAAGGGAAGAAAATAACTTCGTCTCAAAGTGCGAAGGCAGGAGGGATTTGATTGGCTGAAGACTGGATTTGTATGGACACCCCACATCCGTCATGCCTCCCCAAAGAGAATTTGGGACAGGCATAAAATAAGAGTCTCAGATGGCCTAAATCAGACGTAGACGCAGTGGGAGCGCAGTTGAAGCTGAATTTGGGTCGAGTCGAGATGTAACGACGAGGGGAGAGAAGGAAGGTTCCCAACCGGGAGCCACGACCATAGTGACAGAGATGGTCGCCTCCGATAGAGTTCCCTGACTACAGAGACAGAAGTAATTGCCACTCGGTTGGGTGCCAACTGTAGAAACAGTGACATTTGCCACGCCGAGGGGGCTAACTGTAGAGACAGAGACGGCCGCCTCCTATAGAGTCCTGGCTGAAGATGTAAAGAAACGTAGTGAAGCCTGCCGCCGACTGACCGAAAAGCGTTAAAGTCAAATAACGCGCCTCCGATAGAGTCCTGGCTGAAGATGTAAAAAGACAGAGAGAGCCAAGAAAGAGTTAAAGTTAAACGACGAACAGTTGGGGTTGCTGCGCTGAGCTTAGGCAGATAAGACGGATTTACCGTCGCCGTCACACACACACACACACACAGACCAATCTTCAGCAGTTTCCGTAAAACTTCCGTCTCGATTCGGAGAAGGGCTCCGCGAGCGCCATTTTGAATCGTCTTCCCCAAAAGGTTGAATTAATGTTAAGAGCTTATTCTTAATAAAGACTCCTCTGTCGCTTGCTTCCGCTCCGTTGCCCCTTGTCACAGTACCTTTTAGCAATCTGTGTCTTTTTACTATCCTTCCCACTCCCGGTTGTGTCATCCAGTCACGTTATGCAAGTTACTCGTTCTTTAAATTTGTATTTCAGAATGTCATGTGTGTGCTAAATTTTCTAAGCCTTCTTTCGTCAATATGTTTCGTAGAAATTTTCACATCCTCTCACTGTTTCTAAATATAAGCATCCTTTTAGTTTCTATTTTCTGTTACTACACAGTATATACCTATATATATCGAACACAACTTGTGAGTGCATACCAGCTAAACTGCTCCATGTACCAGCTTCCAACAAGATTTCGAGTTCATCAGGAGAGGATACACATCGTTTCGGGGCCTCCGTCTTGACGATTGATGTTTTTCACATCGGTTCCCTTCACTGATGTGAAACCTCTCTTTCAGCTGGCTTCGTATTGTTGATGTAGCATAGATTCAATGTTGTGGCTTTTCAACGGCAGTTTGTAGATACTTTATTGCTGCTGTTGCTTTCCGCTGTTGAAGACCAATTGACAGAACCCATTTTCTTTGTTTGTGTCCAATGTAACCTTCTTTAGTGAGTTAATCAATTCCATTTCCTCGGTAACATCAGCCGATCTCAGCAACATCTCCATACACACACACACACACACACACACACACACACACACACACACACACACACACACACACACACACACATATATATATATATATATATACCGAAATGGTAAATTCTGTTGCAATACAGGATTTTAAACAGTTGCAAATCTTGTAAATTTGGTAGTGATGAAGCGCATCTTAAAGCTGTCATCTGTCATAATACTTCTTCATGAATTCTGCACATTTTCTGGAATGAATAAATGAGCTATTGTCTTCATCAAGAGTTCATGAGGTACTGACTCTTCAGCATTAGCCAGATCAAGCCAAATCACTGAAAGTATTTATTCGGCTTCTTTGCATCCTGGATAGTATCCCAGATGGAAAAAAACAAATTCGCCTTGAAACACTTTTCCTCTCTGCTCGAATGATACTTTGTTGAACGATGCGACAAATTCTTCAATCCTTCCTTTCCCTCCGGTTACGTATACTTCACTTTGTTATAGATATAAATGGACAAAGCAAAGTATCCATGGGGTGTACTGAAAGAAAACTTAAAAAAAGACGGTATCACCACAAATCATCATTTATTTGTACCAAACTAGACAACTATGTGTGGAAATTAAAAGAAAAAATAACAAAAATCCTAATGGAAGCTGGAATATATTGAGAAAACTTAAAATTTATAGGAATACTGATGTCTGCAGATTGTTCCAAGAGGAAAAGTTGGCTGTGGTATAACGTCAAGAACAAAAAAGTTGCAAAATAAAAGGTCCGAAAAAATGTCTGGAGGTATGCACATTAGAAAATATATTTTGGGTTCTTACAAACGCGGATCAAAATATGTACAATACTATCGCGCTCGTCTTGACACAATTCCCCATTTAGTTTTATGCGCTTCAACTTTCTATTTTGTGTTTAAAATAAAGCGTGAGGAAATTATTTAGTCAGTAACTCATGACGATACCGAAAGTTTGAAACCATGATAGCGTAATCAGCTGATTTACCTAATTTTAATATATTATATATATAAATATGTGTGGGGGTGAACAAACAAAGACTTAATTCCTCAGAGCATAAATACCGTTTTGAAAACGCAAAAGGGCATTTCTTTCCTTAAGAAATCTTTTTGTAGTAACACTTCCTCAGAAGGAACCGCTGGCAAAATGTGACGGCACAAGAAAACAACTTTTCCACGGATGAATAATAAATGTAGAGGAAAAAGTTTGGAACAGAATTAAAACAATCTATTAGTAAAACAATCCACGAATAAAACAATAATAAATGTTCCATCAGAGTTTAAAAGTGGGAAAATACTCACAACCCTCCAGATAAACAAAGAGAATGAATTAAAGTTCACCTGGATATGTATCACTTCACGTACACGTAGATACTGTTCGGAGTGGGTTCTATGTAAAGCAGTAAAAATCTATCTATATATTCCTTAGCGTTGACTATTAAGCAAGGGTTGGCCTATAGCAGACCGAGTCGACCTTGAAGGGTGACTCGGGTTGCTTACTCTCATGCTGGTAGGAACATCTTGATTAATTCGATACACAAACACACGCACACACACACACACACACACACACACACACACATCTTGCCTTTTATATATATGTATATGCATATATATATATATAATCGATTTTCTGCACTATTGTAAGAACTGGAGTAGATAGACTCAACTATCGCCCGGTTCACACTCTACCCACGTCTATTGAACAGGTGAAGAGGCTTATCCCTTGTTTCCTGTTTAGGATGCGGTTTCCGGTTTTTCTCTTTTTTCTCTTTTCTAATCTTCTCACTGTTTTTTTTTTTTGTTTTTTTTTTTTCTTCAATTGGAGTAGATAGACTAAACTATCGCCCGGTTCACACTCCACCCACGTCTATTGAACAGGTGAAGAAGCTCATCCCTTGTTCCCTGTTTAGGATGTCGTTTCCGGCTTTCTCTTTTCCAATCTTTTCAATTCCAATCATCAGTGGCGTTACCGCCTTGCTCGGGTTGATATGATTAAAAAGAAAAAAGCGCGATTTTGAAAGTGGGAAAGACCATTTTGACAAAAATAGGAAACATCGATCGGGTACCAAAAACAATACCTAATCTGACATTTATAAAACCTGAAGTAATACAAGCTGACACACTGTCAGCAATTATTTTACTTTTTCTACCTACCCAGGGATGCTTCAAATAAATTGGACAAAAACTAATTTTAAAAAACAGCAGCCGGTTCTTTGAAGCTACTGATCTTATGCTCGATCTCGCGTTTGATGGCATTTGCATGAAACCCACTCTCACTTAAAATGGGATAAATGTTTACAAGTTCTTCGTCAAGTGTAGAACAAGTAAAAATAATCATGAACACGCGATGGACTAAGGTAGATATAAAGTTAATTTTACGGGACTTAGGAACGAATGAATTCCAAATTATTGTACAGACCTGTGAAAGTTTGTGATACACAGATGTCATTAGTAAACCATCTCTACGTTCAACAAGAACGTCCCAAAAAGGCAAAGTACGATTACTTTCTTTCCACAATAAAATGCAAAGATGGATGAAGGAAATTGAGTTGGGTATGGCCGTAGCATTGTCTATAAAATCAAATATGAAAAATTTATCATTGACGTAACGCTAATATGCATAGGATTTACGGCATATTTCATATAAAAGGTTCACAGTTAAACCAACAAAAATGAGTTGCGCATATATGGCATTATTGAAACTAAACTCAACCCCCTATTTTACTATATGCATAAACATTACATGTAAGATTTCTGTAATTGAAGCAATACCCAGGTGATCCCTATGGAGAGCGTGAAATTTTGCCAAACTTCTTCTGACGAATGTTGGCAAGAATAAATTTTTAAGAAAAAATGCCCTCTTGCCTTTTCAAATTCATATATATATATATATATATGTGTGTGTGTGTGTGTGTGTGTGTGTGTGTGAAGAATGCTGAAAAGTACTTGATCGCCTCTCAAAATCTGTATTCTGATGTGGGCTTTTGAAATATTTAATGAAGAGATCTCAGCATCTGATAATTTCTGAAATCCTTGGAGGAAAGATTCTATGGTTTGTGACTCCATTCTGTGGCATGATGGTTACTAATGGCAAGAACCTCTTCAGTTTTCCTCCTGTTCAGCCCAAAACAACCTTTCTCAAAATTATTCTTTTTTTTTTTTAACTAAAATCTCTATTTTACTTAAAAAAAAAGAAGAAAAAAAATCCTAAATAATTTTGAGAAATGTTGTTTTGGAGTGTAGGGGAGGAAGGTCTAAAACTGAAGATATTCCTGCCATGAGTAACCGTGTTGCCGAAGAATGGAATATTTTCATGAATCTAAAGAGATTCATGAAAATATCCCACATTCGATGGGTGGGGATTAAGCGACACCATAGTGTGTAAGTCTCCCACGCGGAAGATTTGTTAGGGTTGCAGATGTATACAGGGGAAAGTGAACGACGACAGAAGGAAAAGATGTAAATATATTATTTTTATTTGTAAAACTGTCAATATTTGTTTCATCTCATCAAAGCATTTTACAACGTCAGTTGTAGGTTTTTCATTTGATATGACATTTCAACAAAATTATTCTTATAAACTTCCCATCTAATTTATTTGCCCTACACAAACCTCAAATCGTAAAAGCTTTCATCACACAAAAACCTATGCATCAGTTTCCAAATACTTTGGTAAAGTATAAAAAAGATCCATGAAACATTTACAGATTGTTTTAGTATTTGTCGACAGATGTTTTCTGAAAAGTGATACTTCCGCAAGAGCAGTCAGAAGCTTTGTTTATCTACTCACAAGGATGATGTACCCAAACAGACAAGGTGTGTAAAGCGAGCCTTGTTCGAGGAGGCTGGCTGATATTTGAAACACTTGATCAGTTCTCTCTTTATTTGTAGGGTGGGGCGTAGTGCCCGGTAGTAGGATGTTTAGTAAACGGATGTCGTCATATCGACAATAAAATCTCTAAGGGATTTTGAGAAAGTTTCGTTGTTTTTGTGAGTGCATGATATCATCATCCTTTAAAAAAGTAACGGAGTGTTAGAGCTATTTTTTTTTAAACAAATGTGGTTCTACAGATGGATGCTGAATATCTTCTTTTTCTTTTTCTATTTTGTGCCTTGTCCTTTCAGGGCGTACACGATCATGGCCTTCCACGTATCCCTATCTCTAGTGGCTCTAGTCACGCTTTCTCCTGTAACGTCTCGTAGCCCCCGTTCTGTCATCCACCTGCTCAGGCCCTTCAAATATGTTATCCGCTGCTTTCTGTCTCTTTTTCCTTCTGTCTGGCCTGTTGGTATCAGATTCTCCAATCCCTCCTTCCTCATTGCATGTCCCAGGAAACTTCAGTTGTCTCTTCCTAATGCTCAATATTAATTTCCTTTTCATTTTCATTCTTTCCAGCACCTCGTCATTGCTTACTTGCACGGTTCAGGATATCCGCAGCATCCATCTGTAGAACCACATTTCAGCTGCTTCAAGTTTTCCTTTCATCTTTGTTGATATTGTCCAATATTCACTGCCATATTGAAGAACTGACATCACATAGCAATCCAGTACACTCTTTTTTGTTTTTAGTGAATGTTTACTGTCTCTTTATTCTTTACTCAGCTCCTGGAACGCATCATTCGCCATGCCAATTTGTCTTTGGATTTCTGTGTCGCACTTTCCGTCTTCAGTTAGAACAATTCCCAGATATTTAAATTTTCGTACCTGCTAGATCCTCCACCTGTATTTGGAATGTTGGGCTGCTCTTTATACATGGACAAAACATGTGCTCAACAACAATATTTTAGAAAAAAATGGAAACAAAACATTAGACTGCTGAGGATTTAGGGCACATAATGAGGAAAGAGGGCATGGAAAATCTGATACCAACAGGACAAAATAAAGGCAAGGGAGATAGAGAAAAACAACGCAAAACATGCTTAGTGAGCTTGAGTACATGGTTGGCAGAACAAAGCTTAGGAGAAATAACAGAAAAACAAATTTTATTTAGCGCTACGTAGGGAAAGGAAATTGTGAAGAGCCATGATCGCCTAAATCCTGAGGGTTTGTCATAAGTTACTCTGTTCAGGGCAAACCTTATCTCTATCTTATTCATTTCATATCAGACTATTTCAGTATGTATTGCCTCAGTCTATTTATTCATTGATTTTTAGTTAAACCTATCTATCTATCTATCTATCTATCTATCTATCTATCTATCTATCTATCTATCTATCTATCTATCTATCTATCTATCTATCCTACTTACGAGTGCATACACTCATATATGATTACATAAGAAACAAATAGGAAAACGTATATAAATCTGATATACTACATTTTATTGTAACGTGATCAGAAATTGCTGGACAGAAACAGCGAAAAATTCGAAATTTTCAACAGACACGATATACACAAACATTTCTGCTGAATTTACAAATAAAGCAAAGTATTTCCTTTTGCGATTTGTTTTTCATTTTATCATACATTATTTTATCATTCAGCCTGTATTAATCTATATTTTTTCAGTTCTTATATATCATAATAATTTCACCCCAATATATATATATATATATATATATATATATGTTATGAAAAAAAGGAAAATACATCAAAAATATTATATTTGTATATCCAATACAACCCTAAAAATCGCGGTCAACCATAATGTAAAACTGGAGGTCGACACGGGTGTTGTGATCTCATTTAAAAAGTGAAACCCAGAGCTGAATTAGGTTAACACAATTTCAACCAAATCAGATAAATCCTTAAACATCTTACAAATTGCTATAACTTACAGGCTGCACACAAACTTCTCCACTCCGGATGTGTTTTCCATCATCAAATAAAAATACAAAAAGATTTTATACCGATGGGTCACAAGGCCCAGTTAAAATATATAGCGTTAGCGTCATCTGTGATGGAGATGGTCGGAAAAAGAAAAAAAAGAGAAAAAAAGAAAAGCAGAAAAACGAGTTTGCGGTTACATCACCTTTTTAATCAAGAGGTGAAAAGCAAAAATTGAAATAATTTTTTATTTAAAATATTTCTCCAAGCAATGTTTTATATGAAATATATAAAGGAGACGCCATTAAATTGAGTTTTATTTGCATGTTCAACATTGAAAAAATAATAAAAGAGACATAACAGAATGTTACTGAAAACGGATTTAAAGACAATCAAAATGAATGTTTTGTTTTTTTTTCAAATAATCGTTTCATCCTAAACATGAGAGGAGATCAGATAAACGAAGAAGAACTAGGTACAGGAGTATCGGAGAAAACATAAGAGAAACAAGTGAATCAAGGAGATAAAAGATGGCAATTGACGTTTAACTTGAACGTTTGGAGATTGTTGCTTGTAGGAAAACAAGTATACGGAAGGAAGTAACCGTAACAAAAAAACTACATGACGGTTCTCTTTGTGGTTACTGTCAGGAAGAGACTAACGTCTGTCGGGCATTAGTAAAATTAGAAAGAACCCCGAAGAAAATCTATATCAGCACCACAGAGCGTTTTTAAAACAGCGCCCATATAATCATAGAAACCGGCTTATTTTGGGATTATAAATACAAGAAAACGTGCCCACTCAAATGGGGCATGTAAAAATGTCTATAGAACTGGGGGCCTGTTTTTTACAGTGCCAAGAAGAAAAGCTGACTATAACACATCACTCAATAAGTTCAGGCCTGATATATAGATGGCGCTACTAATAAAAAAGTCCATATAATTTTTATGAAGTACTAACCTTCAAATGACACGTGACAAAATTTGGGCTCAACTGGATTATTAGTTTACAAATTAAATTTATTTACGTGAAGCTACTGTTGTAAATTCTTAAAATAATGGAAAAATCTGAATTTCCTTTGTTGATAAAGCATTGCTTTCTGATGTGAAAAAAATGCTGTTCAAGCAAAGTAATGGCTTGATAACTATTATTCGGACTCTGCTCTGTTGAAATAAATGGTTAAGAAGTAGTATGCTGACTTTAAACGCAGTCGTACAGACACTAATGATGCTGAACGTTCAGGTTGTCCAAAGTCGGCAGTTATCCCAGAAACCCCACCAAAAAATAAAAATCTACAAACAGTTTTTGGCCGATCATAATTTGAAGTTGCGTGAGACAGCAGACGCGTTGAACATATCAGAAGGCAGTGTATTCATCATTTTGCATGAATATTTTTCAGTGAGAAAGCTGTGATCAATGTGCCGCGTTTGCTTACAGTCGTTCAAAAACAAAACGCGTCGACGATTCAGAGCGTTGTTTACAACTCTTTCAACGCAACAAGAAGAGGCTTTTGCGTAAACATGTGACAATGGATGAAACATGGATACAACGCTTTACTCTGGGGTAAAATTGGCAGTTAGTGGACAGCTGCAGGTGAAAGCCGTGCAAAGCGACCAAAGAGGCAAATATTAGCAGGCAAAATTTTAGCCTCCGTATTTTGGGATACACAAGGTACTTTGCTCATCGATTACCTTGAGAAAGGAAGAACTATCAATAGCAAATATGTTATAACCTTATTGATCCATTTGAAGGAAGAAAACACCAAAAAACGGCCACAAATAAAGAAGAAAAAGTGATCTTTTACCAAGACAAAGCAGCGTGTCATAAGTCGATCGCAACGATAGCTGTACCAGATGAATTGCACTTCGAATTTCTTCCGCATGCACCCTATTCTACACATCTGGCCCCCAGGGACTACTGGGTGTTCGAAGACCTTAAAAGAATGCCCCATAGAAAGAGATTTGGCTCTAATGAAGAATTGTTATCGGAAACTGAGGCGTATTTTGAGGCCAAAGACATATTTCGTAAACAAACATTAAATCAATTGCTACAAAATTCGTTTCTCTATGTTGTGCCAGACAATTTTTCTCATCAGAATACTTTATAAATCTACCTTTTACCTTGTGCATTGAATATTGAGGTAATATATGATTTTGTGCTTTCACTAGCTACCTAGAGATTCTTGACCAAATTCAAAAAATGTCTGTAATTTAATTTATCCTGACTTGTCATCTCAACTTCAGCCAGTTTTTCAAAGATGGGACATGGCTTCCCTCTGTATTTTTTTACAAATATTTTTAGGCAACTGTTCTGATGACATTCCTTCTTTGATACTACGACTGTATGCGTTTAAGCATGCTACAAAAAATGTAACCAGGTTTTACCGTTTTACTGCCGATCTAGCTAAATGCAACCGTTCTATTCTAATAGTTTATTTTCTGGCATTTCACGCCTTTGCAACTCACTTCAAATCCCTTGTTTTCCTGACATCTAAAATTTTAAAGAATTTAAAACCATCGCATTAGAACAGCTATTAAAGTTAACCAGTGGTGAATGTACAGATTAGTTGAATAATATGCAAAATCAAAAATGGTGTTTTCAAAAATTACGATATAAAGGATTTTATCTTTTCATATTGAGTGAAACAAGGCTACTAACTTCTCCAAATAATATTTGAGCATTTCAGACCAGCGGATACAAATTATTAAACACTAGTGTAAGTATGTTCTCTATTGTAACAGCGCAGGTAGGAAAATGACCTTTAAGAATGATGATTAGTTTGAAATACCAAAGAGATTATTTGATGATGAGGGATGTGAGCTCGTGTGATTTCTTTATTTTGAATGTATTGCATGAAATAATTGATATAGACGAGATGAATCTATACAAAGACTATGACCTTAATTTTATTGAAAATACCCGCGGAAATGTCGATAATATTAGAAAAAAAATCTCTTTAAATTATTTAAAGATATGTACTGCTGAGGCAAGCTTGAAAAATATCTCGAAATTAAATTAAGTCTCATCAACGGCACAGTGGAACCGTACAGAATTTTAAAAAAAAGTGTGTTAAGAAACATCAGTCAAAGACAAACGACCCCAGGCAGATTACTAATATGACAGCCAGAATTATTGAACACAATTAGTCGTGCAACACATCGTCCGGAAACCTTTTTGATAATCTTAACCAAAGGTATGAATTATCACTGTGAATAGTCAGTCAGTTAGTTAAGTGCCATACGCGATACACGCTTGGGCGATCATGTCTCCAAAGAGACATGACTGACTGGGCAGAAGATTATCCCACAGTAGGTTGCCATTGCTTTCTGCGGTAGACTGGTTGCCGACCAAGGCTATAGAACCCAATCTGTCCTGCTATTTAACCCATAACTGGAAGGAAGAGATGGATTAATACCTTTCCCAAGGGTATTTGCGCGTAAGTGAATACAACTGAAATTCGAACTCGGCTCCCCGGATTCTCGTTCCGAGTCGATATCCACTGGACCACAACGCACATCCATGTGAATAGAGAGTCACGTAAATGATATCAATCCGTTTACAATTCATTAAGTGGTGAATATACAAGCAATGCTCTTCATAAAATCTTTAATAAAATACTACCAAAATCAATTATACCCAATATGGCAGTCGAGCCGCCAAGTCTGTACCTGTCATATTACTGAAAAATAGTTTAAGGGGTCTAGCAAGAAAGTGCTGTTGTATACCCACATTTAATATAGATAATTGCAATTCTCGTAGAAGCGACGATTGGCCATTAAACACTAGGTATCTGATTGAAAATATTGTTTATCGAGCTGAAGTCAAAATAGAAGGACTTACTATGGCTTACATTTAAAAGGAGGTGCAATAGCTATGTAACATCTTTCAAATGGCGAAAATATTATAATAGCATTGCTTGGTTAAAGCATGTTTGGTATGTTTGCTTCTCATCTAAATATAACATGGGAGAAAGCAAGAAATGGTAGGAGTTACATGAGGAGTGGCAAATTTTGTAAAGTTGTGACAAAACTGGTAATTATGTGTGCCCTATAAAAAAGGGTTTGAGATTATGGCGAGGTATCTACAGACTAAAAAATTACGGAACCCGGAGGAGGAAAAATAAATGAACTTCTCCATATTTATGGCCGACACGACGAGCTGAGTAAAACTTAAACCTGGAATAGCGATCTTTCGATTCAAGAGTGAAACTTATATAGGTCTGTTTTATATTTTACTCTGTACTTTTGTTGAAATTTTCTACGGTCAACTTCGTATTGATCACTTTCCATTTCATTACTCCGAAATGACATCCTCCACTCCGAAATATCTTTTGACTTTAAATAACCTTCAAAATTTTGATAACCTGAAAAACATGAACAGAAATATTCAGAAATTTCCCGATCTAAAATTGGATAAAACACTACGTCATAACTACTTTAAGATCGAAGCAGTAGTAACAGTAAAAGCTGTTACGCCTATTGTCAGCCTAGACAGAATACAACCAATTGTTCAAATTTTTTTCTCTCTCTCTCTCTCACTATATATATATATATATATATATATATATATAACACGTCGTCTGTGTCTATGTTGCACGCGTTGCCAAGTGGTTGGAACGCTCGCTTTCTGGAGGAGGCGATCCCAGTGGCATTTTGGAAGGTGTCTAAAAACCATAGGACAGGTTGAACCAAGCCTTGTGAGCGAAATTGTGTAGACGGGACTCTTTGGAAGCTCTCCATGGTTGTGCTAAAAGGAAATCATCGTTTTGAGCGTCCTGGGCTAGTTCAGACTGATGTTCACGCTAGGTACTGCGCTCTATCCCGGAAATCTCTAACTGGGGTTCACTCTGCATAGTTGTAGTATAAACCATAGGTTGCCTCTGTCGGTGTTGAACAAGCACAAATATTTCTGAGGAGGTTACTGCAACGGAGATTAGCTAGTCGGCCTAGCAGACAGGCATTCTCATATACGAGTGGCCAGGCATATATGCCTGTTTTACTCATTCTGCATATATATGTCGGGCCAGGATGTTTTTTTCCATCTGAATCTATCCTGCACATATATAAATCAACCATCCGTCCGTGCATGGAATACTGCTGTCATATATAGTCAGGCACCCCCGCTGTTAATCTCAGTGTTCTTGACAGGCTCCAAAGGAAGAATCAGTAATTATGATAGGTATAGACTTGGCGGCTCGACTCCAGCCGCTTTCTCACCGACGGGATGTGGCTTCCCTCTGTCTGTTCTATAAATATTTTTATGGATTCTGCTCCGCATAACTTAAGACACTGGTGCTCCTGCCACAGGAGCTTACTCGTACAATCAGGATGGCAACTGGGCTCCACCCATTTACAGTTAGATCAACCAAATGCAGACGACAATTCTACTCCATCAGCTTTTTTTCCCGGACTTCCCGCCTGTAGAACTCTCTTCAGTATTCTTACTTTCCTGGCGGCTACAACCTCCAGGAATTCAAATGCAATATCAATACTCATCTCTTAACCACTTGACTCTAGTTGTTCCACATCACCCTGTATATTTTTTTCCTTTCTCTCTATCTTTGCAACTGTCATCACACCGGTATTCCCATCTTTCTCTTTGCTCCTTTCTCTGACACCCCTTGTAACTGGTTCATCTTTCTCTTTATACCTCTCCTATCTAATCTTTTACTCTTATGTAGCCCCCTGCGCATCAGTGGCGTTACCTCCTTGCATGGGTTGAAACGATTAAAAAAAATGATATATATATATATATTAACTTAAATGACAAAATGAAAGAAAAAATAACAAGCAAATTATTTTATCCCCAAAAGGACTTATTCAGACCAATATTGATTTTAATGATGGTGTATTACAGATATACAAGGCTGAGAACAAATTTACATCGATTAAAGCTGACGATAAAACTTAGATCTGAAATTATACTTTCCCCTTTATTTATATTTAGATTTATATTACAGTCAAATCGACTTGGAAGACTTGGTTCTCGTTTCATCATGTTAATTAAGCAGCTTCGAGAGCGGTCATTACTTGTGGAACCACTTCGGAATACCCGATACTGTAAGCGATTTTTACACTCCCAAATGGCATCCTCCATTCTGAACGTTCTTTGACTTCAAATAAGTTTGAAAAAGTTGATAACCTGAAGAACAAAGCAAAATATGTCTTCAGAAATCTGGATAAAACATTATGCCATAACTAGCTTAAAGTCGAAAAGTGGTAAAAGTAAAAGCTGTTACACCTGTTGCCAGCCTAGACAAGAAATAATCAGTCATTCAAATCTATTCGATCTAATAAACATTTTCTTCCTGCTTAATTAGAAACAAATTGTGTAGAACTGGGAGACTTTACACGTGCTCATATGCATTAGATTCCTTAATTTCAGCTAATTTTCTTCCTCGTTGTCATTTAAAATCTTTCCTGTTTTCTTCTAAGTATTGTTCATTTATTCTATCAAACAATCACCCAGCAACAGAAAATAAGAAGAAAAGCCAATTACATTCATTACTCTTTAGCTTCGGAGATAAAGAATAAAACCTTTTTTGATCCTTAAAAAACAATCGCTGTTTTTACTTAAGATAAATCAATATTTTACAGACATGGAAAAAATGTTTTTTTCTTCGAAAAAGGCCAACAAAGGAAATCAAACTTGTATGATTCTTTGTGCTTCCAAAACAGTTCAGCATGGATGCGTGAAAAACTAAATGGGGGGAAAAACAGAAAAGTTCTATTTGCAGTAATTTTGCACGTTTCACTTTTTGCAAATATCGTCTCACAGTTCCTTAAATTGTCCTTACATTAAGTGATTGATTATTCATCGACCATTACAGATATTAACTCCATTTTTTACTATAACATAATTGATAGCGTATAAGACGAAAAAGATAATCATTCAGGCAGCAAACTTTTATGACTAGAATAAGAAAGCATTTTCATTAATACATTTTGTTAAACGGGACAAATCTTTCTGTCAATTTCTTACAGCGATATATGCCGTCTTATATTTTATATGAAAATTTAGATGTCAACAGTAGCGTTTCTTTTTAAATTACATATGGTATAAAGGAACAAATTTTGACACGTTTTTTCTCTAGCTTCTTACACACACACACACACACACACACACGAACACACACACATACATACATACATACATGCATATATATATATATATATATATATATATATATATATATATATATATATATTGTATATTTGGGCAGCAACATGTCTTTCAAACGACTTTCATTGAATACAACCAACTAGGAAGATTTAAATAATCTTTAAATTTTTCATTCATCGGAGAACTTTTCCATTTTGTTGGAGTTAAGGAATATAAAAATTGACCATAAATTTTTGGAATGAAAGCTCCTTTTTCAAAAACAAAATGAAATAAATGAATATATATATACATATATGTATATATATATATATATATATATATATATATATATATATATATATATATAGAGAGAGAGAGAGAGAGAGAGAGAGAGGATGCGTGTGTGTGTGTGTGTAAGTGCATGTGTAAATTTAATTTCTATCCATTTTGGAGGAATCTTTTCCTGATTTACAATGAATTCATATACACTTCACGCTTTCAGGTTGGTGAACTGGGATGATTTTACATTTTTAAATGATAAACCCTCCATAGGCTATAGATCTATCCATATATTTATATATATTCATACCAGTACAAGCAGTGAAATACACATTTACAAAAACAGAAATTGACTTTTTCATTTTACCTCTATTGGAAATATGCAATGAGTTTGCTTTTATTTTCAGAGCGGGTGTAGCGTGGTTTCTGCTTACCTGAATAATGTTACAAATATACACTTGTGCAGCCATCATGTACACTTGTTCTAAGAGCAATCATATAACAATATGCAAACGTTTTTATAGATGTACACGCTTGTGCAAATTGATTGAAACAAAATAAATATTGTCTTCCTTGGATCTTTCACATTTTCCTTGATTACATATACGTTGTCTCTTAGCGTTGGTTTTCTCTTCCAACCGTGTTTTCCTTTATGTTTTCGACTGATGGATCCAGTCTGTTTCTTCCCTTGATAACACGACTGAGAGTTGAATGCCTGACACCAACAATATCCACGATCTGTCTGTAAGGCTTGCCATTAGTGTTGCTGCAGGGTTACAATTTTCTTACGCTTCGTTGGAGCAACGTTCATCATAGACAAGGGATGTAGAACAATCAATCGACAGTCAAGAGAATATCAGGGTTTGATAAAAATCTGATGCAATTATGAATGAAGGAATATTTTTCAAAGCCAAACAAATTTCATCATACATCCCGAAAATAGATTCATATTACTGCAGGCCACTACAAATGACCTAATCTGAGAAAAAAAAAAAAATAGAAATCGATTACACCCTATCACTCCAGTGGGTCTAAAAGTAACAGTATAGTGAAAGAAAGGAAACAAAAGCAGTTGTTTCAATTAATTTGCACAAAGGTGTATATACACATATATTGTTTAGCTGAGAATGAATAAAACGCATACATCCACAAGAAGCGAACGAACATTCATATTTTTGTTCTAACACATACATACACACATTAAAACATGACTGCAACTGATATACACTCGCAAACAGCTACAGACATATACATAAGTGTATATACACTCATATATTTACGCATTTACATATACATATAGATACGTGTTTTTATATATTTATGTACAACGCACAAAAGCATACATATATAAACATATACACACAAAAGCACAATTATTTGCACAGATGCATTAAATAGTTACATATACTAAATAGGTACATACACAAAAACACACGCACATACACACATGCATAAAAACAATCATACAAAAGAAAACATATACAAGCATATTTATACAGAGAGAATGAGTTTAGATTCGGAGCTGACCACGTGACCAAGTCGGCTTACTTAGTTCCCGTTTTTCGGTCTGTCATTCAGAGAGAGAGAGAGAGAGAGAGAGAAAGAGAGAGAGAGGCACAGAATATTAGTAAGTCATATGTTTACAACGTTAAGTTCAGTTCACCACATGGAAGTGTTGGGTAGAAAGGAATTATTGAGTAGTTTGCAGTGACGACCTGTCTTTAAAATCAGAGTTTTAAAATTCTAGTTCTTACCTCGGTTCGAACATTGGCACTACTTTTTCCTCAACAGTTTTTAAAGTAGAATTGTCCTATTAAGACTAAAGAACTTATATTACGCATAGGGTAGTGAAGATGTGAAGCCATGCCTGTATTATAGCCGTTAGTGCAAAGTGAAAGCAAAAAACTCGACCATAATTTGAACACTGATTACCAATTCCATTTTTTCCATATTACTAGCCGTTTCGCCACCCGCATATCCTAACCATCGTTACCAGTGAGAAAAACACAATTGCCGAACTTTTGAATAGCAACTTGCATGCACATCTACTCTCATATACTTGTTAACTGGACGCCTATACATACGCAAACACACAAATATACACACACGCACACACATATACAGGCACACACACCCTCACACACACAGAGAAAGTCTCGCTATTACTTTCTTTTATTTGCCCTCACACACATACCGACTATAAATCATGACAAACACATTTATAGACTCAGATACATACATGCAGACATATATAAAAGGAAACTTTACCTCTGCTTTTCATGAATATTTGTAAAAATATCAAAATCTCCAAAAACCCTGTGTCGATTTCATTTTCGTCTGCTAGCCAACCAACCTACTGTCCAGTGTTGAATTTCTTTCGTCTGCCTGAATAACCGACCCATTTAAAATGTCCGTTCTCTAGAGTTTCCCTTAATGCATTATGCAAGAGAGGATAGAGTAACGCGAGGTTAACGAAAGTACCATGTCGGCCGTGCCGACGCCTACCACAGGCATCTGGCGCTGAAAATAGATTATAGCCATGAACCCGAAACAGGATCCCAACCTAAATCGCTACATAGGAGCCCTAATAAAAAATGTTTTCTTAAAAGATAATTAAGGTAACGACAATTAACTTATAAGTATTTCGGATTTTTGGTTTTATTAGATGAACAACAGAATACAACAGATATTTTACAATAAAGGTAATGGTTAACGAATTCGTCTGGCAGACGTTATTGCTGTGTTTAGACTAATTCACATGAGGTGCGTAGCATTTATGATCTTGTACCAGTCTGAGTGATAATATTGTTCATAAATATGTATAAACTACCAGGTGTAATTGTAAATTTGAAATTAAGCGTTTCTAGATTTATTGGACAAATAAATTCCCGTCTGAATCCATCCTGCACATATATAAATCTAGTATCCGCCCGTATATTAAATACTGCTGCCACATTTGGTCGGGTGCCCCTGCTATTTACCTCAAGGTTCTTGACAAAATCCAACGGAAAATCTGTAATGTGATCGATATCGACTTGGCAGCTAGACTGCAGTCGCTCTCTCACCGGCGTGTTTTGGCTTCTCTGTGCCTCTTCTAGAAATTGAATGTCGATAACAGAATCAGAAGGGAAACTGCAAGAACCCATACAGAAGGTAGTAAAAGAAAGTGAGAAGAAAAGACTGTCCAATTGTAAGAAGGCGGAATATATGGTTGCCGACAAAAGAAATAGTCCAACATGCGAATTTCAAATCAAAGATAGCAAAATCCAGCAATTAAAGCAATTTAAATATCTAGGAAGTGTTTTACCAGAGCACAGAAAATGCAACATTCAGAATCGAAAATGCACTGAGATATCGAAAGATGGGTAAGCAATGTATTAAAAACAAAAAAAATGTTACAAAAGAAGAAAAGTACTGAACTGTTGTGTAATATCAGTCCTGCTATATGACAGTAAATGCTAGGCAATTTTCTGACAGACAAAGAGAGTTGAAGAAACAGAAATGGGGTTCTACATAAGGATGTCGTGTACCATGGACTGAACATGGGAGCACAAATATTTAGAGAAAATAGAAACAAAAAGGACACTTATACTTAACATCAGAAAGAATTTGGTAATTGTGAGTTTAATGCAATGGCCGAGTAGTGTGTACTTACGCTGACGACACCACCGTTTACTCTCGCCTCGATTAAAAAACTGTTGAGGACGACAAAGCGAATCTCGCTGTCGAGCTTGAGAATGACCTCCAATCTGTGGTGGATTGAAGTAAGAAATGGCTGGTAGATTTTAATGCTTCGAAAACGAAGCTACTATCTATTAACCATCATAGACAATCACTCCTACGTCCCATTAGCATGGATCAGGCTAGCCTCTCTGAATGCAAAACAGTACTCCTCCTTGGTCTAACACTCTCAGCAGACCTCAAATGAAATGACTATATCGAATCCATAGCTAAACCCGCTGCTAAGAAGTTAGGTCCACTGTGCAGGGCCAGGACGTTTTCCCGTCTGAATCCATCCTGCACATATATAAATCTAGTATCCGCCCGTATATTAAATACTGCTGCCACATTTGGTCGGGTGCCCCTGCTATTTACCTCAAGATTCTTGACAAAATCCAACGGAAAATCTGTAATGTGATCGATATCGACTTGGCAGCTAGACTGCAGTCGCTCTCTCACCGGCGTGTTTTGGCTTCCCTGTGCCTCTTCTACAAATACTTTCACAGCTTCTGCTCCAATGAACTTAGCTCACTAGTGCCCTCTGTATGTGAATTTATACGAGCTACTAGACTAGCAACTAGGTCCCACCCTTTTAAGTGAAACCGATAAAATGTAACCTTAATTTCTGCTCTAACAGCTTCTTTTCTCGCATTTTCCGCCTGTGGGATTCCCTTCCGTATACTTGCTTCCCTGACAGCTACAATCTCCAGGAATTTAAATTCTCTCAAGCTCTTTTCTCCATCCACTCCACCCCCATTACATTGGTATTCTCATGCATCTATTACCCTTCTCCTGACATCCCCTATAACCTACCCCTCTTTACCATCATTTTCCCCTATGTAGCCCCCTGCGCAATAGTGGCAGTAAAACGGCTTTGCTTGAGGTGAAATGATTTAAAAAAGGCACAAGTAATAACTGATTAGTGCTACAATAAAAACTAGTGAAATATCAAAGGCAGTAAATGGAAAAAGTCTATAGATATTGGCAAACGCCTGATGAAGGCCTAAGAGAACAACGGCCAAAACGTTGTGATTGCAACAACAAATATTAGGACACTACTCCTGATTTTTCAGTACCACATTATCCTCCTAATTCTTAGGGATACAATGCTTTTTGCGTGGTGTAGTTGCCAGACCCACATCCAAACAGTTTTTTTAATTAGTTATTTTTCTCTTAAGATGTGTATTACGTATAGCAATTAATTGACTGAGTGCATAAGCAGAATCGATTTTCAGATATTACATCAGATTATCCATTTTTTCTACTATAACAATTCAATAATACACCACTGAGTCAACGAATTATACATCTCTCAGATCTCTACAGAATAATATCACTTTCGCACCCTCCTCTAACCCCAGCTATAGGTTAAATAAACAGACAGGTTATTCCTGCAAGTTTTTAATGTAGCAGACGGTCATAGGAAGCACTGTTTGTGTTTAATAGATTAATATGAGCTTTTAATATTGATTGATATGATGCTGCAGAGATACAAGAGAGGTATAATTCGTTGGCTCGGTGGTTTATTATTGTATTATTATGAGAGAAAAAAGGGAAAATCTGGCGTGGTTCTCGAACTAGTAATGTCTGAAAATTGTTAGTGCTTATGCACTCAGTTAAGTGCCATACGCGATAAACGCTTGGTCGATCATGTTGCTTTTGAGAAATGACTGACAAGGCGGAAAATCTTCCCGCAGTTGTTTGGCATTTCTTTCGCTACAGACTGGTTGCCAACCAAAGCTATCCTTCTATTCAGCCCATATCTGGAGTGAGAACAGATCGATTCATACCTTTCGCAAAAAATATTCGTGCGTAAGTGAATGTAACGAATTCAACATGGACTTCCAACTCGATTCTTCAAGTTCTCATTCCTATCCGATGTTTGCTAAACAATAAAACATCATCACTTTGTTTGAATGAAATATAAATGATAGATATGTATAAAGAGCTCAGTGGATATTATCTAGAGCAACATGATATACATATTTAAAATGAGACTTCCTAAACATGCCAGGATGAAGCAAACAATTCTTTATTCCATTGATCAAATCAAATTTCTTGATAATTTTCACTGAGCACGTAAATCATCATTTTTATTAGAACTTTAAAAGCTGACATTGAAAGTATGTCTATAATTATAGACAAAAATATATAAAACCAAGAACAGGAAAGAACAAGAAAAAGAGAAGAGAATTATTTACAGTAAACGGGTAGATAAAAGAAACAAATAAAAACGAGCTAACGGTTTATCGCTCCTTGCTCTTCAAAGTCAATAGTGGAATAGAAAATATAAGCATGTTACCATTTGAAATTATTGAAACCGTTTATTTTAGTCCAAGTTACCTACTTTCTGTAGCAGAAATAATGAAGTTTGGTCTAAATGGAATATGTTTGTTATTCATACTACTGAATCTCAGTTATTAATTTTTCTTAGACATTTTTGTCGATATTCACCCACTTATATGTTTTTGTCCTCGATTAGACTTGAAGAGTGAACAGCGATAACCAGCTGGTCACATTTTTACTTTCTTCTTTGTATTTCTTTGTTTTCGATCCACTACATTACAGTGGAAATCGGGGAGCCGACTTCGAATTCCAGTTGGATTCATTGCATTCATTTACTCGCAAATACTCTAGTGAAAGGTATTAATCAGTCTCTTCCCTCCAGTTATGGGATAAATAACAGGACAGATTGGGTTCTATAGCCTAGGTTGACAACCAATTGACCGCAGAAGGTAATACTTTCGGATAATATTTTTGCTCAGTCAGTCATGTCTATTTCGAAACATGTTCGCCCAAGCATCATCTATGGTATTTAACTGACTGACTGATATTACAGTGAGATTTTTTTCATATATATATCTTTTACTCTCCCTTCGTTTTATATTTGGTTGTATCTAGCATACACTGATGAGCTGTGATACAGCGAAACGGGCTTGTATGTGGATGACTAATATATATATATATATATATATATATATGCCCACACAAAAAATAAGTTTCAGATATTGAGAACATTTACTCCATAAATATGATAAATTGTGTTTATCTATCGGTGTGCGTGTGTGTGGACGAGTCTTATAATTTATTCATAAACTGAGGCTGTTTGTATGCTAAAAGAATATATTTTCTGGTGAATTTAAATTCATTTTACTTTTAAGCGAGCAGTAAACAAAAACAACACTAAACAAAATAACCGAAAAGTTAATGATAAATATTTTACATTTCAATTATGAATACAAAAGAAAAGAAACTAAAAATGTTTGAAACTTTTCCCATGATTTGTTTGATGAATTCCACATAGATATTCCGGTGAAACTTTTCAGACTAATTTCAACTAGAATGAATAGTGAAAACACCTTTAATTTTCCCCCAAGGATTGCAATTACTAGATAAAAATCTTTCATTTTGCATCTTAATTGTATTTGATTTTTCTCAAAGTTGTCCACCTGCATTGAGGAAAAAAATGTCGAAGGGCGAGAGTTATATAAAAATGAAAAATTTGTAAAAAAATATCAGTAATTGGAGAAGAGATTATGATTATAGCTCACCACAAATTCAAATTGCTTATTTACATTATTTATATTCAAAATCAAATCCTCATAACATTTTGACTTTTCAACTTTCTAACCATCACCAGGTGTTTGATGATCCGGGTAACCTTCAGGGAATTTCGAACCAAACCTAAATTATTTTAATTGATTTAGGGAATTAGATTATTCTGATCCCAGTGACCATGATTAGGGATATCATACGGAGTAATATCCGAGTTGATTAAAGAGTCGGTTCGTGAATCTGATGATATATTAATTGTGAGTTCAATCCCTGGGCTGAGTATTACAGTCTTAGGTTAAGTTGAAGCAGGTCAAGTCGTAATTGAACGACAGTAAATAAGAACAAGATGAGATATCACGAGACATGTTGAGGGGAACGGGGACAATCTACTTCCGAAGGGTATATAAATTGTTTATTTTTAAGTTCCCTGAATTTTACTTGAATCTTGAATGTAGAAAGTCTCAGGGTTGACTGGTTTGTTTTTTTACGGCTTATAGCCTTTTTCCAGGTTATTTATATCATAAAATATTTTAAGTTGCAATATTTTTGAGATACTAATGATTTACCGATACAAGTCTTATTATTTAATCCATAGTTAAGGGGAGATAAGGTGGTTCATACTTTTTTCATTGAATATAATGAACCTGACTGGAATTGGGCTTCTTTGATATCCAATTCGGAGTTGTTATCCATTACACAACCCGCAGATCTAAGCTTAGAGCATCTGATATCTTCAAGAGGTCACTCATATAGGTACTGACCAGGCTTGACGTTGTTTAACTTCGTTAATCATAAAAGAACCCATGTTTGAATGTGGTAAGGGCGTAAGCCTAAAGTCAGAGAAAACGACGGCCGAGATTTGTGATAACAACAACAAAGATGAATTCCGAATGTAAATCATGTAAATAATTATAATTCCTCATCACGAAAAAAAAAAAAGACATGAATTATTGTCCCCTCACTATTCACCACTTCAAGTCTTGAGTTAGCAGTTCAACTTTCCTGCATAGACCCAATAACTTCATTTTTACCCTTTCTTACGCAAATATAACACTACAAAGTAACCCCATACCTTGAGTGGCTATTGGGCCTAGTATCGGGTGAACATTAATAAAAATATTATTTCATTACATTCCTCCTTTTTTTCTTTGTCTTCCGTCTTTTACCTCACATACCTCAAGTACGTTATTGTGCTTTCATTCTGTTTCTATTTTTTTCACTATGCTTTTTGAGTATTAAATTCTCCAAGTCGTCTTTCTTCAATATATGCCAAATAAATTTCTGATGTAGCTTTGTGTTAGTTAATAATTGTTTACTTGGTATTTCTATTCTCACCATTCACCGCCTGAAGGCTGATTTTGATCTGCCGGGAATTTTCCAATATTTACTGTCATTTACGGGAGAATATTATTTAGCACTTCAGTACATTTGTCTTTATATTTAAGGATATTTTTGATCTCTTATTAATTTTCTTAGTTTCTTAGTTTCTTAGTTTCTGAAAATCATCTTTCATCATTGATATGAATAACCGGATTGTCACATTTTAATTAATCTGTTACTATGTGTTATGTCGCCAAGTATAAATGAATAACTCAACAACAGAATCAGAATATAAGTTGTATTCCGCGGAAAGACGGTTAGTATGTACAGAAGTGATTAGTAATATTTACAATAGAAAGATACAAGAGTCCAATCCGTCGTAAGACGTGTGTATACGTGATTATTTCCGGTACGCCACCGGAAGTGTGACTAACTCTTCACTGACTCGCACTGACTCTTCAGTAACTCATTAGAGACTCTCAAGTGACTGTATTTACTAGCCTTCCCACGCAAGGCTGGATGTGACACATGGTCATTTTATAGTGGGTATTCCCGGCCATATAGCCGGGCCAAAAAATATCTGTCTATTTTTGCCCAGTCGTGGTTCTACCCTTCGGCTCAACCACGACTGGGTTATTGCTCTCTGCTCGGAAGCAGAGAGCGCCCTCTACCCGAAGCAGAGAGCTGACAGTGTCGTAGAGTCGTCAGTCTAGTGACTCTCAAGCGACTGTATTTACTAGCCTTCCCACGTAGGCTGGATGTGACACATGGTCATTTTATAGTGGGTATTCCCGGCCATATAGCCGGGCCAAAAAATATCTGTCTATTTTTCCCCAGTCGTGGTTCTACCCTTCGGCTCAACCACGACTGGGTTATTGCTCTCTGCTCGAAAGCAACGAGCGCCCTCTACCCGAAGACAGAGAGCTGACAGTGTCATAGAGTCGTCAGTCTAGTGATTCTCAAGCGACTCTCCTGTAGAGAATCCACCATTTCTATATATAGCAATGGGAAAAGTCCATTTGTAGTCAAATAGGAGCGGCGCCCTAACACTATGCTACCGAGTTCAATTTCGAAATAATTTTAAGCTTCGTAATATATTGTTTACTTCTGAGCTGTCCTGATCGTCTCAAAGGGACAGAATGGGACTATTCCAAAGAGTAATACTGAAGGAAATGTGAGAGGTATAGGGGTATCACATATACTCTTTCTATCACCTCAACGTAAAAGAGCTCAATCAACATTTTTATTTTAAACATGGTGCACAGAGTGTAGATAAAAGAGATACTTTCATGTTATAAACAAGTGTTTTTGCACGAATGTGAACATACTGAACTAGTCTTGAATTCTAAGTTTAATCGCCGATTTCTGTTTTCGAACCGTTAACCATTACACTACCTCCACATAAAAAGAAAATGCAATATCAATCCCAAAGAGCAGGATTAGAAACAAAATGGACACCCCTGGCGTCAAGCTTCAAAATTTTTAGAGGGTAAGCGGTAAAGACAAATAGCTCGCTAAATCCCCTAAGGATCGACTCTAACAATCACGAGTAAACTGCGTAGGGGAATGTTACATGCAAGGATCCTTCATTGCATCCACTAAAGGCAAAGAACTCGAGAATTTGGAAAGGATAAATATAACAAGAGAATTATTTTTATAGGTAATTATTCTTTCTTGTTTGATAGTTATTCCAGTTTTCTGAGTTTGCAATCAACATAATCTCATCTGCGTATCTTATAATGTTAAGTTTATTTTCGCCGAAAACAAATCCTTTTCAGATTTCTGGTCCGTTTAGGATTGTCTCACTATTCAGGTTAAATCAATCGGGTGAGAAATCCATGTCATCCATGTCATACTCCATTTTTGTGTATTCAGCAAACTTGTTCTCTATCCGCATGCAAGCTGGTCTGTTCCCAGAATAGATTACAGATTGCTCGAATACAAACGCAATATAAACAAATCTCTTACGTGATTCGGAAATTGAGACGTCATCCAGGTCGATTCATGCAAATACAGATAGATATGTACATGCATGTATACATAGAGAGACATTCTACAAACATATAGAGATAGATGGAGAGAGATGCATACACATAGACATAGAGACATCCTACAGTCACACAGATATATAAATATATATAAAGAGAAAGAGAGAGAGAAAAAGAGGAAGAATGTGGGTAAGAGGGAGGTTAAAATACATATCCAGAGAGATATCCTAAGGAAATAAACGCACAGAATGAAGTGGGGATATATATGCGCATACAAAAACAGAGAGACAACTTACGGACCCATACATAGCTAGATAGAAACATGACACGTTGATACTATGCGTATATATATATATATATATATATATATATATATATATATATATGGTGTGTGTGTGTATGTTTGTGTGTGTGTGTAAAGAGAGAGAAATAGAGAGAGGCAGAAAAAAGAGAGACAAAGAGAAAGAGTAATAATCAGATAAAAATAATCACATTTACAATACCAAGACACATGCATGTATTATACAACCTAAAATAGATAGATAGATAGATAGATAGATAGATAGATAGATAGATAGATAGATAGATAGATAGATAGAAAAAGAGTAGGTTTAAATGGATAGACATCCAGCTGAAAAACCTACACACACACACAGATATATATATATATATATATATATATATATATATATATAGAGAGAGAGAGAGAGAGAGAGAGAGAGGCAAATAAAAAGAGAGACAAAGAAAAAGAGTAATAATCAGATAAAAATAATTGCATTGAAAATACCAAGACACATGTATGTATTTCACAACCTAAGATAGATAGATAGATAGATAGATAGATAGATAGATAGATAGATAGATAGAAAAAGAGTAGTTTTAAATCGATAGATATCCAGTTGAAACACCACCACACAGATATATATATTTTTTCTTTTTTTTTCCATAATGCTTCCTTAATTTTAGAATTTTTCTTTTTCTACATGTGAATGATATTATTATGTTTGTATTATCAACGAGCATGTTACGAATAGCGTTTGGTAAGTTTCCATGTATATTTTAATAAGCCCTAATAAAGCTATGATTAGAGAGATGTAACGTGAGTCTTCCTGTTAAACATATAGAAGTATATCCAGTATAATTATTGTTGTGGATTCCGGGTGAGGAACCACACAAAAAAAATGAACAACAAAACATGTATGTGAGATAGAAAAATAAGTTATATTAAACGTAATGATACAATTGGAACGCTGGTTAGTAATTCAGGAATACGAGTAGTAAGGAATATATATATATATATACAAGTCTTTGAAGTGAAGCCGTGTTGGAATTAGTATATACGCGTAATACTATCCTGGTTGAGTGAAGCTCAGTCCTAGTATGACTACTGACGCGGTATTCTCTGTGTAACTTCGGTATCTCTCGGTAATTTACGTTCTCTCTATAGCAGGAGTATAGGAATATATGTATACTCAAGTCGAGTCCATTATCATAAATATAAGAGAGATCCGACAACACCCCCTTCCTAGCTTCTTTTTTTGGGGGGAAGTTAATATTTTTTTCGCTTGCGGTCTATGATTCTCAATGGCTTCAATGTTTTCTTCCGTCGCGTCATCGTTTTCTGAGAGCGACGTGCTTGACTCCTCACTTCTTTTCTGTATTTGGTTTATGTGCCTGAGCAATAGTCTTAACCTGTTTTTTCTGTCCAGTTTTGGCAATCAATATTAAAAATGACTTCATAGCGTCTGTAATAGTCTCCAAAATTTTTGTCCTCATCAATAGAATACTTAAATGTCTCTGTCGCATTCAATACGACGTCTTGCGTCTTTTTCCATGTTCCTTTCTTATGTGTTGATTGTCAGTTTTAGTAATAGCTCTTGAAATTGTAATTGTCTTTCTTCGTTCATTCTTTGAATTTTCATTTGTTTTTCTTCATTTACTTTTTGGCTTTTCATTTGTTTTTTCTCTAATTTAATTTGTGCTTCCATTTATTTTTTCTCGAATTTTAGATGTCTTCACTTCTTTTTATGATGTGTAGTATTCCTTTTTTCAAAAAGGAATATTACAAATCATCCATAGTTTGTTGTTTTGCTTGCGTGGGGGTTTCACTTTTTTAATGTTGCTTTTTTGCATTTAATCTTGTAAAAGATTTTGTGAAAAAACTTTCCCATTGCGACTTTCAAATACCTTTTTACAATTTTTCTTTCTGTCTCTTTTCGTTCTAAAGTTGTTATACCAGCAGATTTTCTGCAATAGTGTCGCCAAATTGTTTGTGGTCGACTTGTGCGGCACTATGATTTTTCGTTGTTCTGTATGCGTACTTTTCGAGTTTTGTCACGACTCTCGAATTTTTTGCCTACAAGTTGTTGTGTTCGACTTGAATTCGAATCATTCGTCATAAAGAACGAATCCTATGTCGCTTAGTTGTTGTTGTGTATGCGAGTTCGCATTCTTCGTCAACGATGTTGTGTCGATTCGCGTAGAAATCTTATTCCCAAGTTGTTGTGTACGCGTGTTTGAAATCTTCGTCGTTAAGTTGTTGTGAGGTATACGTGAGTTCGAATCTTCGTCGCCAAGTTGTTGTGGCGACTCTGTTCGAATCTTCGTCGCCAAGTTGTTGTGGATTCCGGGTGAGGAACCACACAAAATAATGGACAACAAATCTGGTATTTGAGATAGAAAAATAGATTATATTAAACGTAAAGATACAACTGGAATGCAGGTTAGTAATCCATGAATACGATTAGTAAGGAATATATATATATATATATACAAGTTTTTGAAATGAAGTTAACTAACCCAGGTAGTTATTTTAGTGATTATTAATTCTTTCTGGTAATATGTAAATATATACAATTTGCTATATAGTATTTGTGAAGAAGCGGAAAGGTCTTAGAAATACAAGCAGGCTTTTTGAAATCTGTCACAAATTATTGCTTCATTTGAATAGATGTTTCCATCTGTAGACGAGTGTGCGGAAACCTCACTACATCTGGTAAAATTTCGAATTTTTTAGGTTATCCTCAGAGAAGACAAATAGTGAATGTAGTGACGCAGAAAAACTGTTGCGACTTTGGCAAAGAGTGATGTTTTATTATTATCATTTTTAGATTATTGTTTTTGTTTTATCACTATTGTTTCGAGTATTTATCGCCGGCATCCTCAAATGTATTTATAGAAAAAATAAAACTATGCACAAACATAACACCTTGCAATGTCACGACACTCTATGCTTACGTCACAGCACTCTCCATTTTGTCTCTCCCTCTTCTGATGATAGACTTGCCTATGCAAGATCTGAATTTATAAATGTCTCAGTAGTCGTACAAATAGCAGTTTCTTTTTGAGTTTCTATCTAATTATCTATTAACGTTAAGATGTCACTTCTGAAAGATTTCCATTCATTTATTACTAGTATCATAGCCTAGCGTTGCCTGTGCGACTCAGAACATTTTAGTAATAGGAGTCGATGCCAATTTTATTTTTAAATATTTTGTTTTTGTTAGAAAAAAAACTTTTTAAAAAAATATTTCTTTGTTTCAAAATTACGGAGAAAAATATTCACATTTTTTGTTGACCAAATGAATTTTTAAAACGTCGGAATAAAAATTAAATATAAAGGCTTATTTTTTCTTAATAAAAAATATTTTAGTCGCGTTTGATCTTAGATGTTTTACAGACCAAATGTAAACAATCGTGTCCATAGGCCAAAAAGTGCGAAAGGGAAAATTGCTGAACTTAAACTCAAAAAGTATGTGTCGACCTGGCTTCCCTGTACATATGTGTCCCTAGAAAGTTTGAATGGCGTAGTTTAAAAATTGTAGGCGTGCATAGGGAACAGTCATACACAGACTAACAGATTGCCTTATATATATATAGATTTATGTCCGTCGCACTATGTTCCTATCTGTCAATGTTTAAAGCAACACTCATTGGCCTCTAATTATCAAAATCGTCGTAAGTCAAATCAGGCGTTTTGAATGAGAGCGAAATGTCATTGAATACAATTCCGTTTTACATCAATTTCGCTGTATAAACAGAGGCAAGTACATAAATTGTTTCATTAAGTTTTAGTGACAAAAGGACGAACGACAGAAACTGTAGCTAAAGGTTGTTTTGAAAGAAGTACAACAAAATGTTTTAAATAAAATTTTCTGATTTTAAATTAAATATGTATGCTAGTTTTATTAATGATGACAAATGAAGTGCTATGGTTAAGATTTTATATAATTTTTCCTGTAATCTTATAATGTTTTTATTTTTTCTCGTCTGCTTTTCTTTAAGGACCTTACTAACGTGAAACAAACGCTTCTTAATAATGGTTTTGCTAACAATCTTATAGATTACAATATTTTTTTAATCATTTCACCACAAGCAAGGCATTCCACTGCCACTATTGCGCATGGGGCTATATAGGGGAAGGTAAAGAGGAGGAGTGATTAGGTGTAGGAAATGTCAGAAGGAAGGTGATAGATGGGTAAGGATACCGAGGATGAGGGTTGGGCAGATGGGAAGAGTGTTTGAAAGAATGGGAGCGAGTTAGTGTGTTAGGAGGTGTCTATTGACCTTACATTTAAACTCCTGGAGATTGTAGCCGTCGGGGAAGCAATCAAGTGGAAGGGAATTCCACAGTCGGGAAGTGCGAGAAAAGAAACTAATGGAGTGGAAGTTGCGGTTGCTAAGATAAATAGCAACACCAAACATAAAGAAAAAAAATAGCATTATATTTTCTGCAAAAATTAAATGCATAATAACTATGAATAGGATGAATCTTAATTCACTTTGAAACATCATAAGCAATAATATAGTTTCAGTCGACATTAATAAAAAATTGAATTAATAATCTATTTGACAAAGTTTAAAATTACTAACCTTATTGATAAATAAAACAATTTACTTGCAAAATCAAAGCTACAGAAATCCAATACTATTTACAAATTTACATGTCTTTTAAAGATCTGTGTTCTTGATCAATCCAAATTGGTAAATAATTGTTGTGGGATCTCCTTTTTTTATGATAATGGACTCGAATTTAAGCACAGTACTAGATTGGCGACAAGGTCCCATCATTTATTAATTGAAATACCTAAATGTAATCCTCGGTTCTCTGCTAATAGGTTTTTTTTTTCTATCGCAGTTCAGACTTATGGAATTCTCTTCTGGATTCTGCTTACCAATCAATTATGATCTTCAAAAATTTAAACGTAATGCCAATCATTATTTTCTCTCTCTTTATTCTGTTATTCTTTTATTGTCCTCTCTCCTTAATAGTGGTTTCTGTCATATTATTTTACATTCAGCAATCTCTTGCTTTCTAGTGGCATTATTGCTTTGCTTGGTATGAAATGATTAAAAAAATAAAGGCTTGTCCCTTGTTTCCATTTTAAGACTGGGTTTCCTGTCCCTTCTAAAATGTTTTCGATCTCTTTCTCTCCCCGTAGTCCTTTAGTGACATTATCTCCTTACTTCGGCAAATTTCAATAAAGAAAAAAACTTGGCGCTCCATGGTTGCTATGATGACGTTATCCCTTTATGTATTACATCGGCAGAGGATGTGCTGGTGGCGACTGAATAGGAAAGAAAAATAGTCTAGCGGAATTTGAACTTGATCGAGGTTGTTACTTTAATTTACTCGCAAGTAACTTTGTGGAAGACATGAATCCGTTTTGCTATGTATTAAATAGCAGGGCAGACTGAACTCTCTAGTCTTGGCTGGTTGTCATTCTATAAATAGTGACTTAATAAATCATCCATGGTATCTGGAATATGACTGCTCTTAAAACACATGTTGACTGACATTCATCAAAATAATGATAACTCCACAGTTCACAGTCAGTGGAGGAAGCGTCTGTTATTTTTTTCGATATTAGTCTCAGTTAATTTTTGTAAATGGGGTAAAGGAAAAACAACCCAGTATACACTTACCTCGTATTTTCTTTGGCTTTTATTTTAAGCATATTATTCGAAATTTTATGTTTGCTTGAATTTGAGTGTTTTCATCGAGGCTTCTGTAATTAATGTATGCACAGTAAGTTTTAAATAGGTTTTTAATCCGATATCGTTTCTTATTTATACAATCGTTACTCTTAATAGGAACATATGGGTGTTATTTGATGTCTTTGTTTTATATTTTTTTCTTAAACAGTGAGATTGATATAAACCAGCTTAGATCGAAAAATCTTCCTAAAGAAAAACTGAGTCTTCGACTAGAAACAAACATGTATTTTTCCCATTTAGGAAATCCCTTTTTATTCAAAGCGTGGTATTACCATTTTAACCACGGATACATGAGAGAGTAATGTTTGAATCGAAACTACTTTTCCTTTTTCCCTCAGGGTAGCCACTGATATAGTCGAAGTCTGCCGTTACCAATTAGGCCCCAAGAGACCGCCATAATAAAGTAACACGAAATACTTATAGAAGGCATATTTGTGGTTAGTTGTTCTTATATGTTTACTATAAGTGTGAATGTTACTTATAAGTGCATATGTTTACAATAATTGTGTGTATTACTTACATGTGTTCATGTTTACTGTAAATTTAAAGAAAACTGTGGTGACGCATCAGCCTTCACCAAGCAAAACTTGCATAAATCCAAATATATTTCTATGCAATGGTGGCTTTATTTTGGTTGCATACCACCGAGAACAAGTTATAAGAAGAATCTAAAGAACTAGTGATTCATTCAGTAAGTTATTGTTATATCTTTGGAGAAAATGTGGGTTTGCAAAATTATCGAAATCAAGGTGTACCATGCTTGTGTCTTAACATCCTTACTGTATGCGCATGAAACGTGGGCTGTCTATTGTGATCACTTGAAGAAGCTTTCATTGACAATGCTTACAGCGAATGCCTGGAATCAACTGGAGATGGCAACGACGTAGAATATCCTAAGTAAAGTCAGTGCTATACACGTAAAGTCAGTACAGGCGAAAATCTGAAAAGACCTATACAAAAAGATAATGATATAAAACAATTTACAATCGATAAAGGTGACAACCAAGATATCACCTGTGATATTTATGCCATTTTTATTGAGTAAAACAAAAAATGATTGTATAATGTTATCGTATATATGTGCACATTAAAAGAGCTATTTTTCACGTCTTTTAAAAATCAACGTGGCACTCCATATAAAGCTTGGGTTTTGGTAATAATGTCTGCCACTTAAAAATGAGATTCATAACTTTTAAGTTTTGATCGTTTAGTTTTAAAATCTTTCTAAAAATGTACAGAAATAGCTAATTTTTTTGCTTACAAATTGATTCCAAAATTTTACTATTTCAAGAATAAATCTCAATAAATTTGATATCATTTGTATTCGATACATTGAATGAAAAATACATTCAAACCAAATGTCTAAATATAAATCACCACAAGCAAAATATGCATTGTTTTACAGCATTAGAAAAATAAAAACCGAAAAAAATTGTAAACGATTACAAAAAAAAATCGTTTCAATGAATAAGATTTGTTAGATCATAATTAATAAAGATAAAAACAAGAGATTAAAATGTATATAACACCATAGTACAAATTATGTCATCGTTTATTAAATATGACATTAAAATTTCATCACTCTAAAATGTATTACATCATTATATAGCTAGAATGTTCATTTTATTTTCCTTATTTTATGGGCAGAAAAATTTCCATGACTTTCTGCAGTAGACGGATTGCCAACCAACACTATAGAACCCAATCTGTTTTGTTATTAAACTCATAGCTTGAGGGAGAAGAGACGGATTAATGTCTTTTCCAAAGATATTTGCGCGTAAGTGAATGCAACAAATTCAACTAGAATTCGAACCTGGCTCACCGATTTCTCGTTACGACACCACAAAGCACATCCTATATAGGATAGCTGATATTAAATAGCAGGTGTATATCTCGTACCATTTTTCAAGGAGTGTATTTGAAAATTAGTCTTTTAAGTCATAGATTTTACCTGGGCTTGAACACTGGTCTCTGAGAAGCAAGTTCCGTTTATTTGTTCTTGCAATTACATGCACTAAATCTACGGAACTTGTATCTAAGAGGCGACATTAAAGCAAAACTCACTGGATGTCGTTAATAAGCTTTATGTTCGTCTCTGTTGAGGAGATATCACGGGATATTTTCCTGTCGGTGCGGACATCTCATACTGCGCTTTCGTTTGTTACTCGTAAAACCGCCATCTTGCCAACTCCGTCTCTTCTTCGTCTCTCCCCACACCGACCTCGAACTTCGCATACATCCACGAACAGTTCCGATTGCTTCGTTGCTGACTCAATGTTTTCCATCAAACATTCATGTTTGCTGGCCAGTGTTTACTTATTAATATAGCACGTTCTCATTGTAATTAGAATTATGGCTGGTTGTTTCGTTGTTTGGGGTCTGTACAGTATTAATAAAGATTAAGGTGGTTAAAAGGAAAAATAGAGAATGAAGTTCGAGACAAAAGAATCGGAGGAAAGAAGGGAAGTAAGTGAAAGACGGTGAAAAGGTGATGGCGATCATGACGATGATGATTGTAGGGCATGGAAACGATACGTGGCAAATAAACAGACACGAAACGAATGGATTCATGTATATGAAGCAAATCCAGAATAAAAGAAAGAAAGAAAGAAAGAAAGAAACGTGCAACTGGAAGTGAAAATGTAAAAAAAACAAGAGAGGGTTAAAAAAGAAAGAAGGTAAGAAAGAAGAAATTATGCAGCTGGAAGTGAATATGAAAAGAAAAGACGGTTAAAAAAAGAAAGAAAGAAGGAAATAAAAATAAAACGATTGAATAAACAGGACCAGAGAAACAAAGAAAGAGAGAAAGAAAGAAACAAAGAATCGATAAAAGGAAAAATACCGAAGGAAATGCAAAGGAGAACGGAGAGTTGGGAAAATGGAAGATAAAGAAAGAATGACTAGAAATAAGTAAGAATGAATGAATGAAAGGAAGAATTAATTAATAAATGAATGAATAAATGAAGAAAGAGAATGCATAGAAGCGGGAGTTTTGAAAACGAACAGAAGAGAAAAAAAATGAAAGATTGAATTAATAGAAAAATAAAAAATGCAAGAAAGGAAAAAATGCAGCTGGACTACTGCTGCTGTTGTTGCTGATGATGATGATGTTTTGAAAGAGAGAATACGAAACAGATTTGAGAAATGGACAAAAATGACAGAAAAAGGCAGGAGAAAATGAGGATGAAAATGAAAAGAAAGAGACAGAAATTGAAAGAATGAAAGTAAATGATGAAACATAAGGGAATAAAGGAATGAGAACATGGAAGTCTAGAAAAGAGTTGAAAAGAAGAAAGAATTCTTCAAACGATAATTTTCCACAGTCGATGTCCATCTGAGAATAGAATAAGAATTTAAAAAGTTCTGATTAATTGAAAATAAAAGCTTTTGAAGATGTTGGGCGTCAGAACTCCTGAAAAAAGTGCCTTCCTCGCCTGTGTATTCAAATGACAGGGCAACATTACAATCTGCCTTGTCCAGCCAAGCCACAAAAACAAGAGGCAGTATCGAAATTTTCAGAAAAATTAACAAATTTTCACCTACATTTTCAGCAACAGATTAAAAGACTTACCATTAAATTTGGTGCATTTATCAATATATGAATTGCATTGCATCCCACCTTGTAATACACATCGACGTATATTATGCATATATTCTTTGCACAATAATTTTTATGAAGAAACTCATAAGGCACATACACATACACACACACATATTTATTCCCCATTTATATATATATATATATATATATATATACTTATTTACCTGCTTATTAATATATATAAATATGTTGATAAATTACAGTAGTACGAATCGGATCTTCATGCACAAACCAATATTTACGTGAAAAAAATTGCGTTGTACATAAAAACTCCGAGTTCCGTGTTGAGCTACCAGTGAGGAAAATAATTATATTTATTAATATATACTTAATTATACTTTTATATAGCATCAAACCCTATCTTTTTCACACCAGCACTCAATGATCGATATATATATATATATATATATATATATATATATATGAAATGAATTGTTTGAACAATATATTTTATCGATACTCGTATTTAAGTAGATATTCTGTTTTTTAATTAAACAGTATTATATATTTATATATACCGGCCTGACTATTTACGATAAATTGTTTTTACAAAAATGTGTGGCATTCGTAATAACAATTTATCGTAAATGATCAGGCCCGTAGATATAAATATATAATACAGTTTAATTAACAAACAGAATATCTACTTAAATACGAGTATCGATAAAAAATATTGTTCAAATAAGTAATTTCATATTGTCGGTTGTTTATAACCAAGTTTCGTTAAAATTCATTAATTTCCGTAATAATATATATATATATATATATATATATATATATATATATACATAATAATATAGAAAATAAATATATATATAATATATATATATATATATATAAAATAATTATATAATAGTATATAAAATAATGTTCAAACAATTCATTTCATATATATATATATATATATATATATATATATATATATTTTCTTTTTTCTCTCCTCATTCTATATTCACTCGGATATATATATATATATATATATATATATATATATATATCCAAAACATTAATTTAAAACAGTGCTCGATATATGATGTATAGAGCTGTGAATATTTATTATAAATTATGTTTTAGAACACGTACATAATTTCTTCTATACATGTTCTAAAACATAATTTATAATATATATATATATATATATATATATATATATATATATATATATATATATATTATATTGAGTTTGTATGTGTGTGTGCGTGTGTTATTTGTACTCGACTCGGGTTAACTCTGTCAGCAGACCTCAAGTAGAATGACTATATCGAATCCATAGCTAAATCCGCTGCAAAAATATCGGTTCTCTGTGTAGGGCCAGGAAGTTTTTGCCGTTTTTTCCATCCTGCACATATATAAATCTACCATCCGCCAGTGTATTGAATAATGCTTCCAGATCTGGTCGGTGCCCCTGATATTAACCTCGGGGTTATTGACAAAAGCCAACGCAGAATCTGTAATGTGATCAATCCCGACTTGGCTGCTCATATGCAGTCACTTTCTTACCGGCGTAACGTGACTTCCCTATGTCTCTTCTACAAATACTTTCACGGCATCTGCTCCGATGGACTTATCACACTGGTTCCACTTGTGTATGACTTTAGCTGAGCTGCTAGACTAGTAACTAGGCCCCATCCTTTTACAGTGAAACTAATCAAATGTAACCACAACTTCTGCTCTAGCAACTTTTTTCTCGTACTTCCCGCCTGTGGAATTCCCTTGCATATACTTGATTCCTCGACAGCTACAATCTTCAAGAATTTAAATGTAAGGTCAATTGCCGTCTCCTATGTCTCTGACTGGCATCCTTTCTTTCATGCTTTTGTCTGTACCAATCTCATCACACCAATATTCTCATCCTTCTCTTACCCACTTCCTGACCCCCTATAACCTGTCCCTCTTTGTCATCACTTTCCTCCTATGTCACCCATGCGCATCATTGGTGGTAAAGTTGCTTTTTTTAGGTGAAATTATTTAAAAAAATGTGATTTAATCATTCATAAACATGAGTAGAATTTTCGAAACGGCTATCATGAGGAGAAGTGAAATCGGCTATTGTGTTCACTTTCACATAAACGCGCTTGGGAGAATTGTTTTCATTTCATTTACACCAGCATAGACAGAAACGTATCTGGATTGAATAGAAGGGTAGACTATGCTTTCAAGATGTGTTTGGCAGTCAACCTAAACGGAGAACTATTCTGAACTCGAAAATATGGAAAAGGAAACATAGCCATGTTGCTAAAGAACTTCACAGATGTTAAAAAAATGTCAGGCTGGGGAGAGCCATGATCGCTTTCATCACAAAAGGAAATAACATTACAAAAATATGGCAAATATGTGTACTTTACTCGAATACAAGTAATCTAAAAATCGGAACTTAATTAGGAAGGATTAAAAAAAAATATGTTAAGAAATAAAGTTTATACACATATAATATATACTTTTCAAGCACATTATATATATATATGTATATATATATACAAAATTTTACTAAATTTCTCACCAAATAGATTAATTCTGACATATTTTTAATTTATTTGTGTAAACATTAATTGTAGTGGATACCCTTATTTGAGTAGATACTCTGTTTTTATAATTGAACAGTATATTTATTTATATCTATCGACCAGAATAATCAAAAAAATCTTGTTAGGAAGTATATTTTCCTAACAAGATTTATCGATTATGCAAGCCGGTATATAAAAATATATATTCTGTTGAGTTATCCAGTAAAAATAGTATTTAAACAAATATATATTTATTGCATTTGACGACTGACTGATACTACTAATCTAGGCCTTTCCTTGCCGAAAATATCACTAATAATGACATCACACAAAGTAAGAACTAAAACTAAACGCGTTCAACATAATTAACATAAACCTATTAACATCTCTTTCTCGAACGTCCATGGTATCCGTACCAACTTTTGCAACTTTGAATCCTTCATCAATGTAAACTCATCTGACATCGTAGCCCTTTGTAAAATTAGCCTTGACCCTGATATTCCTTCCTCTGATTTCTATATCCCTGGTTACCTTCCACTCTTTAGGCAGGACTCCAATGTCCATATGTATGGAATTGGTATTTGTGCCAGAGAACATCACCTTCTAGTTAGGGTGATCATTCCTACATGTGTCTCTGTCTCACTCTACTAAGCTCGGTTAGCTATCCTTTATTTTTCTTGCACTCCCCTTCTTCTTCTGACTGTTCCATCAGTCAGTTACGTGCCATACGTGATACACGCTTGGGCGATCATGTCTCGAAATAGACATGACTGACTGGGCAGAACATTATCCCGCAGTAGGTTGCCATTGCTTTCTGCGGTAGACTGGTTGCCGACCAAGGCTATAGAACCCAATCTGTCCTGTTATTTAACCTATAACTGGAAGGAAGAGACGGATTAATACCTTTCTCAAGGGTATTTGCGCGTAAGTGAATACAATGGATTCAACTGGAATTCGAACTCGGCTCCCCGGCTTCTCGTTCTGAGCCGATATCCACTGTACCACAACGCACATCCTGCTGTTCCATACTTATCTCTAAAAATATAAATAAGGCCATTTCCTCTCATCCATTCACCCATATATTTGTCTTTGGAGATTTCAATGTCCACCATGCCAAGTGGCTGAAAAACTCTGTAGCAGATATTGCTGGTGTCTATACTATGAACTTTTCAGTCGCACAATCCCTTACGCAAATACTTGATTTCCGTATTCGTTTCTATAATAAGAACTGACTCAGTCCTTTATCTCCGTTTCAACTCTATCCCTGACTCTTGCCATTCTAGGTAGCTTTGCCCTATTGGAATCTTTGATCATGATGTGGTTTCCGTTAATATATCTTTCACATCCCTTCCCCCAGGAAGGCTAGACCAGTAGAATATCTTACTGCTACCAAAGGTCAAACTGGGAGTCGTTCTGCGATTTCTTGTATAACGTCGCTTGGAACAAAGGTTTTAGTCTTCCCGTTGAAGACTGCGTCCGAGGTTTCTTCATGGGTTCAAACTGGCATTGATGTTTTCATCCTAGCCAGGAAGTTACGACTTAAACCCCATCCGACACCTTGGTTCTCCCCTGTTTGCTTGGTTGCTATTGCCGACAAGTTTCACTTCTTCCGACTTGCGTCTGACCATAATGGGCGCCTTTTAGTCTCTGCCCTTAATCATCAAGAGTATCCTAAACGATGCTAAGCTGTTCTTTGCTGAAAGATTGAAACAAAGTATAGCATCTCGCAAGTTCGGGCCCAAAGACTACTAGCGGCTCTATAAAAATGTCTTAAATCGCAGCAAGCCCTCAATCCCAACTTTAATAAATGAATTTGAGGTCCTCACATCTTCAGCGGACAAGACTGAATACTTGGCTCGCAGATTCGTCACTAACTGAACATTTGATTCGTCTGGGGTATCCGCATCTGACTTCTCCCCTAGAACTAACGCTAAACTAAGTGACGTTCACATTACTCCCTCGCTGGTCTCTAAAATAATTTCAAAGTTTGACGCCCCATAAGGCAAGCGGAGATGACGGAATCCCAAATATTGTTCTGAAGAAATGTGTCTCTGAACTATCCCCTGTCCTCACCAAACTCTAAAACTACTGCCTCTCTGCTTCTTGCTTTATTGCCTGCTGGAAGTTCTCCTTTGAGGGTCTTGCATTTATGAACGCTGGAGAAACCTCAGTACCCTCTAATTATTATATAAAATCATTTTATTATTATATTAAAGAATGCCTATGATTATAGTAACGTTGCTTAAAATCCCCCGCGGATATACCAATATATGGTATATCCGCGGGGGATTTTAAGCAATGTTACTATAATCATAGGCATTCTTTAATAGATGATCTTTAGATTGTTTAATTTATTTTCTATGTCTTGCTTTCGTATATTCATTTTTGTCATTTGCAATGACGTCTTTATACAGATAGAGAGAGGGGGGACAGACAGACAGACAGGTAGACAGACAGGCAGACAGGTAGACAGACAGAGATGTTAGAAAGGTGATACAGAAAGTGAGAGAGGATCGAATATATACACTTATTGTACAGTTGTATACATTTACTAAGCTTCACTTTATAATACTGAAACAACCTTTGAATATCTGGCTCTCTACATTATTCATCGACTGAGAAATATTTTAAACACGGTATATGAAACAGTGAAACGAACGAATGGCTCAATCTTACGAAGAAATGAAAAAATTTTCTCGCGAATAAGGTAAATATCCTTGCAGTTAACAGGGAGAAATTGCAATCGCTCATAACGCCTTTTATAAATTTTGAATGAACATTTCGCCGACAACAACATTACAAGACTCTAAAATTGGCCAGCAAATAAAAGGCGAACAAATCGTACGCTCTGTTTCACTAGAGTTTAAAGTGTTTTTCTTCCGCTAAACAGAACTGGATTCGTTGAATAGGATTCTTGAATGAAATCAGATTCATTTATTATTGATTGACATCGAGATACTTGCAGACAAGAAAACGATAGATAGATAGATAGATAGATAGATAGATAGATAGATAGATAGATAGATAGATAAATGCACAGGCAAAATGTTATTAAAACTAGAAGAGAAATAATGTTTCGCAAATAAACATACCGACAAATCAATAGAAATATATATAAAAATAGTGGGAAACTACAAGATAGATACACTATTTGAAGTAATATATGAAATTTGACCATTTTCCACACATAGCTAAAAAATATTGCTTGATTTTTATACGCAAAGTTGCCGTATCTTATAAGTTAATGTTTAGCTAAATGGCGTAGTCACCCTTCCCTAAAACAGATGATATGAGATATCAAATACCATAGATATATAGATAGATAGGTAGGTTTGTTAGTAGGTAGGTACGACAGTGTACTGAAAAATTATCTGGGAGTGTTTAAGCCTAATAATCTTTTAATGTCATTTCGTCAACGTATAAAAATGGACTGTAATACATATGAAAAGAGATAAAACCGAAAAATAGTTAATTAACTCATGTACACATATACCTATACATCTGGATGCGTTTGGTGATGCAATGGACATTCAGAATGAGAAATCAATGAGCCGAGTTTGAATCCCAGTTGAATTCGTTTCATTCACTTACACACAAATACCGTTAGAAAAGGTATTAAAACTTCACTTTTCCGCTTATCATGGCAGACTGGGTTCTATAGATTTGGTTGGTAATTAGTCTACCACAAGAGAATCATCTGTAGGTAAAAACTTCTGTCTAGTCAGTCATAGCTAGAAAAAGACATGATCGTACCTAAGGGTGTATCACGTAAGATTGACTGATATCTATACAAACAAACTGAAATATTATTTGTCTATATTGCTGAGATTAGGTAGTATTTACATCTTAGTATTTACAATTTACATTGTCCAGATTATTGTCCTCATCTTTATTGGCATGTTTATGACGTGATTGTGAGTTTAATAACAGTCTACATCAGTAGTGAAAAAATAACTTAGTGAGTTAAGTTAAAGGGAGATAACTATATGGCTATCAAAAGTGGCATCGTACAAGGAATGAGAATGATATACCTCAGTGAGTGTAATAAAAGGTTCGTTTCGAAATTCCTAGCACGTGAAGAAGGCCGGGGCGTACAACGACCAAAATTTCGTAAATATGGCCATAAAGGTAAGAGCAATAGTCCGAATAATGTAAATAGTGTAAATTGAAATAGATAGATAGACAAGGTCAAACTAAAAAATAAAAATAGGCATGAACCTGTTGAAAGCGAGAGGTTCTTCTACTCTCGGGATTTTGTTGCTGGACATGTTATACATAAATCAAGCACACGCGGTTTTATGCCACAGTTCTTGAGCAGCTTCCTTATTTTTTTCTTTCAAAATAGATTTATTGAATTATTTTTTCCTGTACGGAACCTTTCTTATTGTTTGTCCAGTTTTCTATTTTTACCCAGTGGTTACATTCTGATACTTAAAAAAAAGTCTGTTCATTTTTTATAACCATACTCACCCGGTCATCTGTCCGCGAATTGTTTTCCTGGGGGTATTTAGCCAGAGTAAACGATCAATCATGACACAAAGCCTTCAATAACTCGACCTGTGACTGTTTCGTCTTCGCATTGTGATTTTTGGTCTTTGTAGAGGGAAATTCCGAAGGGAGATCAGCTGACATGTGGCACTTTTTTACTTTCTTTGTATATTCTATTTGACAAATTCTTTATTATATTTGGACGAAGGGTTCATGAAAATTTCAACACTTTATGTCAACACCCACTATCAGTCTGTCTGCCTGTCTGTCTGTCTGTCTCACTCTCTCTATATATATATATTTATATATATCACATATTTCTGCCTTGCTCTCTTATTCACAAACTATAGACAATAAAGCTCTCTCTAATCTATCTATCTATCTATCTATCTATCTATCTATCTATCTATCTATCTATCTATCTATCTACGTTAGTCATATTAAATTTTCTCCATATAATCTGCTCATATTTGAGCTAGCTTGATATGGATGGGTCCATGTATATGTGTGCAGGGTTTGCTGTGTGGTTGTATGTATTTCTGTATAAATATTAGAATACGTGTCTACTTATGAATGAGGTATATATATAAATATATATACTTTTATGGTAATTTACCCATGCACACATGAACTCTTCCAACTATAAATAAGAAGCAGTTTTTGCTTTCTGGCAGAAGTCTATTCCAGCAAATAGCTCTGACAACCGGGCCAAACTGTCACGCTGGTGACCTTCTCATTTTGTATATGTTTTGTATTACTGTTCTTTGTTAATATATTTGTTTAACTCTATTCCTTCTTTGTATCTTTATTTCTGGCTCCTAACAAAACTACAACAACTTGGCGACGAGGACTCGTAAGGACCTTTAAGGACCACAAATGGAATGCGTGAAAATTGTCAATATTGGTTCAACAATGGACGCACAAAATTCTATTTTAAGTCACACTTAGTTCTATTCAACAGTACTTGACAATCCAGAAAAGGAAAGAAACGTTTCTCACTTTAATTTAATTGTATTCAGTTTAATCCAAGAAAAAGATACGGACAAACATGAACGAATTTGAATCCGCAATGCTCGATTTTCTTAAGTTCCAACTGGAACAGCAAAACCTACGGGAACATAAACGGCAAGAGATGTAACTTGAGCAAATAAAAAAAAAAAGAGAGAGAGAGAAACTTCAGCTAGATATACAAAAATCGACTTGAAATAAAAAGCAAGCTGAAAAAGGACTGCTTGAATTTTAAAGACAAATAGAAATCAGACATCAAAAACTCGAAGAAATTCTACATTCTCAACAAGTGCAAAGAAACATGCTTAGACTGGCAAACAGGGAACAAATTAGTGAAAATGAAAATGCGTTCTCACAACACACGATCTGGGGCGCAACAGACATTTTACATATTCTCTGGATGAGGATATGACTTTCGCCTCCTATTTTAGAAGATTCGAGGATATGTACGCCACAACTTGTATAAATTGGTTCGATTCTAAGAAAATTCGTCTTCTTCGAAAACTGGGTTACCACAGAGTAGACTAAAATTGTGAACTAAAACAAGTGAACTGACGTTTACTGAAGCGATTATACTTCTTACAGAACATTTTAGTCCTAAAATACTCATCTTTCATTAGAGAAGTGTATGAATTAATCTAGAAAGAAAAGTTAAGATAATACTATATTCTCGTCGGTCGTGAACAAGCATTGCGACCATTTCAAACTGTCAGAATTGATTGCGAATTATTTCAAATTACTGATATTTGTAAATATAAAGTTTCAGGTAAAGACGCTAAAATTAGAGGAGAGTTCTGAATAAATTAGAAAAAGATCCAAACCTTACTCTTCAATAAATAACGGAAAACTTACAGATATTTGTAAGCGTACGCAAAGATTCGAAAACTATCGAGGAATCTGGTATAGCTAACCAGAAAAGTAACGCCAAAAGACTTAAAAAAAACAAAAAAAACAATTACTTCTGCCTCTAAATCAAACCAATCTAAAACGAAACAAGACAACTTGCCTCTTAACCGGTGTTCTGGTTGTGGGTCATTACATTCGTATAAGGACCGCACTTACAGGAATAACAAGTTCTTAAATTGTAGCCATGTCGGACACGAGACCTCACAATGTCAAAGTGAGAAAAACTTTAATAGCTACGTGAAACACACAAAATCAGATGAACAGCACGGGTTAAACATTAAAAAATACGATCAAGTACAAACGCTTAATAAAATATTAAAATACAGTTGGATTCTGGTTAATATTTAACAATCGTAAATCTACGCACTTGGAAAAAAAACTTGCTAAGAACTAATAATTTAGTCAGGTCAGTGACAGGGGAGATAATCAAATTTATTGATTTCATTATTTATAGTATTCATTCTTTATATGTACGAAGTGATCATTCTTTCCACTTTTTTATCTATTTATTTATTTGGATAATGACTGATTTCATAATTAGGCCATCATTTTAAATTATCAAGAGAAATTTCTTGTACGAATAACTAATATCCTTCACCGTAAAATTTGAGTTTTTTGAATTGGACATGCGTTGTGGTGCAGTGAACATCGGCTCAGAACGAGAAGTCGGAGAAGCTAAGTTCATAGATGGAGGGAGAATAGCGGGATTCGTTCCTTTCCCATTGGCATTTGCGCGTAAGTGAATGCAACATATTCGACTGGAATTCAAACTCGGCTCTCTGAATTCTCGTTCATTGCACCACAACGCACATCCCATGAGCATTACATTTCCCTTTTGCATTTTTTATAACACTTTTCAGAAATGAATGAAGATTAGCGCGCTTCAGTGTCGGGCTTAACTCAAAAGACATTTTTAAAGATTTCCTCTCAGTTAATGGCTGATAGACATATTTACAATATGTTCACCTTTCCTATAAACGAAAATTGAATAAACGCAGCCAGATATAAAATTTGTTTAAAAGTGATTCAATAATTTTCCTAACCAAATTTTTCACAAAACTGCATTAGCATTATTGTGTTCCAATATAAAAGAAATGATGGTACCTAATCACACACACACATATACATATTAGGTTGTCAAAAAAGTAATGACCGATTTCAGAAATTATTTTATTCTTGTAAAATTAAGTATATAAATATTGAAATTAGCAAAATTAGCCTTGAGCGTCTATGCACTCTCTGCCACCGATTGACGAGATTATTTATTTCTCGTTGATAAAAAGTTATTGACTGTGATGCAACGAAATCTTTGAAAGCTGATTGTACCTCTGGTTTAGACTTAAATGTTTTACCGTTTAAAATGTGCTTAAGTGCTTAAAAATGCTAATCAGTAGATTAAAGATCAAGAGAATATGGAGGATGTGGTAAACTCTTGTATCCCAGTTACCGAGTCTCAATCCAATAGAACATTCATAAAAAAACTTTAGGTTGAGAATACACGCAAGAGATCCAAAAATATCAAGGAACTGAAGAAAATCTGTGAAGAAGAATGGGTGAAACTGCCAAAATCTTTATGCAAGAATCTCGTCGAAAACTGCAGAAAAAGACTAGAGGCTTCTATTTTTTTCAGATTGGAATCTTTTAATGGAGAAGATGAAGTGAGAAAAGGATGTATTTTCGAACTGGATTTATTTCACCTGTACAGAATGTCAACTTAAAATTTCAAGTTAAAAAGTCATATTGTCGACAGACATAATATTAATAACATTACGAAAGAGACTGGATAATGCCAAACACAGAATAAAAATGGAAAATACTAACTATTAAACGTAAGAAGAGAAAATCAAGTAAGTGCATACATTTAACTATTGTCTTATGTATTATTAGACGACGAAAAAAGTGACACAGAAATCTAAAGCTGCTTAGAAATAGCGAAATATGTTTTCCAGAAACTAAGCAAATTCTTAAGACATTAGAAAATATCTTTAGAAACAAAGAAAATGTTTTGAGTATTATGCCTTATATAATCTTCTATATGGCTGTAGATACTGGGTAAGAGCTTTAGGGATTAAACAAAGACGTGAAGCGACAGAGTTATGTTTCTGCAAATGAATGCTTAGAGTAAATTATGAGCAACGTGCATATTTTAAAAATAACAAAAAATAAATTAATACAGAGTGCAATGGTTGAATTGTCACTATTTTATTTGTCTTTTAAAATTTCGTGCATGCGCGGTGTTTGTCTTTCATTTTGTCTACTGCTCAGGATAGTAGGGTCAGTTGGGCACCATCTGTGAGAAAAAGAGCACCATAGCGCAAATATGGAAGCGGCATGCTATTTGGCATTTTTGCCAGAAGTTCCAATGGAAACATTTCAGAGCATTTGGGTGTCAACCCGAGGAGAGTGCAGAGAGTTCTGAAAGAGTTTGATTAATTTAATTTTGTTTATAAAAGGTACGAAAACTCTCTCTGATAGTTCTAATAAGAAAAGTACTCCTGATTTTTTTAATGAGGGCCTCAAACCCAACACGCAGGGCTATATCAAGTCTCTTAAGGAGGTTGTGCTGCCCTGAGTCAAGAGGGTGGTTGTTGGCAGACATTGGTCTTCCAACAGAACTCTGCAACACGGCGCAGAAGCAGGAGAACCCAGTTATGATTGTCAGACAGTTTGTGTGATCACATCACTCCTTACCTATGGCCACATAACTCTCCAAACTATAACCCCATTAATTATTATATGTAAGATGCAGTTGAGCGAGAGACCAACAGAACTCCTTGTAACAACGAAGATGGTTTGAAGGCAACAATTATGGCAGCATTCACCAACTTAAAAAGAAGACCGCCCAAATGCAGGAGATTCCGAAGTTGTCTGGTGCGTGTTTGAAGCCATTTTATAGATTTTATTGAATAAAGTCAGTTTTCAATATTTCAGTTGTACAGTCCGGCCTTCTTCATTGTGCTAGGAATTTCGAACCGAATCTTTTATTACTATCACAGGGTATATCATTTTCATTACATGTGCGAAGCCACTTCTGGCAGCCATGAGTTATCTCCCTTAACTTGACTCTAATTTATTGGTTCACCACAGCTTTAGCCAGTATTTGAACTCACAACACTTTGGGTCAAGTCACTGGAACTAACCAACGTCTAGAATGACAGCTCTGATACTAATCAAGAACAAGGATCACTTCCAGCCTAAGATATTATTACAATTGTCTTAACGCTACAGCACGTTAACTAACATGTATGGTCTACTTAAGGTTAACGGAGACGGTTGTTAGCAGCTAATTTTCGGCATACTACACTCTGAATCACCTTCTTGTAGATACAATTGACCGACAGATAGGAAAGTCATAATCATATGTGCAATACTCCGCCAACTTTGTGGAAAGTGCTCGCATTTAATGCAACCAGATGGTGAGCCTTGATATGGCGAATCTGTTCACCAAGGTACCCACGGTGAAGGCACTATCGGTAGTCAGAGACAGACTGTCCTCGGCGCCATATCTAGCAGAATTCACCAGTATTCCACAAGATAACCTGATGGAGATACTGACTGGAGATACTGACTTTCTGCATACAAATAACACACTTCGGAATGGGTTCAAACATATATCGACAGGATGAAGGCTTAGCTATGTGCTCACCATTATCGTCATCAAGGCTAACATATATATGGAATACTTTGAAGAGATGACATTAGAATTCACAGATCTAAAGCCAACTCTATGGCTGAGATACGTTGATGACACCTTTATACTCTGGCCTCACCAAGAAAAGGTCCAGACGATACTGAAACATGTCAATTCAATAAGATCATCGATACAGTTCACTATGGAAAAAGAGAACAACAACAAACTAGAATTCCTGAACGTACTAATATCTCGAACAGAGAGCCAATTCATGACATCCGTATACCGCAAGCTTACATTCACTGGACAATATCCCAGCTTCAACTCTCACTACCAATACAATGTAAAAGAAGGAATGGCCTACTGCCTACAACATAGAGCAAAAGTCTTAAGTGGCGACCCAGAGACATGCAAACAGGAAATTGTCAATATAAGCAGTACCGAAAGACGTAACAACTCTCCAGAGTACATGAAAACATCACCTACGAGCGTGAAAAGGAGTGTACATGAGGATAACAGCTCTCAGAAAACAGCGTCGGTCTGTCTACCCTATGTGAAAGGGTCATCGGAGAAAATATAAAGCATTTGTGTTCCATATAACATCAGGACAAACTTCCAAAGTTGTTAAACATTTCACAGGTACCTCTCCCGAGTAGCACCCCAGCAGAGGAGAACATGACTAAGGAATGTGTGTATACCATTCCATGTAGCTGTGGAAAAAATATAAAGAACAAACAGGTCGCCACCTTAATGTAAGGTTACAAGAACATTGTAAGCCCGTGAAACGAGATAAAAAAATTTCCGGCGTAGGTGACCACATATAGACGGAGAAAATGGATCACCGTCCCCTATGTGATGAAGTTGAAATAATAGATAGAGAACGCCACTGGAAACTACGTAATGTTAAGGAATCAGCGCATATGCTAGGTTACAAAAATCTTCTAAGCTGACCAAGCATAGAAATGAATACAATATGGGAAACGGTAATACGGAGCGCTAGAGAGAATAATTAGCGTGAAAGATTGCAATATGAGATCTGGTAAAAATACAGTCATTTGATCCAAAGAGTTGTGAGTTCAGTACATGGCTACAGCAGGAGTGAACAAATAACTTAGAGAGTCAAGTTAAAGGGAGATAACTCATAATTACCAGAAGTGAAATCGCACATGGAATGAGATTGATATAACCTAGTGATCTTAATAAAACGTTCGGTTCAAAATTCCTAGCATTTGAAGAAGGCCGGAGGGTACAATGGCTGAAACGTCGTAAGCATGGTAGCAAAGAACGGTAATTATACTAAATTTAAAATTCATTGGTAATTTTCTTATATTTCGTCAACAATCGTGTCCGGAAGAAAACACAAAGTATATAAAATTTAATAAAATATTAGAACGATTAAGTTTTAAGATTATTAATTAGTTAATTTTATCTAAAAATGGCGCTTACGATGTATTTGTCATGCAATTTTACTACATTTATTTCCCTATTGCATAAATTTTGCAAGCATCAGGTTATCGATAGATGTGTCAACAGCTCATAAACACACACACATCCATGGGAAAATGAGGCTTCCCTGTGATATTTTATACTAAAGTAAGTAATATTTGTTTTCATTCAGTGTAATTAAACTTGAAATCAGTTGCTCTTCATCAAATAAATTTACAGGAAACTTATATTTTATTTTGAAAGATAAATAATAAGGATAATTAGGTCGTGTTGATGGATTTGTCAATATGGACGACTTTAACAATTTTACTGGTAATAAAACAAATTTCAATCAATTTAAATTCGGTTTGACTGAAGGTAAATATATTGTTTGTTGGAAATATTAAATTTAATATATTAGCTTTGAACTAAAATTAAAATGACAAAGAAAGATTTTTCATTTCTATAATACATTTTAACCCTTAGCTAGCGCCTTTTTTTGAAAGGTATCTATATAATTCCAATTAAATTTTTCTTTTTAATGTTTTTAACAGTTCAGCAGATATTCGCTTCAGCTTTCTTAATCATGACAATTCTTAAGTTTTTTTCATGATTAAGAAGTTCCAAGCAATTATCTGATAAAACAAACAGGTTTTTTGTCCTTCAATCGAAATTTACTACTAAATTCTCGGGACTTGTTACGTTAATCTTGTAAAGGAGATAAAGAAGGACAAAAATAATAAAAATTACTTCTAATGATCACACAATGTCGTATTAACTTGAACAATACCGAAGGCAAAAACCCAATAATAAAAACAATAAACACAAAGATAATAGATTTATAAGTACGAGGAATAGTTTATGTTTGAACTAAGTCAAATTCTTTGAGACGTTCTTGTCTGTCAAAAGAAAAGGGCTAACGAGATAAAATGACATTTGTTGACCTTGTAGCGACCCTACTTCGCATCCACACGGAAGACAAACAGTAGGAACACAGGAAACGACGGCGACAGGGATGGTCCGCCGCACATTATTGACCCATGCCTAGACGCCCACTTTCCGGTGTTACGGGAATATAGATAAGGGGCTGCTGAAAAATCACCAGACTGAGCCATTTGTTAGAATGTGTCTATATGATCAGATGTGCGTTGTGGCGCAGTGGATATCGGCTCGGAACGAGAAATCGGGGAACCGGGTTCGAATTCCAGTTGAATTCATTGGATTCACTTACGCGCAAATACCCTTGGGAAAGGTATTAATCCGTCTCTTCCCTCCAGTTATGGGTTAAATAACAGGACAGACTGGGTTCTATAGCCTTGGTCGGCAACCAGTCTACCGCAGAAAGCAATGGCAACCTACTGCGGGATAATGTTCTGCTCAGTCATTCATGTCTCTTTCGAGACATGATCGCCCAAGCGTGTATCGCACATAACTGACTGACTATATGATCAGACATAGCATTCTTTTTCAAATCTCTTCTGAATCAAGCCGACAATTTTGCAAAAACAACCAGTATATACACAAACAGACACACACACATATTTTATTATGGCGTTAAAGTAAAAAAGATCGGCCATAACAAATATTAAAACAAAAACACCAGTCGACCGGTTTTGTCTCCACTCGTCAGAACTGTAAACGGGAAAATATTATGAGGAATATACAACTATTATAGATGACATGAATGAACGGGAGGGGAATTTTACTTTTGCTAAAAGATATTACATTTGAAGATGCTAGAAACCCAGCAGTCAGTTAAGTGCCATACGTGATACATGCTTGGACGATCATGTCTCGAAAGAGACATGACTGACTGAGCAGAAGATTATCCCGCAGTAGGTTGCCATTGCTTTCTGCGGTAGAATGGTTGCCGACCAAGGCTATAGAACCCAATCTGTCCTGCTATTTAACCCATAACTGGAAGGAAGAGACGGATTAATAGCTTTCCCAAGGGTATTTGCGCGTAAGTGAATACAACCCAGCAGAGCAAACCCAAATAAACACCCTGTTTACAAAGAGAGTGCCGCCTATTCCTGAATAAGTGTCTCCAACACTGGTACAACGAGTGTGATCTGCTCAAAACAGAGAACAAGTCTACACTGGTATTTACCACCTTCCCACCCAAGTTAGATGAGAGACAAGGTTATTTAGAGTGGGGATTCTGAGCCTTTAAGCTTAACAAAAAAATATCCTGTACAGCCAGCTTAAGGCCATTTGTACGACGTTTCGGTTGTTGTATGCTTCGCGGCCTGCTTCAAGTGCTAGGAATTTCGAACCGAAACCTTTATTACAATCACTGGGGTATATGATTTTCATTCTTTTGATAGTCATAAGTTATCTCCCTTTAACCCTGTACCTTACTTGTTCATCACTGCTGTGGCCTGGTATTGAACTCATAACTCTTTGGGTCAATCACAGGAACTAACTAATGTCTATATCCACTGGGCCATGTGTCCTTAAGGATATAAACGTTGGTATAGTGACTTGGCAAATGTTTCACTGATCCTAATTAACCACGGTATTTGAAGACCGACTAGACATGTTCTAACCGTTAAAGTTTTAATTTTAAATAATCGATTGAACAATGTGCGAAGGATAACCATTGTCCAGATACTAGTTATAAAATTAATTTAATCTTTCAAGGTGTGATCTGAATAAATCATTAGCACCCTATTGGTCAATGTCTTGATCAAATTGATCTTTTGTCGTTGAGAGCAAAAAGAGTCCTACCGAGTGTAGAGACCCGTAAAGATAGGCTTTCTATAGACTGAAATAACAAAAGAGGGAGGCGTTCTATAAACCAGAATATCTACAAAGGACAAAAAGCAACTGACCGCCTTATCTACCGTAAATTTAAGTGCCGGATGAACACCAATGAGTCGGGAGAAGAATTGGTCAAGCTCCGATTCACTGTTGAACACACAAAATGTATCATCAACATAATGGAAGTAAATCGAGAACATAAGTGTAGGCTCTCATAAAAGCCCACAAATATTTTAGCCAAAACAGGGCCCAAAAGAGAACTCATTGCTACACCATCAATCTGACGATACATAAATATGTCACAAATGGAATCGAATGACATTGTTGGAAATTTTATAATTTCAACGAAAACATCTTACTTTGTCGTTATGGCCCTTTATTCAACTCTCGACACTTCTCGCACACTGAGCAAAGCAAATGCCACACAGTCTCTTTGTAGACTGACTGAACGACTGGCCCTCTAGCAAGTGCTCTCTGTGATTGATGCTTCCCACTTCGAACAACGGATAAGTGCTGTTACTTTTCAGATAGATTATCTATATATGTGTGTGTGTATGTGTGTGTATATATATATATATATATGTGTGTGTGTGTGTGTGTGTGTGTGTGTGTGTGTGTGTGTATTGGAAAATGTAGATATTAAGAAAATATGTGTGAAAACAATATAAAAAAAGAAAATATATGAAAAACCTTTTTATGTTAACACTTTTCCTTTCTTGAGGAACTTTATCAAGGCGAGTGTATACATTTTATTTGGTAACCTGTATTTATACACGGAAGTAAGGTGGAGAATGAATATCGTTAAGATTTTAATTTTTGAAACAGAAATCTTTAAAATACTCTAAAAACATACTTTGCCATTCTTTACGTAGGAATAAGTGTAAGAGAAGATCAGGTTGAACAATTTGAAATTCCAGCTCGTTTGAGCCAGTGGCTAGCAACGCCATTTGTAAAAAAGTATGTACTATTACGGATACCGCAAAAGAAATATTTAAAGTATTATGGTTTTGCTCCTGTCTGACACATTGATGATTACAGGATAATATCCATACATACATACATACATACATACATACATACATACATATATGTGTGCATGTCTAAGTGTATCCTAATTATTTTCAACACTATATTTCACAATTATTCTTAATTAATAAAAGAATTATCTTTGGCTCTTCTGAAATGAGTAATTTTTATTGAATTATTTAAATGAGGCTCCACATCTTGTTTGTTATGGTGGAAAGCGTTTGATATCTGAAAAGTCTCTAATCTAATATCTCAGCTGAGGAATAATAGTATTATATTGTAATATCCTTATGATTTATTATTAGAGTCATATCGTTCAAGCTACTTCATTCACCTTAGTCAGGAGGCTGCCATCCGGTAATTTCTAAGTGGAGCATCCAATCATACGGATAGTGGATACGAGCTGATTTAGTCGAGAGATCAATCGATGGAACAGCCAGTGATGCTATGACATGGAAAATTTAACTGATTTGAAGAAAAACAAAACACTATTTTACACTAAAATATTCCAATTAAAAGAACTGTTATAAGAACGATTCTGCCATGTTTCTGAGCATCTTTTTTTATGCACTGTAGGCGATCATTGCGCTCCACAACTTCTTGTTCTTTGTGTCTCTTAGTAAATTTCACCTTTTTGCCATGTCACTTAAAATCTGTTCTGTGAATGTCAAATTTTTAAGCCGTCTTTCTTCATTATTTTCTCCAGGAATTTCAACAGTCTCTTTCTGGTACTAGGTGGCTTCCATCTGTCTTTTCTAGAAGTAGTTTCATGATAACTGACGACCTTTTCTCCTGGTTTTCCGACCTAATGCATTTACGAGTGATACCAGACTGGCATTAAGGTCCTACCCTTTTATCTTCGAAATATTTTAACGTAACCCTCTCTCCTACTTTAATAGTTACTTTTCTCGCACTTCCCGTTTGTTGAACTCCCTTCTATTTGCTTGCTTCTATGATAGCTACAATCTCCAAAGGTTAAATGCAGCGTCAATGGCCATCTTCTATCTACTTGATTCCCATGCTTCTCATATATTTTTTGACATCCCCTGTATGTATTTTTTCCCTCACTGTAAACTCTTGGACACCAGTAGTCTTTCCTTGCTTAGGTTGAAATGATTATAAAAAGAAGGTATATGTATCCGTTCTGTTTCCATTTTCTCTCAAATTTTGCCATTGCACACATTCGGTCCATAGCATTCTCAGAACCCTTCTGTAGAACCACAATTATATAAAGAGATTGTCAGCATTTACATGCCGACAATCAAGATTACACCAGTCAGTCAGTTAAGTGCCATAAGTGATACATGCTTGGGCAATCATGCCTCGAAAGATACATGACTGATTGGGCAGGAGATTTTCACACAGAAGGTTTCTTCAGTATACTGGTTGCCAACGAAAACTACAGAACCTAATCTTTCCTGTTATTTAACCCATAACTGGAGGGAAAAGACGGATTAATAAATTTCCCAATGATATTTGCGCGCAAGTGACTGCAATGAATTCAACTGAAATTCGAACTTGTCTCTCCGATTTCTTGTTCCAAGCCGATATCCACTGCACATTACGAGATATAACAGAACAGTTCAGAACTCTTTTTGTTGTTTCAAATTTTTTAATGCATTGTTTAGCTTTTGGAAGCAAACATTTACTTAGTAGTAGTTTAACCCGCTTTACACCCTTTAATCTTCATAAAATGACATTCGCATCAAGCGGGTTAAACTACTGCACAAATCTACACAACAAAAAATACAAAGTAAGTAAATTTGTTGCGTCAGTTTTTCAAGTGAGAAAAAAATCAACATTCCAATGATTGATTTATATCAATCAGCTAAAGCTGATGTCATTTTCAAATTAAACAACATGCTAGGCTTCTCTCAAGATCTCACTGTTACCAAATATGAATAACTTCGAAATCATGTTGAATTGTTAAGCGAGATGGGTCAGCGCTTGGGAATAAAAAGCTAGCTTGGATGGTGTAATAAATAACGTCTTGTAATTGGAAATCTCTTCTCTAATTTCCAATTCCAGTTGGGTTCGTCATATTCACTTACACACAAATATCCTTGGGAAAGTTATGACGCCACTTTTCCCCTAGATATGGATAAATTAGTTGGAATTCTATCAATAATTAGTTATTATTCAAGAAAACCTCTTGTAAATTGTAAAAATATTTTCTGGCTTTAAACAACCAGCACCGAGTATATGAAACGTAAAAAAAAAGTAATTGATTAAGGTCGAAATGAAATGTCACGTTCAACGAAAACTTGTATCTACTATTGTCCATTCAATGCAAATTGCAAGAGCTACTAAAGAAAATGTAGTACTCAATGAGGTTGTTCTAAGTACGTGCAGAAAGGCAGTATGGCGTACCTTTTATGAGAATCTGCAGGATATATAACGGTTGATATTTAATCCTGCAGATTAAGATTACAGTAATCCGGGATATTTTCTCTCGGGATCATATTACACAATGCAACAGTTCTAAAACTGTCAAGGTGTGTGGCAATCTATTTCCCCAATAGATTTCTATGAAGACGCTTAATTTGTTTTCTTTTATCGTGATTGTAAAAGTTCAGCTCATTAAAAAAAAATGAGAATATTTTTGGATCTAAGTAATGTTTTGGATCAGTACAAATGAAAATAATGTTTGTAAAATCCACAGTAATAAGGCAGAGACATTCCCGAATGTCTCCTTTGTCAATTATTGACATATACTGACCTTATCATTTTGTTTTTGTCTTTAAATCTCCTTAGACTCGTCATCTTCGTTGATCAACGGGCTTATCGATAACTGCTGGCCACTATCTTTGTCGATTCATTCACTATCGAAAGCTTAAATGGAAATCTAAGCTAAACAGCCAATCTGACGCTCAAACAGATAAACAGAGAGATGATAGATGGCATTAATGTTTGCTTAGGAAAGAGAAGCGGGTAAAAGGTGAGTAATGTAGGTGGATTAGACACATACATACACACGAATCAACACACAACACACTCACGCACTTATATATAACGGATTAATACATATATAAAAATGTGTCATTCAGCTGATTGATGTTACCTTCAGTATTCATACACACATATAGATATGTATATTTGTACACACACACACACACACATATATATACATATATATATATATATATATATATATATATAAATATAAATTATGCATATAATTTTATGTGTGTCTCCTCGTATCAATGTACGAATATTCATACACACACACGCACGCATGCACACACACACACTCTCTATCTCTTTCTCTATCTCTCTCTCTCTCACACACACACACACACACACATATATATATATGTATATATATATATATAAAATATGCATATAAATGTACGGATGTCTCCCTGTATCTGTGTACGAATATTCACACCCACACACAGCGCGCACACACAGCCACCCCCACACACACACTCATATATATATATATATATATATATTGATAAACATACATATGTCTATGGCGTGTCTAAGAGTTTCATGCGTTCTGCAATCATTTCGTTCCTTACTGTTGAGTACAATTTCTTAGGTGTAATATTATATCTTATTTCCTATTGTCGCCGGAATATAGAACCTGTTAAAGTTAGTTATAGTCGGTTTAAAAACATAGATTAATATATTTCTCAACATAATGCTATGATATCAAATAAATATTTGATAAAATATCACATAAACAACATAAGTCACCAAACTAATAGCAAAAATGACTCTTCTAAAAATAATTGCAACTGTCGAAAAAATAAAACCTGCCCATTGAATGGCTAATGTATGTCCGAAAAGTATTGTTTATAGCGCTCGAATTTATTCTGATGATAATGATGTTAAATTTTATATTTCGAACAGGTGGAAGATAATATTTAACAACCACATGATGTCTTTAAACAACAGTAAATACAGTAAAATACTGCTTTATGCATATATTAATCTTCTTCAAGGTACGTTGTCCTTTCAGGACGTAGGCGATCATGGACTTCCACGTCTCCCTATTCCTGGTGGCTCTGAGCACACGTTCTCTTGTAACACTACGCAACCCCACCCCGTTCTGTCATTCATCTGCTCAGGCCCTTCAAATATGTTATCCATTGCTTTCCTCTGTCTTTTTTCCTTCTATCTGGCCTGTTAATATCAGATTCTCCAAGCCCTCCTTCCTCATTGCATGTAACAGAAACTTTAGTTGTCTCTTCCTGATGCCCAGTATTAATTTCCTTTTTCTTTCAAACCTCATCATTGCTAATATGCGCAGTCCATAATATCCGCAGCATCCTACTGTAGAACCAGATTTCAGCTGCTTCCAGTTTTTCCTTCATCTTTGATGATATTGTCCACCATTCACTGCCATATTGAAGAACTGACATCACATAGCAATCTAGTATTCTCTTCTTTGTTTCTAGTGAAAGTTTCCTGTCTCTTAATACTTTACTCAGCTCCTGGAACGTGTGCTTCGCCATGCCAATTCACCTTTGGATATCTGTTTAGCCTTTTCCGTCTTCGGTTAGAACACTTCCCAGGTACTTAAATTTTTGTACCTGTTTGATTTTAGTATCTCCCAACTGTATTTAGAATTTTGGGCTACTCTTTTTGCTGATGCCCATTTATTCGGTTTTCTTGTACTTTATTTGTAGTCCTTTTTGTCACTCTATTCAGCTGTCTGTAGGAGCTTGTGTAGTTTCTTTTCTGTGTTTGCAATTAGATCATCTGCGTACCTTAGGTTGTTCAAATTGTGGCCTCCGATGGCAAGTCCTGGCATAACATCTAGGATCCTCAGAATAGTCTCTCTGTACAAGCTGAACAAATCCTGTGAAAAGACGCATCCTTGCGTTACGCCCCTTTCTATCTTTGTATATCTGCTGACTTTGTTACCTGTCTGTATGCAGGCAGTTTGCAGGCAGTTTGCTGCCAGTAGAGATTCTTAATCACTCTTATGTCTTTCCCAAATATGTCGAGGCAGCTGAGCATCTCCATCAATACTTTGTGGCGTATGCAAAGGCGATCGACAAAATCGATAAAACATAGGTATAAGTCCTTCTTTATTTGTATTGCCCTTTCGGAACGCATCCTCATCATAAAGATGTTGTTCCTTGTTCCGGTGTCTTTCGCAAACCAACACTGTTCTTGTGCTATATCTGGCCTTATTCCACTTCTCGCTCTATTAATCAGGATTCGGACGATCAGTTTGTGATATGACTCATTAAGCTGATAGTTTGGTGGAGTTCGCACTCGTTTGCATCTGGCTTCTTAGGCAGTGCTATGAAAATCGACTTGCTTAAGTCGTCTGGTATTACACCACTATTATAAATTTCACTTAATATTTCCGCAATTTTCTCTATGCCGAAATCTTTCAGGGATATCAGCAGGTCTATTACAATGCCGTCTGAACAAGCTGCTTTTTTCTGTTCTGTTTGGTGATTGCAGCTTCTACTTCGGACTTTAATATTTCCGGTCCGTCCTCATCTTTGTGTGTTATCAGTTACTCTTTCTTGTCATGTTAAAGATCATTTATATATTCTTCGCATTGCTGGAGTATTTTCTCATTCTCTAATATTATCGTTCCATCCTTGGATTTTGTACATCCTGTTGAGGAGCAGGGATTTTTGTCCTGTCAATTCTCTTATTTCTTTATGCATATCTGCTTTATTATTATCGGACAAACGATAATGACAAACTGGTTTTGTTTACACTTTTGGGCATTTAAAACAACATGCCTGGCCACATACACAATTCCAGAAAACCATAGTTGTAAACACAACTATACTTAAAGATGAAAACAAACAAAAAAAAACTAAAAATTCTCGAAGCTATATCCATAAAACAGTAGAAACATAACCTGAACAAGATAAACTATGAAATCTTTACAAATATCCTTAAGTGCCTATAATTAATAACAGAAGCCATTGATTTCGTCCAGTGACTTCCCATACTTAATATTTTTTTAACTTTCGCTTTTTTATGTATGACGTCATGAGCTGTGATGTGACATTCGCTTTCAGCGTCTTAAATTCACGAGTTTGTTGTTGCTTGGAAATCTTCCATGAAAAAAAAAACAGTTTGTCATTATCGTTTTTCCGTGGTTATAATATATAATTTAATTTAACATCTTTGAAAATTTCTTATGTAAGCCGAAAGTTTAGATTGGATTATTAAATTTTATGCATCAATATTGTAAATTTCTTTCTTCATTTAATGATAATGCTATTAAGCTTATCAGAGAATATGAAAAAGAAACTCCATAAAATAAATAGACAACACTTGTCTATATTTTGTAATGAAAAAGGCTGCCTAAATACGCACAATATATATATATATATATATATATATATATACAGTAGCGACCATAATATTAAGGAACAGAAACAACAAAGACATAAATATGTGTATTACTTAAAAAGTAATGCATGATTAGCAATGAAATTTTACCGAATAAAGATTAGGGTGTAATGCATAAATATTATAAAAAGTTACAAAAATTTACATAATATTTTTTTTTAGATAAAGACTAAATGGAACAAAGGAATAGGCTACTGGACAATAGTTAAGGAACGATATTAATAACTTGCATAAACTTTAATTTACATTGTTAGAAAACACGAAGGAGCTTTTCAACAATAATTAAAAGTTCACTTATCATTAGGACTTTATTTTTAAGCAATATGGCAAATTCTACACGCAAAACGCTCTCTTTTGAAGAAAAAAAATATTTTTGCTATCAAGAAAAAAGTCAATTTCAGAAATTTCTGATATTGCTCATAGGTGTAAAAGTGTCGTTCATCGTGTGAATTAACAGGTATAAAGCCGGGAAAACGTTAGAGGCAAATCCCCAAATCGGCAGACGTCTAAAAACATCGCAAAGAGAAGATCGAAATGTCCTTGTTAATCATGCATTACTTTTTAAGGAATACACGTATTTATGTCTTTGTTGCTACTATTCCTTATAGTATGGCCGCTACTGTATATATATATATATATATATATATATATATATATATATATGTGTGTGTGTGTGTGTGTGTGTGTGGTGAGTTACCTCTGGCTCGGACTGGCACGGTGTGTCTGCCATTAGGTACCTCCACTAAATTGCTGAAAAATTAGCATAGTTCCAATAAATGTTTTTCTATCAGAATGCTTATGATATTATAAGAGTATTTTTTAATTATTTTTTATTTATTTTTTAAATTTTTTAATTCCTTCGGACACGTTCGAAATTTTGGTAAAAGTCATTGTTTTGATTTTAGTGAGCGTTTAAATCGTTACAAGAAATTAGAATGGAAAACGTAATATTACAGAACTCATTACAAACATTAATTTGAAAATTCTTGCAAAAATCAAATAATAGTCGGATTTTAATAAAACTTTGACAACTTATTTACAAATGAATGAAATTACTTTTGAAATTATTATTTTTAAAGAATCTTGTTAGAATCACCCCACCACCACGTAAATTCATGAAATGTTAAGAAATTAAATTTTGTTGCGAAGATTGTTTTCTTTTTCTTTTTTTAGTTAAACTCAGAAATTATTGGGGAATGTAAATGATCTATTAATTTTTGAAAACAATTGCCTTTATTTCCGAAAATTGCTCCCAATAGTAAAATAAAAAAATGCAATATAACTAGGAAATTATTTAATTTCATAAATTTTAAATTCCTTGTATAAATAACATAAATAAGGGACATTATAATGAAGATAAAAATCGATTAATAATGAAATTTTAAAAGATATTTTTTTAATTATAATAATTTATGAAATTTCAAAAATATTTTAATAATACTTCAAAATTTTGTTGGGGTTAGTTTATAAAATTATAAAGCGAAGATTATATTTAATAATCAAAAATTAAAACTTTAGTACAAATCGTTGTGCCACCCTATTTTTTCATTTTCATTTTTTGTATATTTGATTTTTTTTTGTATGGTAATTTCTATGCGTAAATTAAATTTCATGTGTTTTAGAGTTTCCTCCTTATACCAGAGAAAAAACAGTTGTACTAATACGTTCCTTGTGTTAATCAAACACTTTTATCTATGTACCTCCGATTATTTCCGATACCTGAATTTAGATTGAAATTTTAAAAATAAATAAGTTTTCTTTAAGCTATAAAATTAGCTTTAATTGAAAACCAAGAAATTAAATTTAGTAATTCCAGTAATCAAAATACACTGGTGTATTTTAAACCGAAATTAATATGATTCGGATAAAAAATTTCTGATTGAAAAAAAAATTCAATTTTTCCGCCATTTTAGACTGATCGACACATTTCGTAAACAGTAGCCAAATTTAGGTCTTAAAATCGCGCAAAAACTAAAATATATCTAGCTGACACGTTCTTTAAGTCAATATTTTAAATTGAAACTCATCTTAATCTGATTTCAAACAATTTCAAACAATTATACTTGCTTACTGCCTGAAATGTGCGATAAAGCTTTTCTTTATTACGGTAGTCCTCTTATATCAGTGTTATCGGAGGTGACAGCTGAAAACTGTCGAAAAAATGTATGACGGTCAAACACGCTTGAGTCAGCGTGAATCCGGTTTTCTTTGGTTTTCGATGTAAGGGAAATAATCCAAAACGCTTGTTAACTTCTAAAATCAATATGAACCGTATGAAAAAATTTTATGACTCCTATGGAACATCGTACTTAATAAAAATGAACATATTTTCACACAAAAATTTTAATTATTTTAAAAATATGGCTATAGAGCGATTTTTTAAAAACTTTTCAATTTTCGATAGGCAATATAATTATCAATTCTTAACTAAAAGAATCTAATTGCACCAGTTCTTTAAAGATTTTTAAAATATTTTAAAACTTTATAAATTATTATTGTCACAAAAATAAATGAAAACAATTCTTGAAAATTTCTGTTATCGAATTTTTTTTTCTTCAGACTATAATGTACTTAATTTTTATTATATATTCAAGCAATTAAAAGCCTAAAAAATTAAATAATATCAGAGTTTTATTGCACTTTTTTTATTTTGCTCTTCGGAGCAGATTTTCGGATATTATCCAAAATTTAAAATAAAAAAATAAATGATTTATATTCCCAATGAGTCCAGCATTTAACTAATAAAATTATAGTTTGCAGCCAAGAAAAAGTTATTCAAATTTTATGGATTTACATGGAGGCGGGTAACAGATGTCATAAAACATATATTTTTACCAATATTTAAAGAAAAATAATAATTTCAAATATAATTCCATTTATTTGTGAATGAGTACGGAAAGTTTGATTAAAATCCGACAATTATTAGAATTTTGCAAGAATTTCCAAATTAATGTGTTTGTCACCAAAAAAAAAAAAAAAAAAGATGGGTAATTTAATCATTACGTTTTCCATTGTAAACAGTCGTAACGAGTTGTTTACCTGTTAACTTAAATCAAAACAAAATTTTCTACCAAAATTTAGAAGGGATTAATAAATTTAAAAAAGTAACTAAAAATTACTTTGATCTTTCCTCTTAATAATATTATAAACATTTTGATAGAAAAAGTTCGTTTTTATTAAGTTTTGGACCTTTTTATTTATACTATGCTGTTTTTTAGCGATTGAATGCTGAAACTATTTTAATCTTATTTCTATAATGTCTATCAACGCAAACGGTAGAAATGTAGGAAAGCTAAACTCTGTGTTTAAGATAAGTAAATAAATAATACTTGTGTATATCAGATAAATTTAACATTAATCCGCTAATTTTTGCAAAAATCATGTGTCACAGATCTATATTTTATTTTTGCAAGAATTTTAAAACCGAGAATTAACTTTTGTCTACAAATGTGTCGATCGCTTAACAATGGCGGAAAAATAAAAAAATAAAAACACGCTATTTACATTATTCGGACTATTGTCCTCAATTTGGTTGCTATTTTTACGATGTTTCGGGTCAAGTCACTGGAACTAACCAATGTCTATATCCACTGGGACCTGTCTCCTCATGGACAACAACAACTGAATTTCTGGTACTTATAAACCTGATGTTCAGTGTTCTTTTTTTAGCCAGAGTTCATATTGCAATTTTTGATATTAATGGTTTTCTCTAATATTTTTACCTGAGTTCATATTGCAATTATTGATAAAATATAGTATCTCTAGTATTTTATCGGAGCTCATATTGCAATTTTTGACATTTATGGCTTTTTCTGGCACTCCCTATTACTGGTTCGTATAGTTGTCATTATCACGGACTTCATGAAGTAGCATCTACTACTGCGAGAGACTGTAAATATACCTCTTGTTTGTACCACTCTGGTAATAAAGTAGTTTATCTACATTTCACTGTGTATCTCTTCATTCAAAGTTACAACATAAGAAAATTCTATATAAATCATATTAAAGCGAGCATCACGCTTTAAGAGGTTTCTGAATCATTTATTTCATTCACCGTGATATTGGCCAGTAAATAAAAGCTTTAGTTGAATCCAGTGACTCGGCTCAAAGAGTTGTGAGTTCAATACCTGGCAGATTTGAGAAAATAAAATACATAGTTGAGTTAAAGGGAGATAATTGATACGGAAACATCTGGAAGAGGCATGGCTCATAGAACTAATATACCAGGGAACGAAATAAAGGATTTAGTTTGAAATTCTAATAGCCTGAAGAAGGCCAGAGCATACAAAGGCCGAAATGTTGTGAATAGGATAACAAAGATGAGTACAAACAATGTATATAATTTTCTGCAAATCTTTACTATATCAACATTTGAAATGATGGATTTAAAACAAAATTATATAAAGAATTAAATCAAAGCATTTTTAAGATTATTTTATTCCTGATGGTTACCATTTAAACTTGAGGTCCAGTCAAAGTAAACGACGAATGACTTAATCTTTTGAAATTTGCCAGAGAATTTACCAGATATCAACGAAATTGTCCTAGAATCTTTAGAAATTTGAAAGAGAATTGTTATTTGAAATACAACCATTCTAACTCTTGGAGTTGCCACTGATATATATATATATATATATATATATATATATATATAAAGAGAGAGAGAGAGAGAGAGAGAGAGAGAGAGAGAGAGAGAGAGAGAAGACATTTCAGGACATATTCATAAATGAATGAAATTAATTTTGAAATTATTATTTTAAAAATTCGTGGTAAAAATACCTTTTTGCATCTCTTGTGGGTAACAGATGTAAAAAGGTATTTTTCCACGTAAATTCATAAAATTTTAAGAAATTAAATTTTCTTGCAATAATTGGTTTTATTAGTTAAACACAGGACTCATTATGGAATGTAAATCATCTATTAATTTTTTGCAAAATGTTATCTCTATTTCTGAAAATCTGCTCCCAATAATAAAATATAAAATGCAGTATCACTCTGATATTATTTAATTTGATAAGCTTTTAAATCCTTGAATAAATAATACAAATTGAGGACATTACAGCCTGAAAAAAAAATGTGTTTTTCGATTAATAATGAAATTTTAAAGAACTGATTACATTTTTTATTATAATAATTTATAAAGTTTCAAAAATATTTTAAAATATTTCAGTGGTTTGTTTGGGTTAGTTTAAAAACTTATTCAGCGAAAATTATATTTGCTAATTGGAAATTAACATGTTTAAATCAAATCTTTGTGCATTCCTATTTTTAAAATAATTAAAAAAAAAGTTTTTGTATATTTGAATTTTTTTTGTATGGTAATTTCTGTGTGAAAATTATTAGGCTATGTGTTTCAGAATTTCCTCCCTTTACAGACAAAAATTTTTACAATTATGTCACTTGCGATAGCCATACAGTTATCTTATCTGTTACCTGTTAACCGGTCATAATATTTTAAATACGGCGGACAGGTCAAAATGTTGACCTTTCTGTTTAAGAAACAGTTTTATTCTAAAATTCATACTATAAATAATTAATACTCGTTTAATTCATATTAATTTAACATTAAATTTGTAAGTTTTCTAAAAATAATGTGTCACAGATGTATATCATTTTTTTTTTTATTTGCAAGATTCTTCAAACCGGTAATCAACTTAAGTTTACAATGTGTCGGTCGCTTAAAAATAGCCACAAAATCGAAAGATTAAAAACTAAATTGAAATTTTTTAGATTCCAATGAATATAATTTCAGTTTGAAATACACCAGGGTATTTTTCTTACTGGAAATAGTAAATTTAATCATTTAACTTCCAATTAAAGCTAAAATAAATGTTTCAAGAAAAAGTATATTTTTAAAAATTCAATTCAAGATGTAGATACCGAAAATGAGTGAAATATTGTTATTACCCCTCTTTACACGTGATAGAGAAGTATATTTAATTTCATGTATATATATATATATATATATATATATATATAAATGTGTGTAAAATATATTTTTAATGTATGTCATTTTTGTGGGTAAACGTGCATAATATCAGGAATAGAGCGTGACTAAATATAACAGTGCATCCTGAGTTCAACTCCCAGTGGCGACAGTCCTTCAAAGCGTTAAACCATAAAACATTCGGTGTTGCTCACAGTGTCCACACACACACACACACACACACACACACACACACACACACACACACACCAACACAAACAAACAAATACACACAAACACACGAACGATGTTTAAAAGAAATGTATATATATATATATATTTTTTTTTTTTAAAGTAAATATAATCAGTAATCGTATAAAGTAAGAGTAAAAATTCGTAAAAAGTAATGCCAAAAGTAGTAAAAGTTAATAGTAAAAGTAGTAAAAAGTTATATTAAAATGTAATAGTAAGCAGTAATAGTAAAAAGTAATAGTAAAAAGTAGTATCAAATGTTCATCATTTCGCTGATTGATGGTAGCTTCAGCATCCTGATTCCAGGGATTCGTAGCCAGGCCTGTCTCCTCATACTTCATGAAGTATCAGCAATCGCTATATATATATATATATATATATATATATATATATATATATATATATAACATTAAAAGAGACAGTAGAAAAATATGATGCTGACTCACATGATGATAGAAGAAATGAGTTAGTATATCAAAATATATGCAATTCATTAAACATGTGGGGGTGAATTTGCACCTAAGTAAACCAGAGCAATGCTTTAGATAAGGAACTTAATCATCGATTACAATATTGAACTCATGTGAAATAATGAAGTCGAAGTAGAGTAAAATCGGGCATGAAATACCAGAAAATTGTTCAAATAATGCGTGAAAAAATGTACAATTGATTTATTGACTGAATAATTGATCGATATCACCCTCCTCTATTTGAATAAGTGTGTTTGTTTATGGTATGCACGCATGCGCATTCCTCTTTATTTGATGATAAGGATCTGTCCATATATAATTATAGGAATGAATAAATAATATGGAGTCTGTGCCAGCCAGTTTCCTCTTTCCTTGATTTTATTCTTTTTAATATTAACAATCTCTTCCATAACATTAAGCGAAAGCTGACCCCACCTCCGCGTCAATTGTTGACAGGAAATATTGCATTTTTTCTGTGTCTCATTGATTGATCGTTTGAATAAGTTATGAAATTCTTGTTTCTTGAAATTTATTTTGCTTAGAGACATCATCAGGTCAGAAGAAAGTTAAATGTTGCAGAAAATATGGTTAAATTTGCTCTATTTACTAAACATTGCTTAGTCTGCTTTAAGGCTAGAAATTGTTTACAGTACATGAGAAGTTATTAGAGCCTTGTATTTGGGGGTGTTCAGTAATAAAAACGTTTTTATCAGTTCTGAAGTACTGGAAACAATTTGTAGCCTTCAAGCAATCTAAGCAATTTTTAGCAAATAAACAAATTAACGATATTTTCTGCAACATTTAACGTCCTTTTGACCTGACGATATTAATATATTTGCTTGCAGTTTCTCATACTGAAGATCATCTAATATAAGGCTTTGGAGTCATTCAAAGAAGATGGTTACTGAATGAGTTGTTTGATATAAAAGGCACTAGTAAGAAGCAAAGGATATGAAGTTACGAGCGATAGATAGTTGACCATTCACATTGGGAAGCAATTACGCGGGAGTTTTAGGGCAAAAACTGTCTGAGTGGAATTACATCGTTACACTTGGAATAGAGAAGAAATGAAAGTTATTCGACTCTGTTAATGAATTCGGCGTGCTCTAGCTGTAAAGGTCTTAACTAGTGGGACTAAAAAATAGAGCTCATGTGAATCTTTTTTATAGAATTAGTAATAGAGTAGAGATAAGCTTGCGGGTTTACAGAGTGACAAATAAGTATTTTCCGTACAAGAAAAACACAAAAGATTCTAGACCTTATCAAGGATGGTAAGTGAGGACTGGGCATCTCCAGATATGACAGCTATACTTCAATTTCGGTCAAATTTAACTCTCACAGTGTTAAAGTAATATAGTAAGAATCAAGTACGTTTGGGAGCGATAGAGCAAATAGTCCGTTTTGGATATTAGATATCACTCGTTCTTTTAATCATGACTTGAAATTTCTTTTTCGAAGTATGCTTAATTTATTCGGATAAAAGTCGACGAGGTGCTTTCAGTAAATGGTATTTATAAAAGAGTTTTTGGTTTCTGATCGTTGGATCAGATAAGTTAATCTGATTTATACCCGTGTGTTATCCTCAGAGACCCTCATGCATTACTTTACACAAACACACACACACACACACACACACACACACACACACACACACACACAAACATATATGCAGTTAGAGAGGACAAAACTTTGTGTAAGTAAATGCGATAGGGTCTCTGAGGATAAGAAGCAGGTATATATATATATATATATAAATCCCAGAAAACCTGCTAGAAGACCTAACAATTTAAAGGGGAAAAATCCAGAACATGGTAAGAAAACAGAAGGAAGATCAAATGTACTACGCAGTAAAGTGCTCAACGCTCAGACTACTCAGACTTGTAACAAAATATTCACAACATCAACACTTAACAAAGGAGAGCTCGTGTCATTCTCATATTTATAGATTTATTTGTAGTTGTGGTAATGACTACATAGAAGGATGTCACAGAGATTGGACTGTAGGATAAAACAGCATGTGCCACTAAGAATTCTCAAAACGGATGTTCGTGTTCGTGTGAGTCAACTTGTGGACACTTCTGGATCAGCCATTGCTGAACACGTGATAAATAGCAGAAATTTTGTAAATGGCTTCAGTGTGGACCAAGTCACTGTGTTGTCTGGTTCACAATCTACATTTCATTTACAGGCATTAGAGTCGATATATATTAAGACCAGGACCCCGTCTCTTTGTAAACAGAGAGAATGTACTATCGACTCCATAATATTTAGTGCCTGCCCATACCTTTTCCATTTTCCCCCAGTACGTCATGATTCATTTTCATCTTTTAATATTTATTTGACACTAATGAAGAATGGAATTGAAACCGGTCGGTCGGTTGTTTTCGTATTTCTTATTTTTTATTCCAACTATTGTTATTCCATCATCTATAAGTGCCTGTAAGTATGAAATTGACTTTCTTGCCAATATATATATATATATATGGTATATCTTATATACATGATACATATATGATCTAAAGCTTATATAACATGTTTTCATTAAGTTTAGCGACATAATGATTATGTTAATGAACATTCACATAACGTCGGTAAATTTGTTGATTGAAAATCGATTAGCCACTAGCATTTTTATCATAATTCCATCATTTTAATATATACATGATTGATTACTGTCGATGCGACTCGTCTCCAAAGAGATAGATAAACATTTAGGGTTCTATATTGAAAAGAAGACGAATTGATAGATAAACAAATGAAAAATATTATAAGAAGATCTATAGCATTAATTAATTATGCTAATTAATCAAAACTAAGTCGGGTAGACTGTAATGTTTGAAGGGATGCTAGCCTATTTTATCCGATAAGGACTTCATTATTTTCATTATCTTTATTCATTGATTACATTTTTACTTTTGAAGGTGATTATCTTAATTTATCGCAAGGAAATGCTTTTATTTAACAGAATACAAAATGTGATACTTTACAATTATTAAATTGTGAAGCACATTAATGGTAACAATAGAGACACATTCATTTTTACTCACGTCCATACACCAGAATATACGAACGTATTCGAATTATTCTTTTATTAGTGCTGATTGTGTTTTAGTAGAAGGACATATTTTGAGTACCCAGGTAGGATGTAAAATATTTTGGCCACCAGATAACACACACACAGACACACACACACACACACACACACACACACACACACACACATATATATATATATATATATATATATATATAATTATTATTATTATTATCAGAGCATACTGCACCTCAGTAGATATAAAGTTTCGATGTTAAAACACCATCAGTAGGCAGTCTTGATGATGGTGATTTAACACTGAAAGTTTGATTTACAGTATGCTTTAATAATAATAACAATAATAATAATAATAATAATAATAATAATATTTGTATTGAGCACTTTTAAAAATATCTGACTGCGGAATGAACTTCCATTAGTAAACATTACTTATATATATATATATATATATATATATATATATATATATATATATATAAGTAATGTTTACTAATCATATATATATATATATATATATATATAAGAAAAAAGTACGAGAAGCCGTGAAACTTTGGTTTAAAGTGTAGATTTATTGTTGTTATTATTATTAATATTGATTTCTTTTTGTATGATATATTAAGTACCCATAATGGTATTCGCGTCGTTGCAAGTGTTTCGAGTCTTATTTGACTCACTTCAGACGAATAAACATGTAACTTCACATATCAAGATCCATTGCTCTATATTTGAAGTCACAGGTTTATTATCTTCAGGTCATGTACATGGTGCAATCGGTAAATTGATGCCATTTTATAGTTTTAAATTAGAGCGTGCTCGTTGTTTGTTTTAAATGTTGTGAATTTGCAATGTAATAGGAACAGTTGGGTACCGTCTGAGAGATAAAAAATACCATGACCCATTTTGCTCAACCAGAAATTTGGAAAAGACATGCTGTACTGCTTGGCATTCACGACGGAAGCTCCAATAGAAACAGTTAAGAGCATTTCGGTGTCAATTTGAGAAAAGAGTTTGATGAGTCTAATGATGATTACGAAGGTATGGCAGCTCGAAAAACACACATGCTGCTAAGAAAAAAAATCCTGAATTTGTTGATGAGAGCCTCAGACTCAACACGGAGGACTACATCAAGTGCACTGAGTAGTTGTTCAGTGTCAAGCGGATTAATTACCGTCTCAAGAGGAGACGGTAATTAATATTTTTTCTTCCAGGTGTGAGTAAAATACCCGGACGTATTAGACTCTATACCTCTTGAAGAGCAACCAGCCTTAGAAAACTACTTTTACGTGTCACTTATAGATACAGGCGATCGTAGCCCCCACATCTTTGCTCTGCCTTGTAGCTCTTAAAAAGTTTTGTCATTTTGTTATTTCTTTCAAACCCTGTTTTACAATTCATTTAATAAAGCTCATCCAGTATATTATACGTTGCTTTCTTCTGTCCCTCATTCTGTCCTGCGAGCATCAGATTTTTCATATCCTCCTTTCTTATTACGATCCCCAGAACCTTCAAATGCCTCTTCCTGTTGTTAAATATAAGTTTCCTTTTTGTTTCTATTTTCTTCAAAACCTCGTCGTTGCTCACATATTCGGTCCATGGTATCCTTAGCATTTTTCTGTAGAACCACATGTCTCTTCATCTATGAGGAGATTGTCCATCATTCGCTGCGATACTGGAGACAGTTATCACGTAACAGTTCAATATTCATTTCTTTGTTTCTAAAATTTTTGTCTGTCTTTTATTATTCTAAGGAAAACACTGAATTAAAAATCCTTAAAAAGTTCAGACGAATTCGTTTCATTCTTTATGTGTCACCTTTCAGGGCGTAGCTAATCAAGGCTCTCCACAATTTCTTGTCCTTCGTAGGACTTAATACCAGTTTACACATACTAAAGGAAAGAAAGGTGTAGCATATCTAGTTCACCTAAGTCCTGAAGGAATATGACATTAAAGAAATAGGGTGCATAACAAGTTGGTCAAAAGTGTCTTGTTGCATGGTTAGTTTGTAATCTAACCTCGTGATCATTATGACCTATTAGTAACTGATAAACCGAACAAAATCAATCCCACCTGGATTTAAAACCATACAGGTCGGACTATATGACTTTTACGTGTTTTATCGAGACATTTATTAATATATGTATAGAAAGATTAAATCAATACACAGCGAATGAGAAAAGGGGGAATAATCCGACTGTTTTGGTCAGGGGTTGATAAAGTGCAACTGTTTGTGTCTTTTTTTTTTTTTTTTGCTTTTTAGATCTTATCCTTGATGAAAGACCAGTTCTTTGTGAACAATTCATCACTGATTCGACTCATTTTTCTCTGTTGTCTCTTTTTCTAGGTTTTCGGCAAATATGTTTTTAGCACTTCAAATTAAGTTGTGGGAATTCGTTCGCCAACACTAATGATACATAAATGACTATTTTCATGTAAGCGATATCGAGTTCTATTTGAGAGTTAATTCTTATTTTCGATTTATCGCAGATTATTCGAAAGCTGAAAATATACTGTCTGAAAAATAAAAACTCTAAAAACAATATTAAAAAACAAGGAAAAGTTCAGTAAAAATAAAAAACAAACGTACCAAATCTTTTCTCTTATATGGTAGTGGATGCTGGACAATGTTCTTACAAATGTAGACAATTTCTTTACATACATATTTGAGGCAACTGATATATAGTTCTACAAAAGGATATTGAGACTAGCATGCACGAATCATGTAAGCAAAGACTTTTTAAGGAAAATGGTAATGAAGAAATGTCTGTACTTTGGATAAGAAAATTTATGTTATGAGGATGGATGACTCAGAGGAGTTGACATTTCCTAGGCAAGAGGAGAAGTAGAAGAAAAAAATAGAGTAACCTAAGAAAAGAGTTCGCGCGAATGATTGGTAGAACATAGAGTGTAAATGATATCAAGGAGACAAACATTGCTTAGAGATACGAACGATTGAAAAAGAACACAATTATTAAAATCAATATTGGTTATGGTCTTCTACAAGAAATTTAGAAAACGATGACCACATGATGAATGTTTGTTTTAAATATTTTGTTATATTTGTCAGTAAAACAGTTTATATAATCTGTCGGAGATCAACTCTTTGCGCTTTCTTAGATTCATGCATTCTATTGACATGAAGTTGTGGGAATTTATTGAATCATATTGCCAGGTCCTCTGCTAGAAAAGATGACAACTTTTTTCATATTTATGAATCTACCATTCGTCCGTGCATAAATGTTGCTCCTAAATCTGATCTTCTGCCTCTGCTATTTATCCCTACATTCTTTGGAAAACATTTTTTTTTTATATATATATAAGCGTTTCACTCCGAGCAAGGCATGTCACTGCCACTATTGCGCAGGGGGGCTACGTAGAGTGTAGAAAGGATGATTAAATATAGGAAATGTCAGAGGGAGGGTGATAGGCGGGTAAGGATACCAAGAATGAGGGTTGGGTAGATGAGAGTGTTCTGAGAATAGTTGGGAGTTAGTGTGATAGGAGGTGTCTATTGACCCTACATTTAAACACCTGGAGATTGTAACTGTCGGGAAAGCAGACTTGACATAAAGAATGATTTGTAATGTCTTCGATCTCGAACAGAATCTCGACTTTAGTCACTTTCCTAACGTCGTGATGCAGCTTCCCTTTTTTTTCTACAAATATTTTCATGGATTTTTTTTTCTGATGATCTTGACTCGTCGGTACCGCGATTTTATGAATTTAAGCGTGTTGCTTGATCAGCAACAAGCTTTTATTCCGCTTTGCTGTCAAAATAACAAGTTGCAACCGTATGTTCTAAGATAAATTTCGTTTCTCACATTTCTCGTTAGTGAAACTCTCTTCTGGTTGCTTGCTTTTGTGTCACAATCTTCAAAAATGTAAATGAAACACCAATCGCCATCTTCTGTCTTCCTGAATTCTGCTTTTATAATTCTTTTTCTACGCGAAAGCTTTCTCATTCTCTTTCATTCAGAGTAAATCGTTGCGTCTTATTGGTATTATCGTCCCCTTCTGTCTTCCTGAAACATGTTTTATTGTCTTTTCTCTTGTCTTGTCATTTTCTTCCACTCACAGTAACTTTTTGCGTCTTAGTGGCATTATGATCTTGCTTAGAAAAATTGTTAAAAGAAAGTATAAATTTCAAAATATTTTGCTATGTCTTTATGATTGAAAATAGTAGTTGCTTCTTTGTCGGTCATATTCTCCTTAAAACCATCGATTTGCTGGTATTACCAACATTCTTTAGTACTCTGTTGTTGTTTAAGGCCTCTCCTTATTTGTCCAATAGTTTGAGTTTGAGTTTTGTTTAACGGCATATCAACCTCTGTGTGTTATTTAATGCCAAAAAGGCGGGGGTTTAAGGTATTATTTTTAATGTTTAATGTGAGAAGGTTGATTTAGTTAGATTTTAATGTCAACTTTTTGTTTTTAGTCTTTTTTTAGAAAACTGAAAATGTCTACTAGGTTTGTATTTAAAATGCTTTGCTGAGAATATTTTTTTCCTTCAAAAATGTGTTATGGTAATAATTTTCTCTTCAAAAATGTATATTTTTCTATGTATATATTTCTATAAAAGTCTAGTTTTATATTTTCATAATGTTTTGAGCCCAGTTTGGGATTAACTATTTGCCCATAGCTGGGACCCTAAGAGGTGCTACCACTCTGGGTCAGAGTGGACCTGAGAACAACATCAATTAAGAGATGGTTCCATGCTCCTCACAACCTCTTAATCTGAGGCCTTGGTGCCGGATGCAGTTTACCGTCATGTCCAGGAGCTATCCAATGATTAATACCATATGGAATATTTGATATTACATCAATTGTAGCATTCTTTTCTTGGTTTCTAACAATATTTTCATATGATTTAATTTCTTGAATGCACTTTTGTTATTTCAATGACCCTACGGATTCCAGTGAATCATAATTCGTTATCTATTAAAACACTTCCTTAGATATTTAACCTGTACTTACTGGTTACTAGTGTCTCCTACTCGTAGTTCGCATTTTGCTCTGATCCTCTTTGAGACAATAATTCCTTATATCTTATGACACTTAAAAGTTAGTCCTTTCTCCCTGTTTTCCTTTACTGTCTTGTCTAAGCGTTCCTGAGATATTCTTTATGTGCCTGCTATCAACATGTTGCAGTGTGCCTATCCTATCTTATTACGATAGTGCCCACTAATAATAAATTCTGCTAAAACAGGATTTCTTGTTTACTTATGATTATATCGTTGTAAAACCGAGGACTAAAAGCATACTTGTCTTACAATCTTTATCTATTTTTGAGCACTTAATTAATTTCCATACGTATACAGGCAGTTTCAACCTAGCATAATTCTGAATGATCTTTATATATTTTTAAAATAAAGTTTTCCTCAAAATCCAAAAAAAAATATTTGTATAGGATCAACTCAAATTAGAATTATTATATCTGCAACTTTTTGCAACACTTGATCACTTGCCCTCGGACCAATAGTTAAATACCTTGTCTGTTAGATAGTTCGATCCCTACATAGAGTATCATTATTTTGGTATGGTGCCTGGTGAGTTAAAACTTCGTAAATAACTATATGAAACAATAGGCGTCTGCTGTAGTGCGATTTTTAGCATGAGTGGAGGTGGAAGATGGTAAACGATTTACCGCATGGAAACACAATCGCTGAGCTGAATTCAAACGCATACTTGCGCAGATTGTGTTTAATTCTCACTAAAGACTTGGGTGAGAATTTGGTATAATGAATAGAAGCCCAAAATTATAAGTCGGGGAGCCAAATTCGAAATCCAGTCGAGTTCTTTACATTCACTTATGTGCAAATACCTTTGAGAAATGTATTGATCTCCTTTCCTCAACTATGGGTTAAAAGTAGAATCAGGAAAAGTCAATGTTACACTCAATAAAATTTATTGAAATATTCACTTTCAAAAACAAAAAAGACAAAATTATTCTTAAAAACCTTGTTTCCGATTTAATTAGCCCCAAAAGAGCTGATAAACTGTAAATGATAACTAAATCAATCTCAAAAGCTATAGGAATAACATGAATTTATCTATTCTGTGCAAAATGCTAATAAATTCACCCATCGTAATTTCGTGGAACTAAACTTAGTGAGGTTATTTACTAAACTTCCATTCGTATAAGACAGCGCCAAATCAAGCAAAAAATATAAAGGGAAAACTGTACTGTGCCAATAGTGTGGAGGTAGGTATTTACTTTGCCACAAGTACAAATATGATGTACAATGAACTTTAATGCAAAGAAGCGTACAAACATGTATCAATAGAAAAAAATATTCAGCATACTGAGGTATGTTTCACAAAATTTTAAGCTCAAAACACAACTTTATCTTTTAGTTCAGTTGGGAGGTATTGCTTTGGAGTTGTAATCACCACTCAATAAACACACTTTCTAAGCATGTATCGCCTTGAGACCTTTGTACGGGTAGTGTAACGGGAATTGGCATAGAAATTAATTCAATTTTCAGCTGATCCAATTGTGTGCACTTTTGCACAAATTCCCTTGCTTCATACCAACTATGATTTAAATAATAGAATAGACTGGTCTCCCTAGATTTGGATAGCAATCAGTCTAAGAGAAAGACTGTTCTGAATTCCAAATTGTGAGGAAGCCAACAGGAAACCCATTCTAATCACAGCAATGAACGATTTATAGTTATTTAAAAAAAAACTCGTGGAGAGTCATATCCTTCTAAATCCTTAAGAGACATAAGACTTTAAAATTTGAAATTCAGACCAATGTTATTGCAGTAAATTTGATTTTCATTTGTTGTCCTGTTACTAAGGTATCGGGACAGACCAGTTAATGGTTACCTAATGAGTAAATACTCTAGTACTGTAAGTGCGATTCCCACTTGGGGTTTAGCCTCTGCAGTCATGTTCTCGACTTCAGTCAGTTAAGTGCCATACGTGATACACGCTTGGGCGATCATGTCTCCAAAGAGACATGACTGACTGAGCAGAAGATTATCCCGCAGTAGGTTGCCATTGCTTTCTGCGGTAGACTGGTTGCCGACCAAGGCTATAGAACCCAATCTGCCCTGTTATTTAATCCATAACTGGAAGGAATATACAGATTAATACCTTTCCCAAGGGTATTTGCGCGTAAGTGAATGCAAGGAATTCAAACTGGAATTCGAACTCGGCTCTCCGATTTCTCGTTCCGAGTCGATATCCACTGCGCCACAACGCTTCTCGACTTACCTTAAGTCCTTAATCAATTGTAAGCAGTTGGTTTCGTCTTACTTTTTTGGCTATGCTTTATATCACAAAATTTTTGTTGTAACCATCCGGCTTTCCTCAGATGTCCTTTATTTTTCTGACCGGATAGAACAAATATCCGAGAAAGACCGAATATAACACGGTCGAAATATTGATAAATAAAATAAATAAAAACATTAGAAGTTAATTTGATTGAATTACTAAAGCATTTCGTTAAATAAATTAACATTTAACAAAGAAGACCGTTTTAGAGTAGGTTTTAACAAACTATTCTTGTATCACATTCAAAGTGGCCGAAATTCATTTGCTGTTACTGTCTGCAAAATTAAGACTTTGTAACAAACTGTGTTTATCGAGGTAAAATCCCACCAAAACTAATGTTGTTAGGAGAGGCTATAGAAAACTTCTACGTCCATCTACTTCCCAAAATCAGTATTTCAATAATCAAATATCCGAATACTTATTAGGAGAAGGGGGTCTAGACATTAATTTTTCAACACCCACACATTCTAATACTTCTACTCCTAAATCATGATAACCAATGATTCGAATCTGAAAAAAAATCTGCACTAGAAGTCAGGTTATGAATCATGAGAAAGTGTGCCATATTCAATATTACATGCAAATTTTAAAAAAGGCAAAAAATAAAATAAAAGCAGACGATAATAATAATAATAATAATAATAATAATAATAATGAAGTTTTCGTTGTTGCTGTTGTTGTTGTTGGTGGTGGCGGTGGTGGTGTTGGTGGTGGTGGATATGATGCAAAGCTGGTGAACGCAATTACAAAGTGTGCATATACATCGACTAAATATATAGACTGCAAAAAAAAAAAATAGCGAGGGTAGATCTGAGACGTCAGACATGATTACATTTCTGTTATCTGGTGAAGAAACCGCAGAAGAAAATCCGAAAGCTCACAGGGGAAATATATTGTGATTTCAGTTCTAAATAATACATTCGCAAGCGATTAAATCAAGATCAGATAAAACAGCAACAGAAGCCCATCTAATTTTTCTTTTGTCCTTTCCGTTTTTCGTATTTCATTTGTAATCATTCCTTTCCTGCGTCCCCACCACGTACACGTGATGCAATGGTTGTCTTGCTAGTAACCCTTACAATTGTGTAGTGAGTTTGATTCTCACTGGGTGCCCCGTTTATTCATCCTTGCCACATCTAAGCTACGCTTAGAAAATCACCTTATTTTTCATATTTCAATTGTAATCGTTTCTGTTTTTCGACCTTTTGTTTCTTCGAATTTCAATTGTAATATAATTATTATTTTCTTTCTTTTTTTTAATTTGTCTTTCTTACTTTTTCATTGTAATTATTTTTCTTTTTCTAGTTTGTTTTTTTCCTTTTGTTATTTCTGTCTTTTATTGTTTTTTTTTCTTTTTTTTACTTTGTTCTTTCTTTTATTTAGTAAGTGCGATTAAAACACTGGAAATTGTTCGGTTTCAGTCGGTTCGATGTGATGCTATTTGACCAATTGAACACATGTAATGTGCGTTGTGGTGCAGTGGATATCGGCTCGGAACGACAAATCGGGTAGCCGAGTTCGAATTCTAGCTAAATTCATTGCATTCACTTACGCACAAATACATTGGGAAAGGTATTAATCCGTCTGTTCCTTCCAGTTAAGGGTTAAATAATAGAACAGATTGGGTTCTATATCCTTGGCTGGCAACCAGTCTGCCGCAGAAAGTAATGGCAATCTTTTGCCTAGTCAGTCATGTCTCTTTCGAGACATGATCGCCCAAAGCATGTATCACGTGTGGCACTTAACTGACTGAATATGCCGAACATCTTCATTAAAGCATTTACACTTTTATTTAACAACTATCGAGTTAACCATTTTGGAATAGTGGACTCTGGGGACAATATCGGGGGTTAGCAAAGAAAACCTTTCGAATGTATACTCAAACATTAAACCATAACTCGACTTCCATCGAAAATCTAGGAAGAACAACTTTGTACACTTTCAATTCCGACAACACAAGAAAATAGAAACCGGATTAACGATCTGGTTCTACTTAAGATCTTTTGTTTCCCCTAATTCTTGTCTGTGGATGAAAAATATTTTGTAAACACTTTCAAAATGCCCTAATAAACGACTTATTTTCCGTATAGTGCCAAGCGCAAAGCCCGCAACACAAACAAAAGAAAAATCCGCAGAAAATTGTAATCCCCAAAATCCAGACAAAATTAGGCACATAATTCGACCTACCAATTCCATAATAGGCACCATCAAGAATAACTTATTATTCGTTCTTTATCTAAAATTCATTAACACCGCCTCGAAAGCAATTAGAGATAGAAAACACTTAATGAGTTAGTCAGTTAAATGCCATACGTGATACACGCATGGGCGATCATGTCTCGAATGAGACATGACTGACTGGGTAGAAGATTTTCCCGTAGTAAGTTGCCATTGCTTTCTGTGGTAGACTGGTTACCAGTGGCTATAGAACCCAATCTGTCCTGTTATTTAACCCATAACTGGAAGGAATAGACGGATTAATACCTTTCCCAAGGTTATTTGCGCGTAAGTGAATGCAACGTATTCAGCTGGAATTCGAACTCGGCTCCCCGAGTTATCGTTCCGAGCGGATATCCACTGCACCACAACGCACATCCTCTAACGAGTGAGTAGCAACAACAAAATAGATGCAAGAATATACAAAATAAAATGTATAAACTGGCTCATGATTTAAATTGACGAAATTTCTAAAAGACTAAAAGCGGAAAATATATGCATCGCAGATATATATTGCATAATAACATTTTGAACGCGTTAGTGGACACAATTTAATAAAAGACAGTCCAATAAAGAAAGTAAAGGATGCACTAAAAAGAGTGCATTGATGTCACTGTTTCCGACAATAAACCTAAAACCATGTTCATATATATATTAGGACAACAAAACAGGACAATTGCGACCATGTCGATCATTGCGACCATGTCGATCATGGCGACCATAGGTTGCTGAAATTTCTTGTCTTTTGTATATTTTTAATATTTTTTTCTCTTTTGTTATCTCTCATAATCCTTCTTCCGCCATACATTTACTCAATCTCACTAGGTAGGTTATGCGCTTTTTTCAACATTTTCTTGCCTTCAGTTCGTTCTGTGAGTATCAAATTTTCCAAACACTCTTTTCTCATTATATGCTTTAGAAATGTCAAGTGTCAATTCCTGATGCAAGGTAGGAATTCCTCTTTGTTTCTATTTCATTTAAAATATTGTCATCACTCACATTTTAGATTTATGGTATTCTCAGCATCCTTCTTTAGAAACACATTTCTATTGCTTCAAATCAATTCGTCATTTCGACTTTTAAAAAATTGTCCAGAATTCACTACCATATAGGAGGAGTTATACTACATAACAGTTCAGTACTATTTTCATTGCTTCTAATGAGTTTTTTTCTATTTTTTTAATACTTTGTATGGATTAATATAAAAAATTGTTATACTTTTCATTTTGATCCGAACACGATCTAACACACGAAGACGGAACGTGATGTGATTTAAAATATATAAATTAGAAATAAAAACGTTTATGTTTGTAATCACACACACAGACACACACAGACACACACACATGCACATACACACACACATACACAAACGCACACACACATATATATCTATCTATATATATATGTATACGAAAGGGAACTGAAATATTCTCGAATCGACTCACTTCCCCAAATTTTGTCAAACATCAGATTAATTTGCGGGGTGCATTTTTAACTGGTTCAAAATGTTTTCAATACAAAGATGTTAAAATAAAATACAAAGAAAAATTTGCAATGTTACTAATGACCTGGCATCTGAACTTCTGTCAATTTCCCAATACCTCAAGCTAAATTCCCTGTGCCTTTTTATAAATATTTTCATGAAATATTGTTCTGACAATCTATTGTCTTTGTTACCTTGATTTTATGAATTTAAGCGCATTACTAGATTATCAGTTAGGTCACAAAATTTTACAGTTGAAATGGTTAGATATAAACTTAACTTCCATGTCAATTGTTTATTGTTTCGGACTTCCCGCTTGTTGAATTCTCTTCTGACTTTTTGCTTACCACTCTAATTTGATCAATCAAAATTTGAATGTAATTTCAATTGTTAACTTCTGTCTTATACTTTTTGTTTTTTTATTGTTTTCTCTTCTTAATAATATTTTATTTTTCTTATATTCTCGCATAGTTTGTAAGCCCTTGTTTTTTATTGGCTTAATAGCCTTGCTTGGAGTGAAACGATTTAAAAAAAAAAATATATATATACGTTAGCTCAATACTGGACTGAAAAAAATCCTTTAATATCAACATATACACACACTAACGTGTCATGCTGTTTTTATAAGTATTTTTATTTCTCAGATAATTATAGGATTGGTTTGGTATGTTCAGTGTTACAACAATTCAATGATACTTTTAATGATACTAGAGTCATGATATTCAAGTCTGTTAGAAATCACTTAGAATATTCCACTTTTTAATGAATATTAACAGTTTTGCTGTTTGTGTTTTAGGTTAAGGTGCGTGTTCAATAAGAAGATAGAAGCATACAAATATCTTTCCATGGTGGTTGTAGTGAAACAAAATTCTTAATGTCTCTTTGATATGTTCGTTCTCTTTCTGGTTCAGAAGTTGTGGTAAGTAAGTATATGTATCGTGTTCATGGTTGTGCTCAAGTCAGCTTTGAGCAGAGTTGGAACAACCAAAGGAAAGTTTCTACTTATTTTATCACTGCGTGATTGAAACATGGCTATGAGATAGTCATATCGTTCAGAAATTAGTGTCAGTATAAGCATCATTACTATAGTCACCCTCAAGTCAGCCTTGTGCTGAACTGGAAGAATCAAAGATAAAGCTTGAATTATTTAATAAATTCATGGTTTTAAAGAAACGTGAGAGTGGCATGTGTTAGAAAGTGAGAAGCAAATCAGTGGACCGGAAAACTGGGAACGTAATGATCACGTGGTTCACATTTTGGAGGAAAACGGAGACAGAGAGGTGAAAGAAGAAGAAAGAAAGTGGAGAAATAAATGTTTGCCTTTTTATAGGCTCAAACAGCGCCACCAGATGAATGTTTTTGAGCCGAATGGAGTAATCTTATTCCCGATTTCTTTACACTTAGCATCATGAGAAAATACATTTTTACTTTTTTTTATAACTCATTATTATTATTATGCTGTCAGTTTTCATCATATGTCGATTTCTACTATGGTCGTACGACCTACCAAGTCTGCGGGAAGGCCTAAACAGGTCGTGTTCTGTCGTTTTGGTCCCATTTCATGTTTTCTCTATATCTCCTATCATCCCTAGCGTTACATAGACAAGGTTCTCTTTAGTGTGTGGGCTGTACTTAACAAGACAATTTTTTGTATACCTCTTAAGCCGGGGCTTTCCAGGGATTCTTTCAATGTGTTGTTTTGTTCATTTTTTTATCATTCCAAGTGCACCTACTATCACTGGCACGGCTCTTGTTTTCAATTTCCACATTTTTTCTATTTCAATTTCCAGGTTTTTATATTTTGACAGTTTTTCGAAATCCTTGGTTGCTATGTTACAATCCGCTGAACATGCCATATCAATTAATAGACAAGTTTTTTCTTTCTGGTTTTTGACAATAATGTCCGGCCTATTTGCTTCAATTTTTCTGCCTGTGTAAATGGTGTAATCCCATAGAATGGTGGCATCTTCTATTTCTGTAACCGGTGCTGGGTGATGTTCATTCCATTGTTTGTTTACAGATTTTCCATAGTGTTTGCACATTGTCCAATGTAAATATTGCCCCACTCTATCTTGACGACTTTTATATTAATTTGGGGCAAGTACAGAACAACCTGAGATTAGATGGTCTATTTTTTGTTGGTGTTTATCACAGAACCTGTATTTTGGATCCACATTATTATGTATAATATTTGCCTGAAAGTTTCTAGTGAAAAGACTTTGATCTTGCGCTGCAAGAATAAAGCCTTCCGTCTCAGTCTTTAATCCAGATGCACGTAGACATCGATGAGTATTAACTTCATCAACATTGGATTTATTGGCACCTTCTGGATACTGGCCATGCAGAGGTTTGTCTTGCCAGCGATGTTTCATCTGTTCTTTGGCTTTCATTTTCATATTTTTGCCGCATTAATTGGTTCTTGGCTTCTGTTTTGCTTTCCTACATAATCTACTAACTTTAAATCTTGTTTGTATTTACTGCCTTCTTTTATTATTTAATATTTTTTCTTTCTGTTTTCATGTTGTTTGACTAATTGTATCATTCAGTCCTTTGTTGTTTCTATGTATGTTAGTAAGCCAATAATTGTTGTCTTGTATGACAATTCTAGCTGAATAAGACTTCTTCCACCTTCTTTACGGGGTATGTATAGGCGGTCTACATCAGCCTTTGGATGATGCATCTTATGCTGAGAAAGAAGTTTTCTTGTTTCAGAATCCATTCGCCTGATGTCATTTAGAGTCCAGTTTAAGATGTTGAAACTATATTGGACAACTGGGGTTGCAAGGTTATTAATAGCCATAATTCTGTTCTGGGAATTCAATTCAGTTTTTAATATCATTCGTAGCCTTCTATAGTAGGCTTTACGCACTATTTCTTTCATTTTTTTATGGTGAATGTTTTCGCTCTCATTTACACCTAGGTATTTATAAGCTTCTTCTGGTTTCAATTATTTTATTGTTACAGCAGGGTCTAAGCTAATTGAGGATGTTTCTTGTAGCGATCCACGTAAAACTGTAGCCTTAGCACATTTATTCAAATTGAATTTCATTCCAATGTCTTCGCTAAAGCATTTTACAGTTTGCAGAAGACCTTCCAGCTCGTTATCATTCTTAGCATACAACTTTAAGTCATTCATGTAAAATAGATGGTTTATTTTCTTTTGGGCTACTTTATAATCACATTCTGTCTTGTTAAGTTGACTGGTTAGTGCTATTAATGATATGCAGAATAGTAAGGGAGACAAAGAGTCACCTTGAAATATACCTCTTTTGATGTTTATTTCACCAGACTTATAGGTTTCATTTATAAGATTGAGGTAAAGGGTTGTTTTCCATATCGACATGCATTGTTTGATGAAATTGAAGATGACTGGTAATATCTTGTATACTATTATTATTATTATTATTTATTATAATATATTATATTATATTATTATAGTATATTTTTATAGTATATTATTATTATTATTATTATCGATTTTATATCTCTTTCATACAGATCCATATTACCACTTTGAAATATAGTCGGAGTATTCTAACCATACCCACAGAGAAAAAAATATACGGATATGTATCTTTATGATATGTAGATATGTAAGATATGTAGGTCTCTAGCAAACTGGACTACGTAATCATATTGTTTTAATTTTCGTTGAAAATATTTATCGATCTAAAATATCATAGCTCCGATCACTGGTTTGTTATCGGCTAAATGCTGAAAGATAAGACCTTCCAATATGATGAACGTAAAGAGCAGAAACGTATATCACTAATTCTTGTCTCAATGTGCGGTATGTCATCATTTACCATCAGATTATTTGTTTGACAAGAAAAACAATGGTTTTCACTCAATACTGACGTATTACTGGAATACAAATTCTAATATAAATGTTGAAGTACTAACAACTAGGCAAATATCAACACTGAGATCAGGATGTAATAATTTGCCGGTATTTATTAAACCATTTTAGCGTGTTTCCAAAACTAACAAAGTGGTGGCCCACAACTAGATACATCAAATGTCTATTAAATGACGAACTTTTTTAGCACATCAGCGAATGAAACAGCAATACAAAAATGAACTTGCTCATACATTATTGTCGATTTTTTAATTTTTGTGGGTAATCGAAATTTTACATATTCTTTCAGTTTCCCCGATAATGGGTAATACTGAGTCAATTTGGAACAAAGAATATTGATTTTACACAATCTGAACTATTGCTGATTCTTGTTTAGATTATGTATATGTTTGGTTGGTTGGTTGGTTGGTTTTGTTCAGTGGCATATAAATCTCGATGGGTTATTTGATGCCGAAATCTAAATATTTTCAACACAAATGAATGCCTTCAACTACAGAAGATGTATTGGTCGTTTTGCTATAAAACGTATTGTTGGTAATTCTACTATAAAATGCACTCAGGTCATAATGAAGAAAACAAGAATAGTATACAAGGGGCCGAGGGAGAAATAATGAACCATATAACTCAGATAAAACATACTGCAATGAAAGAACGAGAACAACACCCAAAATTAGAACCAACAAAACATAACCTCGAAACTATTAAGCTCTACAATTAATTATGGATGAGAAAGACACTCATATAAATCTCAATGAAGCAATAGCAGCAACAAAATATTGAACATCAAAGTAAAACAGGCAATCTCACAGACATGTAGATCCACTCTGAAAAAGAAAAATAGAAAAAGAAATCGAACACCTTAGAACTGGATTATCTGTACTCGATTAACTGACAAAATAAATAAATGTAAGAACTAGAAAAGGACTGAAATTACAATATTAGGAATGAAAATGAAGTCCTATCAACTAAAGAAAAATTAAAGCAAACAATAGAACTGAAGGTACAAAGAATAAGATGCTATGAGTAAAGACGAACATTCTACAGGGAGAACAAGATCTTTCAAAGAAATTTTTCAGGGAAAAGAGGTAAACAAAGAATTGAAGTGACAGTCCCCCACTCCACAAAAAATGGAAGAGGTTATATACTTCTGGGAAAATAATATGGGCTTGCCTTAAAGAACATGAAAAAGAAGTAGATTGGGTTTCGCAAAAGATAGAACGAATGAACAATAAACCAGTACAGACATGGGTTGCAATCACAGAAGAGGTTGTTAAATGTACACTGAATAAAGTACACAACTGGAAATATCCAAGAATAGATAAAATTCTTAACTTTTAGCTATATTATTTAAATACAGTAGACAAAAACTAGTGAAAGAACTTCAAGAATGCTTAACGATCCCACTAAAATTCCTGCATGGATGACCAAAGAAATTACCTTTCTTCTACCCAAAATAATGACACAGATATCTCGAAAAATTACAGACCAGTTATATGTCTTACTACAACATACAAACTATTGAAATGCATTTTAACAAAACAAACGTATTTCTTAAAAGAAAATGACATACTACCGCATGTTACTAATAACATTCAACAGCCAATTTTACAAGACAAAATGTGGTTATAAAATAGCTCGAGAGAAAATAAGCCGTCTATATGTGTGGATGACTTAAAGTTGTATGTTAGGAAAGATAGTTAGTTGGAAAGTCTTCTACAAACATTAAAATGCTTCAGTAAAGACATTGGAATGAAATTCAATTTGGATAAATGTGCTAAAGCAAAATTTTTACGAGTATCCCTGCCACAAACATCCTCTATTAGCTTTGACTCTGCGTAACAATACAAGAGAGAAAGAAGAAGCTTATAAGTATCTCAGAGTAAATGAGAGTAAAAGAATTCATATAAGAAAATAAAAGAAATAGTGCGTAAAGGGTACGACCGATATGAAAAAGTGAATTGAATTTTCAGAACATAATTATGGCACTTATTAACTTTGCCATATCAGTGGTACAATATAGTTTCAACATCTTGAACTAGACGCTAAATAAGATCGGACGAATGGATTCTAAGGCAAGAAACCTCCTTTCTATGCATAAGATGCATCATTCAAAGGCTGACGTAGACCGTTTATACATACCCAGTAAAAAAGGTGGAAGAGGTCATACAAGACAACAACAGGGAAACAACAAAGAACTGGACGATTCAATTAGTCAAACAACATGGAAGCAGAAAGAAAAATATTCAATAATAAAAGAAGGCGGTATATACAAACAAGATTTACATGTAGTAGATTCTATAGAAAACCGAAACGAAGATCCAAGTATTGCAGTAAAAATATGAAAATGTAAGCCAGGTATAAAGCTCTTGAATAGATTAAACAACGCTGGGAAGATAAACCTCTGCATGGCCAATATCCAGAACAAGCTAATAAACCTAAGGTTGATAAAGTTAACACTCATCAATGGTTATGAGCATCTGTATTAAAGTAACACTTTATTCTTGCAGCGAAAGACCAAAGACTTTTCACTAGGAACTTTCAGGCAAACATTACACATAATAATGTGAATTCAAAATGTGGGCTTTGTGACAAATACTAAGTAAGAAAAAAAATGTAATTTCAGGATGCTCTCTACTTGCCCTAAATGAATATAAAATATTTACACTGGACAATGTGTAAACACTTCGGAAAATACGGAAAAAAAACATTGGTTGCAGAAATAGATGTCACTATTCTGTGTGATTATACCATATACAAAAACAGGAAAATTGAAGCAATCAGGCTGGCCATTATTGTCAAAAATCAGAAGGAAAAAACTATTAATTGGTATGGCTTTCCAGTGAGACTGTTACATAGCAACCAAGGAATTTGAAAAACTATCAAAACCTGAAGTAGAAGATTGAAGTAGAAAAAATGTGGAAATCGAAAACGCGAATAGTACCAGTGATAGTAAGTTCACTTAGAATGATAAAAAACATGGAATAAAACAACACATTGAAAGAATCCCTAGAAACCCCAGCTTAAGAGATATACGAAAAATTGTCTTGTTAAATACAGCCCACACACTAAGGAGAATGTTGTCTTTGTAACGTTAGGGATATTATGGTAGATAAAAAATGAAATGTCGCCATAACACCACACCACGACCTGCTTTAAGTCTTTCCACAGTCTTGGTAGGTAGTGGGACCATAGCAGAAATCAAAATAAGAAGAAAATGATATAATAGTAACAGAATATTTTCAAAAGAAAGAAGAACACAAGACTACCTATGACATTAGAATGGAAAAGTATCTGCCAATCAAGTCCGGAAGATGTCGTACACAAGAAGAATAAAACATGCCAGAGAGTGGTTATTGAAGCTGGATCGTTGAAACGAACCACTAGATCGGATCTGGTTGCTGTAAACAAGCAGAATAAAACATGCCATGTTAATATTGGAACTAGAAATTTGGAAGGGGACATAACATCGGATCTGGTTGTCGTAAATAAGAAGAATAAAACATGCTCGAGAGTAGATATTGAAAAGGAACTTTGAAACGGGCCACGAGATCGGATTTGGTTGGCGTAAACATGAAGGAAGTAATATGCCTGGTTGTAGATTTTGCTCTTGAGGTGGACCAGAGAATAGACTGGAAAGAACATGAAAATACAGATACGTATTTCATACTTTGCCAAAATCTGAGGAAAAGCTTTAAAAAATAATGATAACATTCGTACCAGTCGTCATCAGGACACTTAGAATAGTCTGGAATATCATACGAAAGAGTTTAGGACAAATGATGGAATCATCCAAACGACACATTTATTGAATTGAGCGAGAATAATGTGGAAATTGCACCTCTTTTTAACAAATTGCTGACACCTAATTTCTATAGTAATCTACAAATTGCTTTTAGTGTGGAAAGTCAGTAAAAAATACGATAAATATACAACTTACTTAAATCCGTAGATCGACGGATGATAAAATTGCTGGCTCTGCACAACAGTCTTCACCATTTGGACGGTAATGGAAATCTCACTGCAAATGTTGAAATTAATGAACAAGGGTGTCATCAACATTGTGGATTGCATTCAAAAGTTGCAAAATGAAAATTGCCAAATATGCACGAGAGAAAATAAAAATGTCATGGATTTTGCTGGTAAGAGCAGTGCGTAAAACTATTGATAAAAAAGCGATGAAATTAGGAACATTGGGGAATAAGACAATTTAAAAAAATAGACGAAAACTCTTACCGGATAATCTAAAAGATTGATAAAACTATCGCAAGTATAACAGTTATAAGATTTCTTACACAGAGAAGCAGGATATTTTATCAATGTGGCTAGAAATAAATGCATAAGAACAAAGTTTATCAAAGCAAAAATAGTAACATCTTAGAAAAAAACAGTAAATAACGCCTTGATAGAGAAAAACTTTAGTTCTCGCATGATCGATGAGGTTGTAGAGGTAACAACATAAGATATACAGATGACACAGTGTTGATAGCAAGTACATAACAGAAACTGTGGAAAAATCAAGAAAAGGTAGCAACAGAAAGTGAGAAGATAGGACGAAATATAAATAAAAAAGACAGAACGTATGATTGTGAGATGAACAACCCAAGATGCGAATTTAAAATCGGTGATACCAAAAACAGAGAAGTATTTTTAACAAAGGTTGGAAAAAGAGACACGGACATCTGAAGATTCATTAAAATAGCGAAAGTAGTTTTCGAAACTAAGAAATGCATTAAGATACAGGGAATTTTTTTATGCTTGAAAAAGATGTTTGACTTATTATTTAATATAGGTCCTCCAACATGGCAGGGAAAGCTGTAAATACCATTCACAAATGATGTAAAAACTTGGGGCAACAAAATAAGATTCTACAGAAGGATGCTGAGAATAACATGAACTGAACAAGGTAATAATGAGGAGATTTTAATGAAGATGACAACAAAAAGAACGCTTATATTAAGAAAAAGACATTTCTAGGACATATAATAGAGAAAGAAGGCGTGAAGAATTTTGCAGTCACTGCACATATTGAAGGCGAGGGGGACAGAAATATAAGAAGAATGACTTACTTAACAAGCTTGTGTAAAAAGAATGCCAGTACAGGGATTACAAGGGATGGTGAAAAAAGAAGCCCTCATAAGGGATACATAGAATAGGATGCTGTAGAGAGCTATGATCTAACAAGTATTGAATGGACAAGGAATATAAAAAACTTTATGGATTATTGGATTGTTTTTCTGATTCCCCAAGTTCTCCTGACTCTTAGTGACGCTCTTTATAACCGCTGTCATGAACTGTATATCTCACATATTTCAAAATAGTCTCTATTCATTAATAAGGTTGTGTAGCTTTTCAATTTTATTTTATTTGTATGCTGAAAAACTGACATGCAGAATTTGATGTAACTTATGTCTGTTTATAAGAACAAGAACTGATTTTCTGGTTTGACTGCACTAAAACATATTTTATCTGTGCTCCTCTCTGGGACAGTTGATTTGTGCAATGTGTTACATAGTGAAATTAGAATCGTTTAGATAGTTTCTTGTATACCATGCCACGCGGTTCTGTATTTGAAGAAAGTTTGATTCATCCATGTCTCTCTGTGGGGAAAATAACTTTCTATTCTGCCATATTTTTTCTCTTTTAGATGAATATACAAAACTAATGGTTTTATGAAGTGACTGCTAGCTAGAAAGACTTAAACTGAATTGAAAATTCAAAGAGCATTCTTGAGAGAAGAATTTATCTTGATGGATGCAAATTTCTCGGCAAAGATGACCATTGGATTTCTTTTCTGGATGCAAAAACCTGTTTTATATGAATAATTACATCTGCTCACAATTTTACTGGATAAACGACTTCTAAAGCTTTTTTCAGAACATAGTTTTCGTTGTTAATTCAATGAAGTTGTTTTTAATTTTTGCATAAAAACTTGTCTGTTCGATTTTTAACACATTTAATAATTATACTTTTTAATTACAACATAAAGTTTCTTGGAGCAACCTGTAACTTGTTGCCAGTGAGATTTGCAGTCTACTATAATTTCTACACAGTACCTAAACTCTTTCTGCGATCCTCCAATTAATAAGATCAGGACAAAATACAGAGTACTCTTACCATATATTGGCAAGATCTGCCCAGTTTTACACTTTCTTATGTCGATAGTGACCAAAAGTTTTTCGTGTCCTAATTGACGGCAAATTATTTTCCATGCTACAACACTTTTCACCACAGACGAAACGACGTGATCCTCTCTCTGTTCTATTTCTATTTCCATGGAAACTGTTCAGACTTGTTACCAGAAGGCTATCATCCCTGTTATAATCCAATATATATATATATATATATATATATATAGATATATATATATATAAATATATATATATATATATATATATATATATATATAGGAAAGTTTTGAATTTAAAAATGTTCTTTTTGGGACAGTATTTGTTTATTTTTATTATTGTATTTTATATTTCAGACGGCTCTCGGTCCTTCATCAGAAACAAGTGATATTTAAATTTGAATTAGAAACGTATTTCACGATAGCGTCCGAATATTTTTTGTGTTTACATCACGTGGTGTGTTCGTTCACAACATGCGGCACGTCCGTAGAGAAAGTCTGTTTGTTTTAGATACAAATTTCTTGGAATATCTGAAAAAAAATTTTAGCTATTGACATATTTGTAAAGATTCAACACACCTAAGTCCCTATTTAACACTAGCTTGTGTATATTTAATTTTAAAATCCAGTATTTTTCTTTCTGCGTGTGTGTGTAGAACTAAAATTGGAGTCTATTAGTAAACATTTGCAATTAAAGCAAGCCGACTATATAATCTTACTGTCTATAATGATATAAATACAGAATATATTGGATTATACGAGGATGATAGCCTCAAGGTAGTGAGGAATTCCACAAATTTTAAAATAGATTAAATTACTAGAGAATTTAAAAACATTAATTTAAAAGTGATCATTAATACAAATATAAAAAAGTAGATTTTCTCGGTGTGTCTTTAGATTTAGAAAATAAGATATAATAACCATATTAAAACCAAATACAAATCCTTTATATAACCATCCAAAATCTAACGATTCTCTATTCATTATTAAACACGCACCCTCATCCATAGAATATACAATTAGTAGAAATTCCGAAAATGAAGAAATGTTCAATAATCACACTAATTCTCATAATGCTGCCTAAAAAATAGTAGATATAAAAGCCCAAGTATTAAAGATGTAAAAAGAAAGATCTACTCCGAAGGAAAAAAAAAACATAGAAAGATTATATGGTATACACTCACTTTCGACCAAATGGTAAGCAGTAAATTAGGCAAAAAATCCCTCGCTTTGATTAAAAAACATTTTCCAAATAATAATTCATTAAGATTAAAAAAAAATACTCTAAAATTAAGTTATATTTATACGGATAATCTGGAAAAAATTATTAAAAAAAATCATAATAATAATATTTTCAATAAAAATCATAATAATAATATTTTCAATAAAAAAACCTAACTGAAAATATTAATTATCCAAAAATTGAAATAAATAATTTGACAGTAATAATTGTAGAAATCTCATAGAGTGTCCTTTGGAAAACAGATGTCTTACAAGATCCATAGTATATCAATGTACTATTTCTTCTACAGAAAACCCTAGAAATATAAAGATTCATGTTAGTAGTACTAAGAATTCGTTGAAAAAAGGTATTATGAGCACACTTCTTTATTTAATAATAGTAATAATAACTACAGAAATAGAATATCCCTATCGAAATATTTTTGGCATCTAAAATAAATAAATAAAACTCCTGCAATAAAATGGAAAATTTTAAAAAATGCTAGAATATGTATGTCTTTAAATTATCTATGCCACTTGTGTCTATATGAAACACTATACATTATTAAATGTCTTAAGACTAAAAGCCTGTTAAATTAACCTAATGAAATAAATGTCATATGTAAACATTGTAAAATTTTCACCTTCGAATATGGTTAAAAATTATTCATAAGAGAATATCCATTAACTTACATATATCACATAATTTGCTTTGTATTTTTGATATAATATTAATTAAAAAGATATTCAAATTTTTACAAATTAAGAGTTTAGGAAAATCTTAATAAAAACATGCTCTCTGAACCGAAATCAAAATAGAATTATCATACCCAAAGGTCCCTTAAATCAGATGAAAAATATAAATGTTATTTTTTTCTTTCTTTTCTGTTTTTAAAATATTCTAGGGTACAGGAAAAGCTAATCTTGTAACAAAAATGGATACACCGCACCGGAAGAGGGCAGTCTAGACGGTGGCTCATCTGACAGACACTATCCCATTAAGATTGAAAGAAGAAAACCTCTATTCTCCAAATATATAACCTATATTTTCAAACTTTAATCGCTGAAATTCATTCTGATTAGTTAAATTAAACTCAACCATAATTTTTTTGTGTCTTCTCCCATCCTTATCAAGTCTTTAAATAAGAAGCGTATTGTTTTATAGATTCAAATGTAAATCATTTTAACAACAATAAGTCAACATTTCCGGTTGACTCGGTAAAATTTCGAATAGAAATTTCCGTACCGCAATGTAAATTAATTTTAAATAAAAAACAAATTTAATAATAATTATATTATACTCTACGATATAAGATATATGTTGTATTGAGCACCTTTAAAGATAAAACTAACTGCCGGAGAACTCGGAATTCTAAAACAGTTGGTTCATATCTATCTCTCTCTCTCTCTCTCTCTCCCTATATATATATATATATAATATATATATATATATATTACTCATCCACATACAAGTCTGCTTTGCTGTATCACAGTTTATTAGTGTGGCCAGACACAACCACTTGCTTCCAGCCAGGATCGAAACTCGACCGATTTGGTGTCAGTCGGAGTCCCTACTCCCTAAGACATGGGCGCATTGAATGAGAGATAGAAAATTTTAGCGTATGATATATATATATATATATATATATATATATATATATATATATATATATATATATATATATATATATATATTGGGGACGCACATGTTTGAGCAGACGCTCAGTTTTTGCCATAGACATAATGTAAAATGTAATGTCTCATGCCAACTCTATTCACTCCATATACAGGGTGTGATATGTAAATTGTCGCCATTTTATATTTTTACTTTTGAGCATTGCGTTGATCCTTTTTGATTTTGTCGCCTACGCAATATAATAGAATCACCTGGACATGGTCGTTGAGAAAAAGAGCACCGTGACGCAATTCACTTTGTCAGAAATTTGAAAATAGCATAATGCTTGGCATTCGCACCGGGAGATTCAATGCGAACATTTCAGAATTTTTGGTTGACAGTGTATATAATTCGGAAAGATTTGGATAAGATATCCAGTTAACATCATGGTGTTTGAAGTGATTAATAGTGATGGCGATTTTGTACCTGCGTTTATCTTCCCACGGGACCTGAAACTCAACATTGAAACCTGTATCAATCACTTTGAAGAGATAGTGCTACATTGGATGAAGAGAGTAACCGAGACATTACTCTGAACCATAACACACAAGCAGGAGAACCCAGTCATGACTGTCAGATAATTTCTGTGACCAACAAGTTTCTTAAATCTGGCGAGATAACTCCCCAGACTGCAGTCCATTGATTATTGGGAGGGGCGCAGCTGAGCGAGTGACCAACAAAATACCTTGTAACACCACAGATAAAGTTAAGTTCACATTCCACCCACATCTATTGAACAGGTGTAGAGGCTCATCCCTTGTTCCCTGTTTAGGATGTGGTTTCCGGCTTTCTCTCTTCCAATCTATTCACTCTTACGTAGCCCCCTGCACACCAGTGGCCTTACCGCCTTGCTTGGGGTGATGTGATTAAAAAAAAAAGTGTAGGATTATGGCAGCATTTACTAAGTCGGACATAGAATTACGGAGATATGGTGAATATATAAAAACTCACATTAGACTTGATAACGTTAAAATTGTATTGAAAAACCACGCTGGAATATGTTTCACAAAATAGCTTTTCTATAAAACATTCTTTCGGAGTGGAACTTCGTTTTTGTCATAGAAATACATAGGGAAGAATTAAGGTGATGCCACTCTGTGGATGTAGCAAGTAGGGTTCGGACTGTAACATTCAGATTATTTGTCCTGTAGAACAGCGATAGCCATCGACGTTGGGTTTTTGAATTTTCTGATCAAAATGTTTTCTTTTGTTATCTGTTATAGTCTCCATTGGTTGTCATTATCTGTCTTTTATCACTCTTTTTAGTACACACGTCCTTTGATATCCGTGGCGACTATTATTATTACTTCCACTGCTGACCCATTAATTTCTTCTGTGTGGGCGGCCCGGCAACCTTTGACGATCGCAGTCACCATATATCTTGTCCTACAGTTGTTGACCGCTGTTTGCTATAGCGACAAGCACATGCTATTGTCTCCAAGGAAAGGCACTTGTCACAGCTCGAGTCTACCTGCCATGTATTTGAAGGATAAAAATGGCTGATAGACAGCAAGCAATTATAATCATACCACAGTTCACCTGCCAAGATAAATATATTCGTCGGAAGGATATGAGTTTTCAATAGTTTAGTTTCCAGTAACAAGGGGAAAACCCTTAAGTTGTAAACAAAAGAAATACAGAGGCCAGAATTATATATAATTACACACACACACACACACACACACACACACACACACACACACACACACACACATATATATATATATATATATAAGAACCAAGGTGATCTTTAAACCAGGCCTAGCAACCATGTTAATAGTGTCCATGACTGAGGGTGAGCATATGGAGAACTATTTTACGACTAAATAATAGTTACTGAGAACATTATTTTTACTAACGAACTTAGTAGTAATGTTCAATAATTAGCTAATTAGCAACTAGATATAATATTATGAAGCTTCTTATAAATTTCGATAAATGCCATTTTACAACTTAAGTAAAATGTTTTATTCGCTATTTAAACATTTTAACTTGCTACCCAATACAGTTTTTACTAATGCCCCCAAAATTTCAGACACACCAAATAAATTTCCTCCATCATATTATAGAACAACCTTGGTATACACTTTATCAAAAGAATACAGTTGTTTTCTTACTTTCAGAGATTTTATTAAGATATCATCAAGAAAATTAAAGTAATCTAATTTTGGAACTTCTAATGTCAAAGCTGGTAATTTTCTCAGACTGGTTAACTTTAAATCATCATGAAGTCTGTTATACAATGACTGAGATGAAGCAAAATATTGAAATAAACATGTCAAAATCATGTTCGGTCTCAATTTTTTCTTATAATGTTTTTAGTTATTGAGTTACCAAGATAACGCATTGCTTATTGATTTGCGACTTGTTCTAAAACATTGTCATTTTACATTTTGACAAAAAATGGTGTATATATACCATCATAGTAAAAATATTAGACTACTTCCAGGGAAAGGAAAAGAAAAAGCAAATCATATGAAGCGCACATTGTTTGATTTATAGCATGTAAATCATTTATAGAATGTACTGCTAATACAAAATCGTGTTGATCAATGTTCTGATACAGTTTTTCAAAATTGAGGATTTTGTCTTTTTCTAGAAACTGTGCCAAATCCTAATTCTGCGCATTTCAGTCAGAAGTTTTATTTGTTGCTTTTGTTTGAGGATGAGGTAAAATACTTATGACAACCGAGCAAATATGGGTTGTGGATTTCTGAGCCGCACTTTTCTTGTAATAACCAATGTTTCATAATCTGATAGAAAATGACTTTAAAAAAACAACAGTGGTATTGTCTCGAGGAACTGCCTTTAAACAATTTTCTTGGGAAGACAAAATACTTGTTTTGTTAATCATAATAAACGACGACAGCTTGATATACAGTATTTTTTTAAAATTTTGAAAAAGATTTTGGGGTACTAAAATTTAAAAAAATATTTAACTAAACTATTACTTTGTAAAAATTACATGGTGCTTTTAAAAAGTTTATGAACCATATATTCTAAAGTTTGGATAGTTTAGGATTCAGAATTAAGAATTTTTAAAGTTTGTATGAATCTGAGAATTTTTCATTTTATGTGATTTTCCGTTCTCTTTAAGGAATTACGCTTTCCAAAAAAATTTCCAAATTGCTTCACCGGTCAGGATCCATTTGGTGTTGAAGTTACATAGCAAACTAAACCGCCATCATTAACATTTTTGGAAATCGTATTTTGTAAGAGGCGGAAACGTATCGATTACCACCCTCCCTCTAAAATACGCTTACCTAAACAAAATTATCCAATCTAATATTTTATAGTATATTTAAAATAAATGTTCAACTAGTTAATTTTGTTTTGCATTTTTTAAATGCCAATTTTTAAATTTTTAAATTACTCTATAAATTTTTGACTCCCTCGGTGATGTTTATTTGCAAGATTGTAAAATATGTATACCAGGTAGATTTCATTATTTATTATTTACCTTTTATAAATATTTATTATTAACCATTTTATAAAGAAATAATTTTCAAAAGACTTTTTATTCAAAAATTTATAAAAACTATTATCAAAATAAGCAATAGAAAATATGCTTCCAACTATTTTAGTGAATTTATGTGAGGAGTGGAAGAAAAGAAATACCAGGAAAATACAATTTTTTCTTTGAAAATTTAAAATAACAGTTACTTCATTATACGATTACTTAAATTTTTGTTTTCATACGTTTAGATAGATTGATGAATAAAAAATACATATTTATTTCTTTGTAAAAAGATAAATATAAAATGCCATTATATTTCCAGTGGTTGACTTATTTTTATAATTTTGCAAATATAGAAATAATTTTGTGAATAAGAAATCTGAGAAATGAATAAATAAATGATAGGTATAAATCTACTTTCATGTGTTTTGATTTTATGAAAATTTTAATCATCGCTTCAAAAATTAAAAAAAAACAATGCTGAGGGAGTTGAAAGTGTATACAGTAAGAGCGGTGTAACCGTCGGGAATTACCGTTAGTTTGACATGCATTTTCTTTTCTATTTTTTTTGTTTGTTTGTTTCAGGCGCAAAGGTTAAAAATTGTATAATGTTATTTGTCATTCCATACTGGAATCATATACAAATATCGATTATATGGTACTCTCTCTCTCTCTCCCTCTCTCCACACTTTCTTGGAATTATTCTGCCCTTGTAATCAACACACCTGTAATTTTGTGTCCCGGCAAAATGATAGCAAGAGATATGAATCTTCATAATTTATATTACATTTTATTCACTCCAGTATTTCCTCATCTCCGATATGTAGTCCTTAAATTCCCCGGTTGCAATGTGTGTGCACTTCCATTCCGGAGCGGGTGTTTATATAACCAAATCTTTCCCACGGTTACAAGCCTGTAAAAATCTTCCCACTTCGACCGGCATTTTTGATGGTCTGGTGGGTATTGAGTACAATAATTCTTCCAGCATCACCTCACCTTCAAAATTTGCACCTGATGTCGGCTAAGTAACATGGCTAAACATATGAGAAATTTTATCTTTTAAAATCAAATAAAACTTCTTAGAGTGAAGATATCTTCATTAGCAACACAACTTGCAACTATTGTTTCTTCAATGAAACATGGTATCGTCTGTTTGAATATCAGCATTGAACACTGTACAAACATAGTATATACAAGTTTCTAAAAAAATAGCTTGTGTTTTATATTTATCTGTGTGATAAAATACTTAAATAGAATCATTTAGAGTTTAGATCTGTAACGTAGTTAATAGAATTGCATTATTTTACATAAATAATTTCTTCACTGATTCTGTTAATGTAATGAATTAATTGTTTAAATTAAAATTAAATAATTTAATTGTTTAAAGCAGATATTAATTTATTGTTTTTTATGGCTTATCTACAATTTCCAAGTTGTTTAAAGGCAGAAAATATTTTTGATAATTTTTTGGAGATCTCGGAACGAGAACACGGGAAGCCGAGTTCGAATTCCAGTTGAATTTCTTGCACTCACTTATGCGGAAATACCCTTGGGAAATGTATTAAAGCATCTGTTCTCTCCAGTTAGGGGTTAAATAACAGGACAGATTGGGTTTTATAGCTTTGAATGGCAACCAGTCTACCACAGAAAGTTATGGCAACCTACTGGGGGTTAATCTTCTGCACAGTCAGTCATGTCTCTTTCGAGACATGATCGCCGAAGCGTGTATCACGTATGGCACTTGACTGACTGACTGAATGATTTTGCTGATAGAAGTTGCAGTAATTAGCCCATACTTGGGGGAAAAGTTAAAGTCATACTTTCCAAATGCAAGTTACGCGTGTGAATAAGAATTCTAACTAGAATTTGAACACTGCTCACCGATTTCCACTTTCGAGTTATTATCCGCTACATTAAAGCAGGTATTACTCTTTCAGATATCCAGTAGCAGTTGTGCTGAAAACTGGAAAATACTTCAATATCATGCACTACGCGATCAGTAATAATCAGTAATATGCGTACATATTTTAAAACTGATTGTCATTGTAGACATACCGACATTATTGAAGTCATGTTGCCATTGATACATTTAACACAAATTCTATCTTTTCTATACTTCTGCCTTTGTGTTTAACAATTTCAGTTCACTCTATATAAGAAAGGATGTGCGTTGTGGTACAGTGGATATCGACTCGGAACGAGAAATCGGGGACCCGAATTCGAATTCCAGTTTAATCCATTGCATTCACTTACGCGCAAATACCCTTGGGAAAGGTATTAATCCGTCTCTTCCCTCCAGCTATGGGTTAAATAGCAGGACAGATTGGGTTCTATAGCCTTGGTCGGCAACCAGTCTACCGCAGAAAGCAATGGCAACCTACTGCGGGATAATCTTCTGCCCAGTCAGTCATGTCTCTTCCGAGACATGATCGCCCAAGCGTGTATCACGTATGGCACCTAAACTGGCTGACTATATAAGAAAGATAAAATAGTTGGGAAGTGTGTCACTGAAAAATGAAGATGACTGGACGTCCTTCCAAGTGCGCAATTAATCAAGACGTGTTATAGAATAAAAAAATGAATGGCTTTAATAAAAACCAGGCTGAAAGCTACAGTAATAAAAGTAATTAACGGGGAGACAATTACTGATGAAGTAAATTAAGTCAATCATATGTTTCGAGACTTAATTAATTTATTCATGGCTATCAATGTATTTCATGGTGTTACTTTCTAACTAAATCACTTCATATATATTATTCTGCTTTTTTGTTCATGTTTGCCCAAATTGTTTTACTTGTTTGAACCTGCACATCTCTCGCTCTCTCTCCATATATATATATATATATATATATATATATAGTGCTTCAAAAATGTATATATATTTTAACAGTGTATAATTCGTTGGCCAGCCCTTACCGCTTTTGAATTTTCCTTGGGTACACTTTCCTGTTGAATTCCTTGCAGTCACTTACGCGCAAATACCCTTGGGAAAGGTATTAATCCGTCTCTTCCCTCCAGTTATGGGTTAAATAATAGGACAGATTGGGTTCTATAGCCTTGGTCGGCAACCAGTCTACCGCAGAAAGCAATGGCAACCTACTGCGGGATAATCTTCTGCCCAGTCAGTCATGTCTCTTTCGAGACATGATCGCCCAAAGCGTGTATCGCGCATGGCACTTAACTGACTGACACTTAAAAGATAAAGTCTATGCTACAGTCCCAGTAACAATAAAGATAAAAGTCTTCATAGAGCAAAAATGTAGCCAAAAACCAATCGAAATGTTGATTGCTGCTTGTGATTCCAGTGGGTCGCGTTGTCAGCAATGTCTGGTTAACAACTAACGGTAATTTAGAAACAATACGATGACAAAATCTTAGTGGCCTGCATTTATAATAAATACTGTCTCCATGTTGTTTATTTAAATTAAATATTATTGGTACGAGTTACTTAAATTATTTTTAAGACATCTCATATATATATATATATATATATATATATATATATATATATATATTTCCATGACAACACTATCAAGCTAATCAGATCATACGAACGGATCTTACACAAAATAAATAGACAGAACTTGTCTATAGTATTCAATGAAACCTGTATTAATATATATATATATATATATATATATATATATATATATATATATATATATATATCCGACTGAATAAGGAATGAAGAAAAAACATTTTTTACAACGTCCAAAATATTAATTTAAAACAGTGCTCGATGTATGATATATAGAGCTGTGAATATTTATTATAATATATATTTTAGAACATGTACAATATTTTTATATATCCACTACAAATCTTACATTTGTTTCGACATTGAAAATACAATGTCTCATAAGGTGGTGTGGGCAGGAAAACATATATTGTAACAAAGTTATAGAAGACGTAGATTTTTTTTTTTACCTACTTTTCATGCATTTACTTTTATAAAGAGTGCTCGATACACGTAGAGCATTATATTGTAACGGTTGTTACAATATATATATAAATATAAGGCCGGTTGTGGAGTGTTCTGCCCGACATCGGTTGTCGCGGGACTGGGGACTAGTAAAAGTTCGGAAACAGTCTGGGATTTGGGCCTGACTTGGTTTTGACGGTCGGTGCTATGTGGAATCGTGTTTGGTATTGGCCAGATGGTATGCGCTGGTTTAGGATCTGTCGAGTTTTGGCGCGATGATCTGTGTTGGAATGGGTGCCTCATGGCTGTATAGGTTGATGATCAGTGTTGGGTTTGGTGTTAGTGTGGTGATATGTGCCGGGTTGAATACCTAGGGGGGATTCGTTGGAGCGTCCGGGTCAGATGAAGGTACCCATCAAATAAAGGCAAGTAAATGTCTAAGTATTAGTGTATGCATGTATATAGGTGTACATCTGCTTATTTTGTACTAATAGAGATATTGGCATTTTCTTTTACTTGCTGATCTGTATGTGTATATATACATATATTTGTATGTGTATGTATATCTTATATATATGTATTCATGCTTTTATATATACATGTGTATATATTAATATTTGTATGAGTATATGTTCAGATGTCTATGTATGCGTGTCTATATATATGTATGTTTATGTATATGCGTATGAGTGTATATATATATATATATATATATATATATATGTATGTATGTATATGTATGTATATATATATGCATGTATATATATATTCTTGCCTATATCTAATTATGTTTATGTGTTCATGCACTGAAATATGAATGTGCCTGACCTGACTTATTTATTCAAGGCTATTGTCATCTTACGAATTCACTCTTACATGTATCTAATATTGTAGCCGTTACAGTCGGTTTCCAAACTTCGCTTTAAAATTTAACAGACAAATTGACAAGTCGATAAAAACGAAATTTTGAAATGTGTGTATGTATATATGCGTGCGTATATTAATCTGTATATGTGTCTGTTTGCCAGTGTATGTGCGCATACTTGTCTATTTGTCCATGTGTGAATGTTTGTAGGTTTATATGTGTGCCTTCATGTCTTTTCATCGTTTAATATATGACTAACTTTCTAAATCTAATGATTTGTTAAACTTAGAATTTAAAATTCGTAATAAAAATAAAGTGAATCTAATAATCAATTAATAATGCTGATCTCAATTTTACCAAATATTAATATTAATACCCCTCAAAAATTGATTTTTGTGTCTGCTCACATATTCTTCAAATTATAAGTTATTTTATTCTGATTCGTCCACACTGTCCATGCAGCAATCCATCCCTGATTAAGGGGGTTTGGCTTGTTTTTAACCTTTTAAAATCCTTCAAATTGAAATAAACCTCGTCATTTGATAAAACACAAGTAGTGTCTAAACAAAATAGCTTTTTTTTTTTTTTTTAATCATATTACCCCAAGCAAGGCGATAATGCCACTGATGCGCAGAGGGCTACGTAAGAGTAAAAAGATTGGAAAATAGAAAACCGGAAATTGCATCCTAAGCAGGAAACAAGGGATGAGCCTCTTCACCTGTTCAATAGACGTGGGTGGAGTGTGGACCGGGCGATAGTTTAGTCTATCTACTCCAATTGTTTGTAGTGATATAACACCAACATTAAAGTGGAAAATTCTAAAGGAAGCTAACACATGTAAGTCTTTAAACAACTCATGCTCGTTGTGTCCATACGAAAAATCATATATGATTAAATCACTCAAGAATAAAAATCTAATAAATAAACATAATGAAATAAATGTCATATGTAGACATTGCAAAATGTTCACCTTAGATTATGGTTTAAAAAACCGACTTTATAACCATTAACAAGCATGTACCCAATAGTTTGCTTGAGGAAAATAATAATTGACGAGATACTTAAATAAAATAATTAAATTGGGATATAAAATTTGTTATAATAAATAAATAGAGATTAGAAAGATGGGATAATGATAGCAAGAACTAAATTAGAATAAAAAATAAAAAAGTTATCCATAAACTGAAGGTTGTGAAAAAATTAGAATTAAATAGTACTGATAAGCAGAGTAAATTTACTCAAAAGCTCCTTTAAGCTTGAACAAAAATGTAAAAAGTTCTTTTCTTTCTTCATCTCTTTCCTGTTTTCTATGAGAAGAGGTCAAGATATGAAGAAAACAGAGGACATTTTTGGTACTAGTATAGGTATATCAAAGATAATACGCTATAGTGAGAAGCAATAAAAATAAAAATAAAAAATATAAATAAAATTAGATTAAAAGTAGGTTGACACATTGACCATTAGAGAGAAAAAAAAAAGAAAAAAATATACAAGAAAAAAGAAAAAGTAAGTATGTAATCTCTAGAAAATACTGGCCAAATTTCAAAATTAATTTTTATTCTGATTAGTTAAAAGAAACACACACATAAATTGTATATCTTCCCACATACATAAATAACAAACCGATGTTTTTTGTAGTTCAATGTAAATCATTTTCACAACCAACATCTAACATTGCCTGATGACAAAATTCTATCTCGAAACAGAAATTTCCGAGTCACAATGTACTTTTAATTCATAATTATATGATTAAATTATGCTCTACAATATTTATTGTATAGAGCACTGTTTATAAAAAAATAAATGTTAGGGAACTCAAAATCGTAAAAACTTGGGTCTCTTTACCTGGATATATATATATATTAACTGGATATATATATATATATATATATATGCCTTTTTATACTCTGTTGGAGCATTTATAATTCTTTTATTCGTAAATTGTTTTAATCGTGGTCCAAACATTGCCTTGCACATTTACTTTTTTCTCTATGAAAAGTTGTGTTCTCGGGTCGTAAACTTTTGACACAGTTTCTTTCTCGAGATGTGATTCCCCAAAGGATTTCTTAAGATTAAGAAACAGTGTCCTTTCCTTTTTCAAATCGCTATTTATGCATTGTGGCATTCTATCCGCAACGATTTTGCTTTACCTAATTGTAAGAAGGAAGGAAGGAAGGAAGGAAGGAAGGAAGGAAGGAAAAAGAAAGCAGAATGGGAGAAAAAGAAAGGAGGAAAGAAGAGGGGAAGGATATGTTAAATTTGCAGACGGGGGGAAACGCGGGCCAAGTAGGTGTAGCGAGATTCGCAACAGTCTGCTATCTTTAATATATGGGTCATTCAAATATTTATGTGAGAGTGTAGAAAGTAAAAGAAAAAAAACACATAGCGAAAAGAAAGGGAAAAGAAGGAAGGAAAAAAAGAAAGAAGAAAAGAAGAAAGGAAAAAAAGAAAGAGAACGGAAGAAGGTACGTTAGATTTGAAGACAGAAGGATATGTAAACCGGCGGATGGGAAGAGATAGATACATTAGTATGAAAAGATTTAATAATTCTTTAAGTAAATTTTGATGAAAATTATTTTTATCTCATCAATAGTCAGACCGTGTTTTATTTTAACCACGGTTGAAAAAAAAAATGAAGAAATTCGACAAAGCTCGTTATCCTTGAATTTTACATTTTTCAAGTTGTCAGACGAAACCGAAAATGTCGAAACCATTGTAACGTAATCGGCTGATCTTCCTAACTTAAATGTATAAAAGTTCTACATGTTAAACATGAACGCATTCTAATACAGCTCTTTACTGGTCTAATTTAAATCCGAACTATGACCATCTAGCACACATACACACATGCACACACACGTATATATATATATATATATATATATATATATATATATATATATACTTTAAACATATACTGTTAAATATAAGAGACAATGAATGTCTATTATGCTTAATCATGAGCCGTTCTAAACGTCGTATTTTGGCTTTAATTTCAGTTAAAAATAAAGACAAAAATTCTCCAACATTTGGATAATTTTTCATTAATTTGCTTCTAATTTTTCGGCTCACATGAGCCATCTTCAGAGAGGTCACCAAAATCCCCCATCACCGACGATTTTATTTTGTGTTGACATAAAATTCCGCTAGGCAACGGCAATAGTTACCAAAAATAACAAACGCAGTTCGCAAATTTGCAATGCGGTTCTATGACGTCACACCGCGTGATAGCTCGAAATGAAAACAGAACCATGTATTCAAATGCAATGTAACGTGTTATGACCGAATTTAAACGTGATTTTATTACGTTTGGGTCGTTTGGATTTAATGTACATATAGGTAATATCAGACAAATTAGTAAAACATTATCCAAATGTTGGAGAATTTTTGTCTTTATTTTCACCTGAAATGAAAGCCAAAATACGATGTTTAGAACGGCTCATGATTAAACATAATAGACATTCATTGTCTCTTATATTTAACAGTATATATATATATATATATATATATATATATATATATTGATCAAATACTATGTCAGGTAATAACGCTGTAAAAAAAAAAATGAATACTCAAAATAAAAACCCCAATCAAATAAGACCATATCTAAATGAGAATTTATTTTTTTTATTTGTATAAACATTCTAAAACGCAATGACGTCAGTTCTATGCGTCTATCTGTCGAGCGGCTAGAACGATGTTGAACCTTGCCATGCCCGATTTGTCATCTTAACCAGAAATGTTACTATATTGATGTTGTTTCACCTACTCATTATATATGATTTTTTATTCTTTCCCAGAAAGTGATAGTAATGTCCCCTCAACAGAGTTGCAACATAAACCAGAAGCGGTCCCTGTAGATATTGAAAAAAACATAAATATGCGAGAGCAGCCATCTGCAAAAGGGATTTGCGTATTCGGAAAATAGCTGCCAAACATTATTTTACATGTCTCTCTCTTTCTCTCTCATTTGTTTATATCTGTACACGCTCACACACACATATAATTCGCAGCCTTTTTAAATCTATATATGTAACTCAGTTTATATATCTAGTAATCTATCCCAGTTTCTATGTATCTATCACCGAGTTTATAATATATGTATTTATCAACGTATCAGCTTAAGCTTGTTTTTCATTATCTATCTATCTATCTATCTATCTATCTATCTATCTATCTATCTATCTATCTATGTCATTATGCAACGTGTATGGATTGTATTTATCGATGTTTGATGCAATGTGTATGTACATATCGATTGAGATATTGCAAGCTAAAATCTATCTATCTATCTATCTATCTATCTATCTATCTATCTATCTATCTATGCCTGCACGTATATCTCTACCTATCTATCTTTCTACCTAAATTTGTTCATATCTGTTTTTATGTACATTTATATATTTACCTGTCTATTACAAGTTGATTATCTATCTTTCTATCTATCTATATATCTATCTATCTGTTAATTTTCTGTCTGTCTGTCTGTCTGTCTATGTTTGTCTTCTCAGAATTCCTTCTCCTCTGTTCCTATTAACGCAATGACACCCAGTATCCGGGTTCATCATTTCCCTAAAGCAAGTTTCCCTTTACCGAACCCTAACCTTCACTTATTTTTAGAAAATCACCTTTTGCTATCACTCTCACCTCTCCAATCAACATCAATTAATCTCCCCACCCACAGCCTAAACCTATATCTTTCTCTTTCGATCTTCACCTCCCTATCTCTCTTAATTTATCAGCCTTTGATTTAACTTCTATCAACCACTTTTATTAACTGCTTCTTCCCTCCGGCATTTCTAATGCGACTTTGAAAATGAATAAACATTGAGATGAAGTAGCAACAAAGCGTGACTGTCAGTGATTGAGTGACAAAGTCATTTGGACTCAGTTCCGTATGACGACGACAACGACGGCCACGACGATGCTGCCGTTGCTGCTGCTGCTGCCGTCGTCGAAAGTAATACAAACATTAAAGCAACATTGACTGTCCTTTTCCGATCTTTGCTTTTCTTGTTTGAGATATCGTCGACCATGACCGAAAGTCAAAGTTTAGAAGAGAAAGAGAAATAATTGATGGTCATTACCGACTTGTTTCTTTTATTCTTGGCTTCCCACCACCTTTTTTTTTTTTTTTTTAAATATTTTCTTCTTTAGGGATTACTTACACAGTTCTTTATTTCCTTCTTGGATTGTTGAAAAATTCTTCAAAAGGAAGAACATGAAGAATTCATTTTTTTATTGTTTGTGTCCGTTTCTCAGTTTCATTCCTTCAGCTGTTTTTTAATTTTCTTATCAGTAAATATAAATATACACGCAAGCTCGAAACCATCGTAACGTAATCGGCTTATATCTCCAACTTGAATATCTAAACGTTGTACATGTTAAAACATAAGCACTTTCTAATACGACTTAACTATCGCCCGGTTCACACTCCACCCACGTCTTTTGAACAGGTGAAGAGGCTCATCCCTTGTTTCCTGTTTAGAATGTTGTTCCCGGCTTTCTCCTTTTTTTTCCAATCTTTTTTCACTTTTTTCTTTTCTTTTTTTTTCTTGTTCTCAATCGGAGTAGATAGACTTAACTATTGCCCAGTTCACGCTCCACCCACGTTTTTTGAACAGGTGAAGAGGCTCATCCCTTGTTCCCTGTTTAGGATGTGGTTTCTGGCTTTCTCTTTTCCAATCATTCTACTCTTAAGTAACCCCATGCGCATCAGTGGCGTCACCGCCTTGCTTGGGGTGATATGATTAAAAAAAAAAACAACAAAAAAACAAAAACTATATATTAATTAATGTGGAGAAGTTTGTCACTTAACTGATCAGAGTTATGTCACTACGATGTCTCCACTGCTCAGGATATTTTTTCAATCTACACCTGATGAATGGTAACACACATTGCAGTGCAGCCTACGAAGTTGTCATGACTCTGCTCTTCTCTACATTAATCCTATTAACGCTGTATCTTTATCTTGATATCAAGCTCTTTACGACAAAAATAAAACTACTTGCCGAAATATCTTTTTATCAATAAAATACTAAAAATACAACAATGTTGTCTCTAATCCCATCACAACTCAACACTATATATTGTTCTGTTGTGATAATGTTTAGCGCCAGGGTTATTGCTTTTGAGTAGTTTTACAGAGAAAATGTATTTTGGCTAGCAGGTTTTCATCGTAAAGAGCTCGATATCGAGAGTAAGTTAAAGTGTTCATAAGCATAACGAGTTTGTCACTTTAACTGTGCAGTTTCATGTCGACTTTAAAGTTTCGAGAGGACACTGTTATTATGTTCTGACCCGTCAGAGCTGGTTTGCTGTTTGTTTAGGTTTTTTTTCTTGTTTTTATAGAGCATGGCGTAATTTTTGTGGGAGAGGTTTTATTTGTGATTGGTTGATTTCCTTATTTCTTTTTTGTTTATTTTTACTTTTTATTTTTATTGTGCAGGTGTTTGATTTTTTTTTAATTGCTTTTTGGTATACGCGTGAGTGAGTGTTCATTGAATTGTTTTTTATTGAACAAATGTATGCTTAATTGTTTTTTTTTTTTAATCTGGGTGAGGCTCTTTTGTTGTTATATTGACCACTTTTGCACATTTGATCTTTTTTTTACAGTGTTGATATATCTTGTCGCGTGACGGATTATTTTTTCTGAGTTATGTTTGGGTGTTTGTGTTTTTGTGTATATTTGTGTTTTTGGACGTGATGCGTCATCTGTTTAAGATACCGAACAGAAACTAAATATGGAGGAACTAGCGATTAAAATATTTTGTATACATTTTCGTTTTAGTAAATTGATTAATAAATGCTTCTTTTATTAAAAAAATTAGAGTTGCATTTTTAATAATTACAATTGTGTTCAGTGTCCTTACGGTGAATATTTTGCGATGGAATTTAATCTGGTTCCGTGTGTTTTGACGCGTCTTAATTGAGCTGTGACCAGAGAGATGGATGCACATGAATCTGTTCTGGTGTTCTGTAGATCGGATTAATTCTGGAAACTGCCATGAAAAACGTATGGATTCCAGTGGATGAGTATAAACAATTGGCAGTAATTCCAATCACTTCTCGATAAGAATTTAGATTCTTATCGTACACACAGGTATAAAAACACACACACGTAGGAAACATAACTCTTTGCTTCCTTCAGATGTAAATGAAAATGCTAAAAATAATGGTAGCAATAATAATAATAATAAAGAAAAAGTTGTGGGGTTTCATACATTGACACCCACACACACACACACACACACACGCATGGTCAATCGGCGTCCACGTGATGACTTGTTCCCGCCAAAACGATGCCAACAAAAGCGAAGAACATCACGTGGTACGCTAGTTAGGATTTCGTCCCGGGACAAGAGCAAACATGTCTCCCTAACTCACACAAACACACGCGCGCTAATTGCGGGTAGTAATTAGTGGCGCAAATTTCTTTTATTTTTCTTCTCCGACATTAACACTATGCACATTAACTTTCATTCAAACAGGATTTTACATAAAATAACTTTCTACACATAAATTCACAATTTTCCCAACCTTCGTCAGTAGAAATCCACAGACTACTACATTCGCATGTAAGTTTTTCTCTCTCTCGCTACTCAACGCACACACAGACACAGAACTTTGTCTTCTGTCTGACTTTCTTCATCAAGGATTTGAACTTTGAACTCTTTACGAAAATCTTAACAATTGTTACAAACCTTTCTTTCAGCTAGAGAAAAAACTTCATACATCTTATTTTGTTTCTAAGATCAGACGAAGGGGAATGACTCTTTCCTTTTCACTTTCTTATGCATGCTCTCTCAACCCCATGTAACCTTTGTCAATACATTGTTTTTCTGGTTACTTTCGCCTTTTTGTTCTTTCTTAAATCCTGACCTCAGGTTACGTCGAGTCGACTCATAAATCTAAATTAGTAAGTGGACGCATCGTCCACTACAAAGTCAACTCACTATCATCAACTATGTAAACAATAACAATCTGATAACCAAATTTGTAAAACAAGAATATATCTCTATAGATACACATATATGAAAATCTACACATACATTTTTTTTAAAATCGTGAACATTGTGACATTCTGAACATTTTTTACACAATTTATATTCAGAAAAGAAAGCACTTATACGACTTCAAAAAAATTGAATAGCAAACCTAATCGTCAGTTGTCTTAAATAAATACAGAAGCACACACACACACACACACACACACACACACACACACACACACACACACACATATACGCTCTCTCTGTTTACTACTATTTACGCTCTCACACCCTGATTGAGCACCCTGGAAGAATGGGGGACTTTGAAAAACAGTAGCTACTCTGGCATCTACGCACCGTTCATTCAGCAATGAATTAGAACACTCTCACTTATTGGGTTTGTATAATGATAATATATACGCTAAAAAGTCCGACTCCTCGTACCAAGCACCCGTAGCTCAGAGGTAGAATCGACGACTGACGACAATTCGGTCGGGTTTCAATCCTGGATAAAAGCAATCGGATGTCTAACCGTACTGATGAGCTGTGATACAGCGAAACATATCTGTCTGCGGATGACTATATATATATATATATATATATACACACATGAACACACACACACATTTATATATATATAGATATAGTGACGTAAATTAAAGAATATCCATATTAAAGGTGTACATATATCTAGTGTTAATATTCAGATATTAAAAACTGTGTTAAATGTATGAACAGGGCTGTTTTCTATTTACGCTCTCACACACTCATTGACCACTCTGGAAGAATGGTAGACTTTGAAAAACAGTAGCTACTCTGGCATCTACGCATCGTTCATTCAGCAATGAATTAGAACACTCTCAGTTATTGGGCTTGTATAATGATAGTATATAGGCTAAAAAGTGTGCCTTCTTCTGCCGAGCGCCCGTAGCTCATAGGTAGAATCGCCGACTGACGCCAATTCGGTCGGGTTTCAATCCTGAGTAAAAAGCTATCGGCTGTCTAACCGTACTGATGAGCTGTGATACAACGAAACATATCTGTCTGCGGATGACTATATATATATATATATATATATATATATATATAGCTACAATCTCCAAAATTTTAAATGCAACGTCAATTACTACATTCTATCTTCTTAGATGCAGTTCGTTTTATATCATTTCTTCAATACCCCTTGTACTGAGTGTTTTCTCTCACTGTAACCCCTACAGTGGATATCGGCTCGGAACGAGAAACCGGGGAGCCGCGTTCGAATTCCAGTTGAATCCATTGTATTCACTTTCACGCAAATACCCTTGGGAAAGGTATTAATCCGTCTCTTCCTTCCAGTTATGGGTTAAATAACAGGACAGATTGGGTTCTATAGCCTTGGTCGGCAACCAGTCTACCGCAGAAAGCAATGGCAACCTACTGCGGGATAATCTTCTGCCCAGTCAGTCATGTCTCTTTCGGGACATGATCGCCCAAGCGTGTATCACGTATGGCACTGACTGACTGAACCCCTACACTGTGGCGATCCCACCTGGCTTGAGGAAATGAGAAAAAAAAATTAAAAATGTATTTTTGGACATGTAAAATCTTTCTGGAAATTTTTATTTTAGCTTTAATTTAAAGTTTATTGAATATATTTTATATTTTCATTTTGCAAAACACTTTGCTGTATTTGAATCTAAGCAATCTCATATTTTATTGGGTTTTAATTACTTTGTTTTTATAGTCTAACTTACGAAGACACTTGTTAAGAAAATGTTAGATAATTACTAATACATTACAACTTTACTATAGTTATTGCTATTATTTGGACAAAAATCGACATCTTTGTAACCATAGAAAATAAATTCAAAATTATTTTTAAAATATTGACGGTGGGTGTACTGTAGTTATATTTTACATTTATGATTCATAAATACAATCTTAATTTAACAATAATATCACTTGATCGCTACAAAATAAAAATAATTTTTAAATATTTAGGAAATTATAAATTGTTCGAATTTAATTTAAGTAATTCTTGTAACAATTCATTATTTACTGATTTTTATCTTAAGACTGTTTATTATATATTTTACGCATAAAAGCAAATAAAAAATTTTTCAATTGAATAATGTCTAAGTTTTATTTTATTTTTTATTTTAAAATTCAGAGGAGACTTTCTATGACAGTGTGTCCTGTTTTACAAATTAAATTTCATCATTTAAATTTTCTGAGGTTTTCTAATAAAAAAGTTAAGAGCTACAAAAAGAATTTTCTCGAAAGTTCATAAAATAAAACGAATGAACGATAACATAAAAATATATATTTATCTAAAGATTTTCTAAAATAATAACACTTCACAAAAATTGAATTAATTAGTCTATGAGATTTGAAACTTTCATTAAAATCCGACAATTATATAAATTTTGAAAGAATTTTCAAGTCAGTGTGTTTTTCACCACAAAAGGACATAAAATTCTCATATTAATTTATAGTGACCCACTGACGCATGAAAAACAAATGTGTGAATTTATGTCATGCTAAGCTAAAATTAAGTGTGATTATCAAAGTCAAAATTATGTGACTGTTATTCGTATTTTGAATAAAAAAATATTTGTATCATTCTGACGTGGTAATGTTTTGTTTACTAATTCGTATCGCGTATTGATAAAATGAGTTATTATTCGTTATAAAATTCAAGAATCTTTTTATTATCTTATGCGCCGTGTCTTTTAGGACGTAGGCGATCATGGATCTCCTCAACTTCCTGTGCCTTGTAGCTCTTAATAGCTTCTATTTCTCACGAAACCTTTTTCTCGCTTTCTTTTGCTACATTGTGTAGGAGTTCCTGAGTTTGTTTTCGGTGTCTGCTATCAGCGCTGTGTCATCTGCATACCTTGAGACTATTCTGAGGACCCTAAATGTTATGCCAGGATTCGTCATCGGAGGTCACAATTTAAACAACATCAGTTACGCAGATAATACAGTGCTGATAGCAGACACGGAAAGGAAACTGCAGAACCTCATGCAGAAGATAGCTGAAGAGAGTGACAAGAAGGGACTACAAATAAACTGCAATAAGACCGAATGCATGGTAATCAGCAGAAAGAGCAGGCCAAAATGCCAAATACAGGTGGGGGATACTGAAATCAAGCAGGTACAAAAATTTTAACATCTGGGAAATGTTGCAACAGAAGACGGAATTTGCGACATAGAAATCCGAAGGCAACTGGCATGGCGAAGGAAGCATTCCAGAAAATGAATAGAGTATTAAGATACAGGAAACTTTCATTAGAAACAAAGAAGAGAGTACTGGATTGATATGTGATGTCAGTTCTTCAATATGACACTGAATATATCATCGAAGATGAAGGAAAAACTTGAGGCAACTAAAATATGGTTCAACAGAAGGAGGCGGATATCATGGATCGAGCATGTGAGCAATAATGAGGTTTTGGAAAGGATGAAAACGAAAAGGAAATTAATACTGAATATCAGAAAGAGATAGCTGAAGTTTCTGGGATGTGCAATGAGTAATGTGGGCTTGGAGAACCTGATACTAACAGGAGAGACAGGGGAAAACAGCGTGTAACGTACTTGACTGCCCTGTGCGTGTGGATGGCGGAACGGGGGTTACCCGGTGTAACAAGGGAAAGTGTGCTAAGAACCACCAGGGATAGGGAGACGTGATAGCCATGATCGCCTACGTCCTGAATGAACAATGCACATAGAAGAAGAAGAAGAAGAAGAAGAAGAAGAAGAAGAAGAAGAAGAAGAAGAAGAAGAAGAAGAAGAAGAAGAAGAAGAAGGTTGCCACTGATGAACCCTGGCAGGATTTATAGTTCTATCAGGATTGCCTTGCAGTATAAGTTGAATAAATCCGGAGAGAAGACATATCCTTGTTGCACACCTTTTTTTTTTTTTTTTGTATTTCTGCTGAATATATTTTCTGTCCATATGCAGGATGTTTTCTGCCAGTATAGATTCTTGATTGTTTTAGTGTCTTTCCTGAATGTCTCAAGGTTGCTGGGCAGTTCTAAACGATCTTTGTGGAGTAGTTTGCCGAACTTTATGTGTAATCTATAAATCTCAATTACACGTCCTTCTGTATTTTTATTGCTCTTTCTGATAACATTCTGAGCTATTTATTTATTTATTTTTATTGCTCTTTCTGATAACATTCTATATCGCGTTCCGGTGTCTTTGACAAAAACGCATTTTCCTTGTACTATCTCTGGCCTTATACTGCTGCTCGCTGTCTTCATCAGAATTTGGATTGTGAGTTTGTTATGTAGCCGATTAATTGGTGGTGATAATGATAAATATGCTGAAAGGTTTTCTTTTCTGTTCAACTACAAGAATTATTTCGGATAACTGGTAGTATCCCAGAACGCATTTCTTCATGTCTTGATCATGTATCAATCCAACTCCTTTTTCATTTTTCTCTCCGCTCGCATGTATAATGTTGCTGCTCTTACTGATAAAATCTCCGTTGTTTGCACACCTTTTTTCACATACACCTAAAATGTTGATATTTTATCAATGTCCTGTTTTACATTTTCTAACTGGGCTCAATTGTTTAACTGTCTAACGTTTCATGTCCTGAGATTTATATTTTGTTTAGTGATAACAGTCGCTGGATAACAGTCAGGTGACACATGAGGCTCATGTTGCCCCTTTCCGATTGAGGTCTCAGTACCTAAGAATTTTATCCCATTTACGCCATTTATGCTAAAAGTAGCTTGGCCATCATCAGGTGACACACTGTTGCACATATCGTTTCTTACCGGGCCAAGAGTTAATTCCCATATATTTAACCTCTTCACACCGCTAGGTTTCATATTTTCTTTGATAATTGCGATGATGTTTTTATGGGATTAATAGTGGAGTGGTTTCCAGTTGCCTTCTGCCCGGTCGTTTATTGAGACACTGCCTCTAGTTAGGATGACTACAGAGCAATGCAAAGTATGAAAATTTATCTCAAATCTTGTTGGAAATTACTGTCTAAATACAGATTATATACTGTAGTCGAAGTGTTTTTTCTGTAATATGGAAGTATTTTATATTATATTTTTAAATTAATTTAATTAAGATAAACTTATTAAATTAATCATAAAACAAGAATATCCGTTGCTTTGAAACAAAAACAAAATTTAAATAAATAGACTTTAAAATGTAATATTAAAGATATCACTTTCCTTCACTATCTTTGATTTAAATGCTCATGTAGTCACCATTTTATAGCAGAAAATGGATTTATTTGCATCACTAAGCAATTTAATTATAAACGCTATCAGCAAAAAATAAATGTCAGAAAAGATCAAACTAGAAAAACATAACTTATTCTTTGAAAAAAAAACATTTTTTTAAAGCTACATATGCAAATTAATTAAGGATTACAAAATTTGCTAATTTTAAATATGTATGATGGTGGATAAGATATGAAATGTTGTATTCACTTGATATCTCAATTATAATACAAAACCGCATGGGAAAAGCGAAATATGCCTTTCAGAAACCAAACAAATATTAAGAGACAAGACAATTTTGCTAGAAACAAAGAAATGTGTGCTGAACATTTGTGTAATATATAATCTCCTGTATTGCAGTCAATGCTAAACATTCTTCTCACAAATAAAGCAATTTGAAGCGAGAGAAATGTACTGATACTAGCGAATACTAAGAATATCATAGGCAGAACATATTATAAGCATCAAAGAAATCCCCAGAAAAGGCTAAACTATAAAGAAACTGATATTTACATTAAGAAGGAGAAAACTGGAATTTGTAAGAGTTATACTAACGAAAGAGGGCTTGGATAATTTTACTCTCTCAAAACATATAGAAGGCAGGACAAAAAAAGAAATAACGAGTAACATATTTAACCAGTTTTGTGAATGAATGATGTAAAAAATCAAAGAGTGACGATGAAGTAAAAGTTACTTAAGGCAACAAAAACAAGAAGTTGTGGAGAACATAGAAACAGCATTATCTTGAAAGGACATTGTATATGAAAGAAGACTGAATTTATAAATTGCAATTTTTCTACGCACATTCTCACTATGTTTTCTTCTCAATCATTTCGTGAGTATTCAAACATACATAATAGCGTGGTTCAATATGAAACAAATATGCATGTGTGCATCTTTCTGTTTACCATCAGCATTGCACCTAACTCGAGCTATCGTTCTCTGTTGATAAATATTGAAATATTATATTGAATCAATTGCTAAACCTCTTGCTAGTTGTTGGTTTAATATGTCATGCTAGACAATTTTTCTCGCTCGAATCTGTCTTACATATTTAGAAGTCCACAATTCGTCTATGCTTCGATTATTGCTGTCACGCATGGTCTTGTGCTCCTGCTATACATTTGGAGATTCTTGATAAAATCTATAGAAGAACCTAATATTATAGGTCTTGATGTGGCATTCCAGATTAAGCCACTTTCTCACCGCCATAATGTAGCTTCCCTGTATATTTTCTCTAAATAATTTCATGGTAATTGTTCTGTTGAACATTCTTCTATTGTACCGAGACTTTCTGAGTTTAAGCGCAATACTAGATTGACAGCAAGGCCTCATCAATTTACTCGTGAATTGGTTGGATTTCGCCATAAATTCTTTGCTAACGGTTACTTTTCTTGCACTTCTCGCCAGCGGAACTCACTTCTGGCTTCTTACATTTCCGCTGTGATCTTTAAAATATAGATGCAATATTCATCCTTATCTACCGTCTTCATTATTCTTCTGTAGTTGTTCTCATTCATTAATAATGTTTTCTTTTACGTATTCTGTCACACTCACTAATCCATTGTGTCTTAGCGGCTTTATTGTTTTTCACAAACGACTGAACATACACATACATGCACACATTCGCGCGCGCGCACACACACACACACACACACACACACACACACACACACACACACACATATATATATATATATATATATATATATATATATATAGAATTATTATTATTATTATAAAACGTATCAAGAAAACAGTATCACTAATAGTGAATAAAATCATTAAGTCCTACAGTTAACAAAACGGTAAATTTAGTCTTCAATCCCAAAAGGTAATACCAAATGGGAAGAGGGGAATCAAAAAAAGAAACAAACAAAGCAAAAGCTGTGTTCGAAAGAAAAAAAAACCAAGACGGAGACCTTAAGAGTAAAGAGCTCAATACGAAGGTACGAAAGTACGAAAGTAGAGGAAATACACGAACTAAATCTAAAAGTGAGCCAAAGCCAACCGCGGTTTCACTCGCCTGATCGTCAGGACAAGAGCCTATATATATATTGTGTGTGTATTTTGGCAGCATTTTTTCATTAATGCAGGTTTCATTGAATAATATAGACAAGTTCTGTCTATTAATTTTGTGTAGGATCCATTCATACCGTCTGATATACTTGATGGTGATATCGTTGAAAGACAACAAAAAATCACAGTAATTGTTGATTTTTTTAACAACTTCAAAAACAGTTTCAAAATAACTCAGTTTTAAAATTCACTTATGAACTTAGCAATGATAACAAAATTCCTTTTCTTGATATATTAATTAATACTGACAACAATAAATTTACTATCTCACCGTATCAAAAAACCACTAATAAAAATCCCTCCACACTCAATTATATTAGTGAATGCCCCCACTATTACAAAATAGCCATTATAAAAAATCTATTATATCGTGCAAAAGTCAATTCATCTACAAATCAGATCTTCCACAGTGAACTAAAAAACATAAAACAGACACTCATCAATAATAATTTTCCCAACTACATAGTTGATGAACAAATACGCTATTTTCTTAAAAAGCTTAACATGGAAAAAACAACACATGATACTAACCCAACCAATCCTAAACATATCACTCTCTTATACCATAGCCAGATGCACTCCAACTACCAACTAGATGAAAACATCCTAAAAAAACTCATAAATACTAATATTTCTCCGACAGACTCTAACAAAAGAATTAAGTTTATTATATATTACACTAAATCCACTAAATCTAATTCATTCGTCCGCAACGACTCTTCCCTCACCGTTAGTGATTTGCAAAAAACCAATGTAGTATATAAATTCATATGTCCATTTAGAGAATGTATCTCTAACAACCTCAATAATATCTACATTGGCCACACCACAAATTCGCTCTCACGGCGTCTGACGCTGCACTTAAATGAAAATTCAAATATATTCCGTCATTTAAAACAACACGGTTATCAACGCACACTTCTGAGAAAAACGCTCGTTGATAACACATAGATACTCAAACAAGAAAATAATAAACAGAAACTAAAAATCCTCGAAGCAATCTACATTAAACAATTTAAACCTGGTTTGAATACAATCAATTTTGATATTTCCAATAACGTACTCAAATGCCTGTAATCACATCAGGGACCACAACGCCACTATTTTGTCACTGTCTTCGGCCATCCGCCACGGTAGGGATGGACTTATATTTTCAATTTAATTCTCTTTATTGTTAATAGCTTAAATGTTCTATGTTTACTGTGCGTTAATATTTACTCTTTGATAATGGCTTATGTGAGCCGAAAAAAAATCAATAATTATTGTCATTTTTTGCTGTCTTTCAACGATATCACCATCAAGTATATCAGACGGTATGAACGGATCCTACACAAAATTAATAGACAGAACTTGTCTATATTATTCAATGAAACCTGCATATATATATATATATATATATATATATATATATATGAATCAAAACATTCCTGAATTGAAAGCAATCGCTATTAAAATTATTTAGATTTGAGCGGTTTGCCTCGTACATACGACGTAAACATTCATTTGTAACCCATGTATTGTTTTAGTCATAATCATGTTAACATATGTCACAGAAATGTGTTGTTATGTCAGAGATTATTACTTTATTATACCGATAGTATTGGTGAGTGACGTAAGTGTTTATACACAGAAAATCGCGGGTACATTGCGAAGACACGACGTTTCGTATGAATGGAACTCTGTCGAAAGTCGATGACCCTCTATAGAAATATTTATGCTATTAATAAATGCAGATTAGTTCTTCGCCGTTTGGTAAAACTCACAATTTCATACACGCAGCAATTTGAAAACTGATTACTGTGCGATATATATATATATATACACACACACCAACCACAACAACACACGCAATCACTCACACACGCATACACACACCCATATATATATATATATATATATATATATATAGCTTTATTGTAACAATAGTTGAAAACTGCCTTTTTGAGTCATTAATAAACAGTACTCCACAGACACACACACATACATGGATATATATATATATATATATATATATATATAAAACCAGTTTTCAATTTCTCATATAATCAAGCTATATTTCATCGACAATAATTGAGTTTCCGAGAACTGACGTATTTCTGTGAAGATCGAAGACAAAGAGACGATATTATGCATTCATTAAAACGAAATCCATTTTCCAAGATTAAATATATAGACTAAATAATACGAATTTGCTTTAATATTCAGTTATGATCTTACACTTAAATTAACTTTTTACAGTTACACAAACAATCCTTAGAGTAACCTGCATATATATTCAAAATTCCCCTTGGACGACGCAAATGTTTCCATAGCCACACTTTCTATCGTCTTACCAATTTTTGAGGCATATTTGATAAACAGATTGATGGAAAATAAATAGATAGATAGATAGATAGATAGATAGATAGATAGATAGATTGCTATAGACAGGTCTATATATATACACACACAGACAAATATGAACGTTAGGGAGATAAATATACAAGCAGGCATCAATAGACAGATTAAATATTTCAGAATTATTTTCCCACATTCTATAGTATATTTGGCTTATTTTTGTAAATGTTTCTTTTTTACTCACTTGCAATCGTGTGAACCCCCCCCCCACCTCCATCTTAAATGTTAAGGTTGAATTATAAACTGGCTTTGAGTATACATTTTACACACTAAAGTATAAAAAAAAGCTATCGTAAGTGTTGTCATTCTTGTAAATATTAATCTTTTAATAGGAGTGTTAATTTATCAAACTAATTAGTTTAAAAAAAATTATTATAGGTAGGCAGAAACTTCCTTAATTAATAAAAATTTACTATTGTTAAAGCAACTTTGATAATCCATTTATCACCCGGTTCACACACCACCCACGGCTTTCTCTTTTCCGATCTTTTCACTATTACGTAGCCCCTGCACATCAGTGGCGTTACCGCCTTGCTCGGGGTGATACGATTAAAAAAAATAGATGATATATATATATATATATATATCATCTATATATATATATATATATATATATATATATATATATATCATCATATATATATATATATATATATATATATGGATAGATGAATGCGAACAGCAGGCGATAGATAGATAGATAGATAGATAGATAGATAGATAGATAGATATGACCAGCCTGAGATAGTTTATATCTGTTTTATTTACGTTCGTCCATTTCTTCACTTCCTCGTTTTATTTTTATTATTTGTTTTTAGCATTCGTCCGTCGGTTAACTATAAATAAATAGACATGAACTCGTATAAACCGGAAGAAAGCATTAACCAAGAGATGAGGGTCTTCCTCTTTCCCGACCCCTAATCCCATGAAGTAGAAAAAATCCACTTCCTCTCTGTTTACATAAACCAAATAAATAGCCGACCAAGTGCTTTGGCCTGAATTATTTTTTTTTACGCTTGATAGTTTTTATTTAAATACTAAAAGCTTAAATGTACAGTTACACTTAATCATTTCAAGATTCCTCCTTGAACCCCCGCTTTTAAATGGGGGCGGTAAAGGGGCGTAACTTCAACACAGGAAGTCATAATTTGAACACTTTCAAAGAGGCCATGGATAAAGAGAAGTAAAGAATCGTAAAGATTTAAGTGTTGTGTGAACTTTAGGTCAGTTCGAAATGAAATTCCTAGAATCTTTACAGTTCGGTCTTAACATTTAAAGATCAAACCGTGTTAACGAATATGAGAGTTTCAAAACGTACGTCTAGCTTAAATTTGGCACGTCACACTTTTTGTGAATATCACTGTCGCAGATGAGAGACAAGAAAAAATATTCGAATTCGGAGTCACCTTCCATTAAACGGAAAATTTCCCATTATTAAACTAACTTTTGTATGCAGACGCCATTTAAAAGGTGACAAGAGTTTAGTGACCTAATTGTTAAAAAACCTTAGTAATCAGCACTGCTAGGCATTTGGAATTTGGCAATTTGAAATATATTTATCGATTTTATCATCTAAAATTAGAAGGGGATCTTGACGTGGTGTAATTGTTAGCAAGCTTGCTCGCTAGAATCTAATATAATTGAGTAGTGAGTTCAGTCTCCATTTGGTTCACCATACTTTCGGCCTTGTGCCACTTTTGATCTGCTTTTTGAAAATCATGTATCTTCAAAATTAGAGAAGGTAATACATTTATAAATTCTTCAAGAAATCCAAGCAATTGGATAAAAAAAACAGCCTTTTTTAATCAATTCACCCCAAGCAAGTCAATAATGCCATTAAGAATCAAGGAGCACGGAAGTGAAAAAGAACCAGAAAACTTTAGAAATACTTAGAGACTCAGTCCTAAACAGGAAACATAGAATAATCTACTTCTGCTCAAATGGCTGAGTAGGAGTGTGAACCGGACGGCTCTTACGCCAGCAGTTAAAACAAATTCGCACCCACTGCGTACACTCTCATGCGCACAAATATGCATGCACTCGCACACACATATTTTTTAGGTCAAATCTTGTCACTTTCTTCTACCAATACGCCTCCACCCTGAACCCGCCCAACACCAATCCTCAATGAGTCCCCCATCGCCCAAATATGTAATGAACATTTCCCAGCTATAGAAAGCATAGGCAAAATTGTTACTTTCAACAATATCTACCAAAATCTTGGCATGATAAAATACAGTAAGTTTAGCACAAGATCATAAATCTAATCTCTCATCCAACACGTACATACGAACAATATTCTTTCCATTTATTCAACATACGAACAATATTCTTTCCATTTATTCAACATACGAACAATATTATTTTCATTTATTCAACATACGAACAATATTCTTTCCATTTATTCAACATACGAACACTATTCTTTCCATTTATTCAACATACGAACAATATTCTTTCCATTTATTCAACATACGAACAATATTCTTTCCATCTATTCAACATACGAACAATATTCTTTCCATCTATTCAACATACGAACAATATTCTTTCCATCTATTCAACATACGAACAATATTCTTTCCATCTATTCAACATACGAACAATATTCTTTCCATCTATTCAACATACGAACAATATTCTTGCCATTTATTCAACATACGAACAATATTCTTTCCATCTATTCAACAGACCGTCTTCCTATTGTAATGATTTATTTACAACTTAGTACTATTATTATTAAGGAAAAATCATCAATTCCTTAAGGGCTTAAAATATCGGTTCGTGAATCCAGGAGCAGTCATTGTGTTCTTGGATTCCCTAGGAACAGGGTGAACAATAAGTATTTTCTAAAAATAAGAACTGGACGAGATATCTACAGACTTGGGTAGTGGGACGAGAACAAACTACCCACGTAGATTAAATACTGGTTTCAGTTTGGTATTCCCTAATTGTTAACCGGACAGACATATCTGATGAAAGCCAGAGGGGGCTACAACCAAAACGTTGTAATAACAGCAACAATGATCATTACAACAGTCCGCGTCTAAATAGTGTATAATAATTATAACTCCTCATCCAAGAAATTTAAACAGAAAACAGTGGATAACCGTGCTGCGCCAGGCTTTGCTTAAGAGTTTCACACGAACATTTTGTCTTCAGACAATACACATTTACTTGGTCATGCGTATATACTTATTTACACAAGCTTACTCACATAAACCCTAGTATAAGTATGTGGTGTGTAGATAGGTAGAAGTTAAGCGTATTGAAATATACCCTTTCCTCTTTACTAATAAAATGACAGAGAAACTCTCTCTCTCTCTCTCACTCTTTTTCTCTCAACACATACGTCTTTACCCTCTTTCTATTCTTCCATAATTCTGGTATATTAGATATTTTTTTTTAATCATATCACCCCGAGCAAGTCGGTAACGCCACTGATGTGCAAGGGGCTACATAAGAGTGAAGAGATTGGAAAAGAGAAAACCGGAAACAGGAAACAAGGGATGAGCCTCTTCATCTGTTCAATAGATGTGGGTGGAGTGTGAACCGGGCAGTAGTTTAGTCTATCGACTCCAATTGAAAAAAAAAAAAACAAAGTGAGAAGATTAGAAAAGATAAAACCGGAAATCGCATCCTAAACAGGAAACAAGGGATGAGCCTCTTCACCTGTTCAATAGATGCGGGTGGAGTGTGAACCGGGCGATAGTTTAGTCTATCTACTCTAATTGAAAAAAAACAAAACAAAGTGAGATGATTAGAAAAGAGAAAACCGGAAACCGCATCCTAAACAGGAAACAAGGGATGAGCCTCTTCACCTGTACAATAGATGCGGGTGGAGTGTTAACCGGGCGATAGTTTAGTCTATCTACTCCAATTCGTAAATCTTCAAACTAGACATAGCATATGTGGTCAACTGAGGTCATGCGAGGTCAACTAATGTAAACAAACTCGCTAAAACCAACTCAGAAAGGTGTAAGAGGTTAGTAAATTAAAAAAAAAAAAAACAGTGAACACGTGCATAGCAGTGAATGTGAGTTCAAGTCAGCTGTTGGAGACACCAACCAGCCAAAAGAATAATACCTCCCTGAAAAACAGAGATACGTTTACATCAGTCAATTAAATGCCATACGTGATACACGCTTGGGCAATTATTTCTCGAAAGAGACATGCCTGACTGGGCAGTAGATTATCCCACAGTAGGTTGCCATTGCTTTCTGCAGTAGACTGGTTGCCGACCAAGGCTACAGAACCCGATCTGTCCTATTATTTAACGGAAAGAATATGTAAAACCAAAGGACTGAATTCAAGAGTACAACCCACACACTGAAATGCCCAGAACATAGTATAACATATCACAAACAGCAACCTGATACTACATTTCATCTTACACACACAGGGATGACCAATGTGCTATATTTACATGAATATACGGGTGAAAGGCTTTTTATAACCTGAACACCGATGTACGCATCGCTCATTCAGTGAAATGAATTAGCTATCTAGCTATTGGGCGCGTATAATGGTATGTGCTAAAAAGTCTGCCTACTTCCACCGAACGCCCATAGCCCAGGGGTAGAGTCGCCGACTGACGCCATTTCGGTCGGGTTTCATTTCTGGGTAAAAAAGCAATCGGAGTCTAACCGTACTGATGAACTGTGATACGGCGAAACAGATCTGTCTGTGGATGACAATATATATATATATATATAATGAACCTGAATATCACAATGACATATACAAGAAATATATCAAAGACACAAAATAAAAAAAAGGGAAATGATAATCATTCAAATATAATAAAAGACGTAACCCGAAGGAGTGAAAAAAAAAAATTATGGTGATATAGTTAATAAAACCTGGCCTTTACTCATTTATTATCTCAACCTAGTCTATACCATATATAAATTCAGCAGTCATTAACCAAACAGCGTTAGTAAAGTTATTTAAAAATCGCTTAAAAACAAGTTTTCAATAAAATAACTAATTGTTTTCTAGTATTTTTGAGAGTTTCCTTTCGCACCTTTTGCTTTTGGTAGCGTGGAATGACAATATCATACTATATATTAGTTATGTGTGCTATCTATTTTAGTTATTGATGATAAAAGACTGCTATTTATTTTAGTTGTTAATGATAAAACCCATATGAAGCTAAACTAACACAATGCGCAATCAATGAAATATCACTACCGACTGAATAACCAAAGAGGAGTGCTCTGTTCACATAGGAGTAATAAGTTACAGCCTCTGTTGTTAAGTTGTTAAGATATATGGGATATGTAGATGAGGTGCTTGAGAAATTCAAACAGGTCGGATAATTTCTTGAAACTTGCTAAAATTCCCTTTTGGTACTGAGAATAACAACTTCATGTTAAAACTCGAGAACATTCAATAAAACTATTTTATATTTCCATTTAACTCTTTACTCGTGTTATTAAGGGAACATAATAATGTACGAAAATATATTTGTAAAAGTTAATTTTTTCATATGTTTGTTCTTTCCTCTGGTTCGTATGCATGGCTTTGTCAGTCAGTCAGTTAATTACCTTACGTGATACACGCTTGGGTGATTTTGTCTCGAAAGAGAAATGACTGACTAGTAGAAGTTTTTCCAACAGTAGGTTGCCTTCACTTCCTCCGATAGACTGGTTACCAAACAAGGCTATAGAATCCAATCTTTCCTGTTTTTTTACCCATAGCTATAGGGAGAAAAGATAGATTCATAACTTTCCCAAGGATATTTGTGCGTAAGTGAATGCACCAAATTCGAACCTAGCTCTTTGATTTTTCATTCCGAGTCGAAATATATTAGACCACAAAACTAACCGGATTGACATTGTCGAGTAGCACCTTTCATTCCAAGTCATTTTCTTACACAAATAAAAACGGACAAATACTAAAAAAAAAGCCAAGAAAGAAATAAAAAGCAACTATAAGAAATAGAAACACAGAACCAGAGAAAAAAAAAAACGGATGTGTCACACACACACACAGGGACAGAAGGAGAAAGAAACATGGAATTAACTAACTGGTTATCACGTGTCACTCATCAGGGCTCGATGGAAATAAATAAATAAAGTTACAACGCACACCGATTAAAACAGAATATGACAATAAGAAAGACAACCGTCTCAATAATAAAATGTGATAAGTCCATCTTTTCGTAAACTTATCAAATATGATCTAAACATACAATTCTTCTCTTTCAACAGGAATAGTTGTTTTGAGTTAATAAAAATCCAATCCAGATTTTGGATGGCATCGAGAGTGCGAGATGCATGAGACAAAAAAAAAAAAACATGTCCTCGCGAATGGTTGCAGTTTGTTCCGCGATTTCAGACCCGGATCTGTTGACACACTTATGCAAATTATCAAAAGTAAACTCTTTCTAATAAGCGACTGGACATGTTAACTAATTCTCTTTATTCAATGTTGAATTTTCCCAAATATATAATCAGCATCACACGGATGTTTAAATTCAAATGTAACCGATCTAGTTTTAAAGATAGACAAGACAACTTTTTGAACTGATCTCAATATTTTCCCTTTAAAAACGACTTATACACGCGAAAATCCTATATATCGATTTCTTAAGAAGAAATATTTTCCCAAAATAAACATCAGTGTTTGACAATCTAATCGAATATTTCAGTTCTAATTTAACATTAATTTTCAATTAAATTAATATCTGTGTGCGGTCATAAACTTTTCGAATATTCTCGAGTTCGTTATTCTTTTTGTTCAATTTTTGAAGTTTATTACGAATATTCAGTGGCCGATCACAGCCTTAAGCATTGAAATGAACCAAATGTTGGATTTGTGATAGAAGACAGTGTCCATATCCTTAAGTCCCGCAGGACAGGAAAAGAGGGTTGCGACCCGTGAGTGTACGGCCTTTGGCGATTTCATCTAATTGCTCTTGGGAGTTTTAAGTGGAAGGCCGTTTTTGGCAGGTAATTAGTCCGATGTCTTCGAATCTCTTCATCGGTGCATCTGTTTTGAGCGAGTTGTTTCAGCCAGACAAACAAATGTTGTCCATTCACAAGAACGAACGTGAATAAACACATAAAGAATGTCGAAGTAAACCAAGCTATGCATGCATTCGTCCTTACTGTTTAATTATGATATCATATTCTTTGATTGGTCATGGGTATCTGAATTTAAAGAACAATAATTCTTTACTATTAGACAAATTCAACACATCAAACCTTATTAATAAAAATGGAATAATAATAATAATAATAATAATAATCAATTATAATAATAATAATAATAATAATAATAATAATAATAATAATAATCAATCACTACAAGAAATATCCTCAATTAGCTTAGGCCCTGCTGTAACAATAAAAGAATTAAAGCCAGAAAAAGCTTATAAATACCTACGTGTAAATGAGAGTGAAAAAATTCACCATAAAAAAAATGAAAGAAACAGTGCGTAAAGAGTACTATAGAAGGCTACGACTGATATTAAAAACTGAATAGAATTATGACCATTAATAACCTTGCAATCCCAGTTGTTCAATATAGTTTCAACATCTTAAACTGGACTCTAAACGACATCAGGCGAATGGATTCTAAAACAAGAAAGCTTCTTTCTAAGCATTAGATGCATCATCCAAAGGCTGATGTAGACCGTCTATACATACCCCGTAAAGAAGGTGGAAGAGGTCTTATTCAGCTAGAATTGTTATACATGACAGCAACTATTGGCTTACTAACATACATAGAAACAACAAAAGACTGGATGATACAATTATTAAGGCAACATGAAGAAATAAAGAAAAAATATTAAATAATAAAAGAAGGCAGTAAATACAAACAAGATTTACATTTAGTAGATTCTGTAGAAAAGCAAGACAGAAGCCAAGAACCAACTATTGCGGCAAAAAATATGAAAATGAAAACCAAAGATAAAGCCCTTGAACAGAATAAACAACGCTACCAAGACAAACCTCCGCATGGCCAATATCCAGAACGTGCCAATAAATCCAATGTTGATAATGATAATACACATCGATGGTTACGTGCATCTGGATTAAAGTCTGAGACTGAAGGCTTTATTCTTGCAGCGCAAGACTAAAGTCTTTTCATTAGAAAAACTTGGAAATTGAAATAAAAAAAATGTGGAAATTGGAAACAAGAGTCGTGCCAGTGATAGTGGGTGCACTTGGAATGATAAAAAATGAAACAAAACAACACATTGAAAGAATAACTGGAAACCTCAGCTTAAGAGATATACAAAGGATTGTCTTATTAAGTACAGCCCACACACTAAAGATAACTTTGTCTATGTAACGACAGGGATGATAGGGGAGATATAAAAAACATGAAATTGAGCCATAACAACACGACACGACCTGCTTTAGGTCTTCCCGCAGACTTGGCAGGTAGTGCGACCATAGCAGAAATTGAAATATGATGAAAAATGACATAATAATACTCATCGATGGTGACGTTCATCTGGATTAAAGTCTGAGATTGAAGGCTCTATTCTTGCAGTGCAATACCAAAGTCTTTTCACTAGAAACTTTCAGGCAAATATTATACATAATAATATGGATTCAAAATGCAGGTTCTGTGATTAACACCAAGAAACAATAGACCATCTAATCTCAGGTTGTTCTGTACTTGCCTCAAATGAATATAAAAATCGTCACGATAGAGTGGAACAATATTTACATGGGACAATGTGCAAATACTATGGAAAATCTGTAAACAAACACTGGTATGAGCATCACCTAGCACCGGTTATAAAAACCGAAGATGTCACCATTCCATAGGATTAACCATCTACACAGATAGAAAGATTGAACCAAATAGGTCGGACATTATTGTTAAAAACAAGAAAGAAAAAACTTGTCTATTAATTGATATGGCTTCTCCAGCGAATTGTAACATATCAACCAAGGAATTCGAAAAACTGTCACAATATAAAAACCTGGAAATTGAAAGAGAAAAAATGTGGAAATTGAAAACAAGTGTTGTGCCAGTGATAGTGGGTGCACTTGGAATGATAAAAAATGGTACAAAACAACACATTGAAAGAATCCCTGGAAACCCCAGCTTAAGAGATAAACAAAAATTGTCTTATTAAGTACAGCCCACACACTAAGGAAAACTTTGTCTATGTAACGCTAGGGATGATAGGAAAGATAGAAAAAACATGAAATGGAGCCATAACGACACGCCACGACCTGCCTTAAGTCTTTCCGCAACTTGGTTGGTAGTGCGACCATAGCAGAAATCTAAACATGATGAAAAATGACAACATAATAATAATAACATCTATTTTAACAAAACAAACTCATTTCTTATTGGGAAGAAGTGACATACTTCCACTTGAACAAAGAGGGTGCAAACGTGGCTGTTACAGATGTAAAGACCAATGACTTATTAATAAGATGATCTTAGAAAACTGCTTCAATGCAAAATGCAAAGAAAAATCTGCTTGGATAGATTATTGTAATGCATTCGATAGTGTATCACATTCCTGGATCTGAAAATCTTTAAATGTACAAGATATCACCCGTCATCACCCATTTCATCAAACAATATATATCAATATGGAAATCAACACTTTTCCTCAATCATATAAATGGAAACCATAAGTCTGGTGAAATAAACATCCAAGGTGACACTTTATCTCTATTACTATTCAGCATATCAGTAATAGCATTAACCAACCAACTAACCAATAGTAATAGCATTAACCAACCAACTAACCAATAGTAATAGCATTAACCAACCAACTAACCAATAGTAATAGCATTAACCAACCAACTAACCAATAGTAATAGCATTAACCAACCAACTAACCAATAGTAATAGCATTAACCAACCAACTCAAGAAGATAGAATGTGGTTATAAAATAGCTCAAAAGAAAATAAACCACCTATTTTAAATGGATGACTTACAGTTGTGTGCTAATAATGACAATGAGCGGGAACATCTACAAACTGTAAAATGCTTCAATGAAGACATTAGAATGAAATTCGATTTGAATAAATGTGCTAAAGCTACAGTTTTATGAGGATTGCTACAACAAACATCATCTATTAGCTTAGACCCTGCTGTAACAATAAAAGATTTATAGCAAGAAGAAGCTTATAAGTAAGGGTAATTGAGAGTGAAAGAATTCAATATAAAAAATTAAATAAATAGTGCGTAAAGAGTACCATAGAAGGCTATGACTTATATCAAAAACTGAATTGAATTCTCAGAACCGAATTATGGCCATTAATAGTCTTGCCATCCCAGTGGTCCAATAGTTTCAACATTGAAATAGACTCTAAATGATATTAGACGAATGGATTCTAAGACAACAAAGCTCTTTTCTAAGCATAAGATGAACCGTCCAAAGGCTGACGTAGACTCTTTATACATACCCTATAAAAAAGGAAAAAGTGGTTTATTCAGATAGAATTGTCATACAAAACAACAACTGGCTTACTAACACACATGGAAACAACAAAGGACTGGATGATACAATTAGTCAAACAACATGAAAATCGTAAATAAAAAATATTCAAAAATGAAAGAAGGCAGCAAATCCAAACAAGAGTTACATTGAGTAGATTCTGTAAAAAAGCAAATCAGAAGCCAAAAACAAACAATTGTGACAAAAAATATGAAAAAGAAAGACCAGGATAAAACACTTGAACAGAAAAAACAACGTCGGCAAGACAAACCTTTGCATGGTCAATATCTAGAACGTACTAATAAACCCAAAGTTGATAAAGTTAATACGCATCTATAGTTAAATGCATCTGGATTAAAGTCAGAAGGCTTTATTCTTGCAGAGCAAGATCGAATTCTTTTCACTAAAAACTTTTAAGCAAATATGATGCATAATAATGAGGATCCAAAATGCAGGTTCTGTGACAAATACCAAGAAACAATAGACCATCTAATCTCAGGATGTTCTGTTCTTACCCCAAATGTATATAAAAATCCTCACGATAGAGTCGGGTATTATTTGCACTGAACAATGTGCAAACAATTTGGAAAATATGTAAGATAATACCGGTATGAATATCACCCAGCACCGGTTAAAGAAATAGAAGATGTCACCATTCTATGGGAATACAGCATCTATACAGACAGGAAAATTGAGGCAAATAGTCCAGACATTATTGTCAAAAACCAGAAAGAAAAAACTTGCTTATTAATTGATATGGCTTGTCTAGCGGATAGTAATATAGCACCCTAGGAATCTGAAAAAACTATCAAAATATAAAAACCTGCAAATTTAAATAGAAAAAATGTAGAAATTGAAAACAAATATAGTATCAGTGATAGTCGGTGAACTTCGAATGATAAAAAATGGAACAAAACAACACATTGAAAGAATGCCTGGAAACCCCAGCCTAAGTGATATACAAAAAACTGTCTTGTTAAGTACAGCCCAGACAATAAAGAGAACTTTGTCAATGTAACGCTAGAAATGTTACAGGAAATAGACAAAACATGAAATGTCGCTATAACTCACCACAACCTGCCTTAATTCTTTCTGCAGGTAGGTAGTCTGAGGATATCAGAAATCAAATTATGATGAAAATGACAGAATAATAAATAGCCTGAGAGTATAACAGCCATAGCTATGATAGCTTCTGATCTCAATTAATATGACGTGTTAAGGCATAGATGTTTTTTATTGGTTAATTAAGATTGTTAAGAGGAAATATTTCTTTCGGTAACACATATTGGGGTTTCAGTTGTTGGGCATATGCTAGGTATAGCCTTATCCCTTTGGGCTTCTTATGTTTATACCGCGGTATCACCCAGTTGCTGGGAAGCTATTTCACAGCAACAACAACAACAACAACAACAACAATAATAAAGAACCTAAAAAATATCAAAATCAAACGCACTGTACCAAATGCAAAAACGATGGTAAAATTTCCATGGTCAAAGGTCTGCCCGTGTCAAACAAGCTGATATAGACAAACGAACTACTTATCAGCGGTTACCTAGTGCAGGGTTATAAGCTAAAACTTGTCACGGGGTATTTATCACAGTTTTCTTTCCATTCCCGTCAGTCGGGCAAAAGGCTGAACAATTATTGAATTCCAGGAGGCAAAGGAGGCCCATGCACAACTATAGCTCTATTTCTAAATTTTTATAACGAATAAAAGAAAAATGTTTTTTAAAATTGCATGTGGATTAAAGGGTACAATTATTTTTGGCGGGGATAAAATATATATTTCTTAGTTTTTAGAGTATATCTACTAAACATCTCATTTCAAATATAAATAAATAATGTCATAAATGAAATTGTTTTTATTTATCTGAATTTGTAATTAGTTGTTATTTTGAAATAGTTTTCGACACAATTTAACATTACCAGATAGTTCCCAAACACAACAGAACAGTGCATGCAGTCCACTCTATTAAGAGCAACCTTTTATGTCCACGAGATGATTGTGAGGATCCGCCAAAAATTGCTTCTACATCCATTTCATGTAACAGTTCTTTTCCAATGGATCGCAACATGTCCGAATCCAAATTCTTCTCAGACAATGAGTTTTTATATTTGTCTTTATGATCTTTATCTTTGAAAATGTCTTTTCATATTATACTTGGTTAATTGATAGTGTTAAGATGACTTTATAAAGTTGTTATTCCTTTTTATTACTAAAACAGTTTTTTTTAATCGTATTACCCCGAGCAAGGCGGTAACGCCACTGATGTGCAGGGGGCTACGTAATAGTGAAGAGATTGGAAAAGAGAAAGCCGGAAACCACATCCTAAACAGGGAACAAGGGATGAGCCTCTTAACCTGTTTAATAGACGTGGGTGGTGTGTGAACCGGGCGATAGATAGATCTATCTACTCCAATTGAAAAAAAACAAAAAAACAAAAGACGAAGTGAGAAGATTGGAAAAGAGAAATCCGGAAACCACATCCTAAACAGGGAACAAGGGATAAGCCTCTTAACGTGGGTGGAGTGTGAACTGGGCGATAGATAGATCTATCTACTCCAATTGAAAAAACAAAACAAAAAACAACCAAGTGAGAAGATTGGAAAAGAGAAATCTGGAAACCACATCCTAAACAGGGAACAAGAGATGATCCTCTTAACCTGTTCAATAGACGTAGGTGGAGTGTGAACTGGGCGATAGATAGATCTGTCTACTTCAATTAAAAAAAAAAAACAAAGTGAGAAGATTGGCAAAGAGAAAGCCGGAAACCACATCCTAAACAGGGAACAAGTGATGAGCCTCTCTGTTTTCTTCTTATTGTATTTTGTTTGTTCTAGAGAGCACATCCCATTCGGGGCCCACATTCAATCGGGCAATTTGGCACCGTTACTAGTTCGCCACTTATTCTAATTCATCGTTTCTGCTTCGGAAAGATTTATGTTGAATCCTGTTTCTTGGTAAAGACCTTTGTTCAAGAGTATTCTTAGCCTAATTATGAATTAATAGAACATTATGGTTAGAAAAAGGCTGTCCTTTCAATATTCATAATACATAATATTCATAATACACTATACATATTTCCATAAAACATAACATTCAATATCCATAATACATTAATAATACGTAATATTCTTAGTATGATACATCATATTTACATAATACATAATATTCATATTCCATAATCCATAATACTTACATAATTCATAATATTCAATATTCATAATACATTCTCAAGTAAAAGAAAAGCCGTTCATTTAATATCGTTGAGAGGTGAAAATTTAAAGTAAATGACTAGATCGAGTACCGAATCAAAATAAATAAACATCTATTATAAAAGAAAACCGATTCTCTGGACATCATGCTTTCCCTCAATGTAAATTTTTATACTCGTATCTAATGAACTATATACACGTACGTCTGTGTTATGTTCGGGTGACCTCTGTATATTTGTGACATTTAATGTTCCTAAAAGTAAACGCACAAACACTACTTAACTGAGTTTAGAATAATAAACAGGATTAATACATTTACGTTCCTACGCAGTCTAGTGACCCCCTACTATGCTTGAACATAGATAGACTGAACTATCGCCCGGTTCACACTCCACCCAAGTCTATTGAATAGGTGTAGAGGCTCATCCCTTGTTCCCTGTTTAAGATATGGTTTCCGGCTTTCTCTTTTCCAATCTTTTCACTTTTTTTTTTCAATTGGAGTAGATAGACTGAACTATCGCCCGGTTCACACTCCACCCACGTCTATTGAATAGGTGTAAAGGCTCATCCCTTGTTCCCTGTTTAGGATGTGGTTTTCGGCTTTCTCTTTTCCAATCTTTTCACTTTTTTCTTTTTTTTTTTCAATTGGAGTAGATAGACTGAACTATCGCCCGGTTCACACTCCACCCACGTCTATTGAATAGGTGTAAAGGCTCATCCCTTGTTCCCTGTTTAGGATGTGGTTTCGGCTTTCTCTTTTCCAATCTTTTCACTTTTTTCTTTTTTTTTTTCAATTGGAGTAGATAGACTGAACTATCGCCCGGTTCACACTTTTCCAATCTTTTCACTTTTTTTCTTTTTTTTTTTCAATTGGAGTAGATAGATATATATATCGCCCGGTTCACACTCCACCCACGTCTATTGAATAGGTGTAAAGGCTCATCCCTTGTTCCCTGTTTAGGATGTGGTTTCCGGCTTTCCCTTTTCTAATCTTTTCACTCTTACATCGCCCCCTGCACATCAGTGGTATTATCGCCTTGCTCGGGGTGATATGATTAAAGAAGAAAATAAAAAATAAAATCATGTCTTTAGATACAAGAAAAGAGAAAGAAAAGAAAAATAAATGTTCTCAACAACTTTATGCCTGTGAAACTGTCTCTGACAACATCTATGATGAAAATAAAATCGCCTTTTCTTTTTCTTGTGTACAATATGGGAACGTTAGTAACTTATAGACAATTATTCCCCTGTTCTATTTATTTATATCAATCTGTTCCTGTCGATTTCAGTCTATTCATATCAATCTATAGCAGTCTGTTTATATTTATCATCATATCGATTTATTCATACCTAGAACCTCACAGTCAAATTCAGGTAGAAATGTCACACAGAGAAAAAATGGTTCAACAAATTTCTCGGCAAGAAACATTTTAATCTTTAAACCATAATATATCGAATAATTTCTCAGATTTTATAGAACTTTTCGGAAATTATTCAGTCACTGACAAAACTATTTTTTAAGTTTTAAAAAACTTCATGTTTAGCATTGAAAGCTCCAGTCTGTATCCAACGAGAATATATTTTCTCTTAAATGTTTTCAATTTAAATAATTCTTCTGTTTCTTCTTCATGTGTTGCTTCAGGACGTAGTTAATCATGAACTTTTATTTGGCTCTGTCTCATGTTGCATTTCCTTGTCTCTTCTTTCTTCTATCCGACCTGTGAGTATTAAATTCTCCAGATTCTCCTTCCTCATTACGTGACCGGGGAACCTATTTTCTCTCTTCCTGACATTAAGTATGAGTTTTCTTCTCGTTTTCATTCTCTCCAACACCTCATCGTTGCTCACGTGCTTCGTCCATAGTATTCTCTGCATTCATCTGTAGAACCAGATTTCCGCTGTTTCGAGCCACTCCTTCAACATTGATGAGATCGTCCAACATTCACTTCCCTACAGCACAAAGAAATTCAGCACTCTTTTTTTTTTTTTTTTTTTTTTCCCTAATGAGATTTTCCTGTTTTACAGTAATCTGGGTAATTTCTGAAAATTGTCTTTGGCCATGCCGATGCGTCTTTGGATTTCTATGTAGTACTTTCCGTCCTCTGTCAGAACACTTCCTAGGTATTTAAATTTCTTTACTTGTTTTATTTTAGTTTCTCTGACTTGTAGTTAGCATATTAGGCTCTTCTTTTTGCTGATGACTATACAGTCAGCTTTTGTGAAGTTTATGCCCTATCCTTTCTTCACTCTTTATTTTTTTGCTACCTTCTGTAGAAGGTACTGCATTTTCCTTTCCATATCTGATATCAGCACCTTGTCATCCGCGTATCTTATATTGCTGAGATTGTAGCCGCCATTGACGTATCCGAGCAAGGTTTTTTATTTCTCTCAAAATTGCTTCCCTATACAAGTTGAATAAATCCGGTGAGAAAACACATCCTTGTCTTACGCCCTTTTCTGTTTTTTGTATACCTGCTGAGTTCACTTTCTATCAGCACACAAGCAGTTTGCTGCCAATATAGATTCTTGATTATCCCAATGTCTTTACCAAAAATATTAAAGTTGTCGAGCTTCTCTATCAACGATTTTTGTTCTACTTTGTCAAACGCCTTTGCGTAGTCTAGAAAGCACAGATAAAGTCCTTCTGTATTTGTATTGCTCGTTCAGATAGCATTCTGAGCATGAATATCGCATTCCTCGTTCCGGTATCTTTAACGAAGCCCTACTGTCCAAACTCCTGGCCGATTCTACTGCGTGCTCTGTAGATCAGAATCCAGATGATGTGTTTTGTTATGTGGTATTCAATTTAGATTTGATAAAGTTAATACTCATCGATGGTTACATGCATCTGGATTAAAATCTGAAACTGAAGGCTTTATTCTTGCTGAGCAAGACCAAAGTCTTTTCACTAGGAACTTTCTGGCAAATATTATACATAATAATGTGGATCCAAAATGCAGTTTCTGTGCTAAATACCAAGAAACAATAGACCGTCTGATCTCAGGATGTTCTATACTTGCCCCAAATAAATCTAAAAATCGTCCCGATAGCGTGGGGCAATATTTACATTGGACAATGTGCAAACACTATGGATAATCTATAAACAAACACTGGTATGAACATTACCCAGCACTAGTTATAGAAATAGAAGATGTCACCATTCTATGGGATTACACCATCTATACAGACAGAAAAATTAAATCAAATAGGCCGGATATTATTGTTAAATACTAAAAAGAAAAAAACTTGCTTATTAATTGATATGGCTTGTCCAGCGGGTTGTAACATAGCAACCAAGGTATTCGAAAAACTGTCAAAAGATAAAGACCTGGAAATTGAAATAGAAAATATTTGGAATTGAAAACAAATAATTGTTTTCAATTTCCTGTGATACTTGTGATTATGGTTGCACTTAGAATGATAAAAATGGAACAAAAAACACATTTATGAATCCCTGGCAACCCCAGGTTAAGTCATATACAAAAAATTATTTGTTAAGTACAGTCCCCACACTAACTTTGTCTATGTAACGCTAAGCGTATTAGGGAGATATTAAAAAACATGAAATGGTGTCATAGCAACTCACCACTACCTGCCTTAGCTTTTCCTGCAGACTACTTAGGTAGCAGAAATCGATCTATAATAAAAAATGACATAATAATCATGACATTATGAATGGTGCGAAAGACCAAAATGTCATTGCATAAACTAGAATATAATTTCAATTTATCTTTTTGTTTTACATGCCACGTCCCTTCCAGATGTAGGTGGTTATAGCACTTTACAGCTTCCTATGCTTTATGTGCGTTGTGGTACAGTGGATATCGGCTCGGAACGAGAAATCGGGGAACCGAGTTCGAATTCCAGTTGAATCCATTGTATTCACTTACGCGCAAATACCCTTGGGAAAGGTATTAATCCGTCTCCTCCTTCCAGTTATGGGTTAAATAGCAGGACAGATTGGGTTCTATAGCCTTGGTCGGCAACCAGTCTACCGCAGAAAGCAATGGCAACCTACTGCGGGATAATCTTCTGCCCAGTCAGTCATGTCTCTTTCGAGACATGATCGCCCAAGCGTGTATCACGTATGGCACTTAACTGACTGACTTGCAAAAACTGGAGGAATTGGTTTTTTTTTTGCCTTTTCTACAGTTTACAATTCAAGATTATTCGCTTGAGAGGCTAATCTACATTGCTATTCAGTCCAGGTCAAGAGTGTAGAGGGGCGTCAGTGAAAGGTGAACGAAACCGACCGAGTCCGAATTTGAACTCGGCTTCACTTTCCATTCCACATTCCGTGCCGTCAACCGTCACGCTCGCTGCATATGAGTTTCTCGCCGTGAAAATAAATAAATAAATAAAATTGAAATTCTCCTCGTAAATTGCTTTTTAAGCAGTTCATTCTGTGTCGACCAGCAGGTCAGATATCATAAAAAGAAAATTCCTAAATAAGGTAGAAAGGATTTCTATAGGTGATATGTATTTTGAAGGGCAAATTAGAACATAGATTTACTGTTTAAATGGTTTTGTGTAAACATATTTTACAATATTATAGTATTTTTTCAAAATAGTTCTGTGTATTTGAATATTTTAAACGATTTTTAATATTTAAATGATCTTCGTGCAATTAATCAATTAAAAGTTATGATTCTTTCGTGGGTAGGCATTCAATACACTCTACAAATTTCTTTTCGTTAAATATCTATGTATTGACATTGATTTCTGCGAAATATCAGTCAGTTCGTTAAGTGCCATACGTGATACAAGGTTGTGATAATGTCTCGAAAGAGATACGACTGACTGGGCAAAAATTTTTCCCACGCTAGGTTGCTATTATTTTCTGCGGTAGACTGGTTGCCAACCAAGGCTACAAGACCCAACCTGTTCTTCAATATAACCCATAGGCATATGGCTGGAGGTAAAGAGATGTTTTCATACCTTTCCCAATGGTTTTTATTTGTAAGTAGATTCAGCGAATTCAACTTGAATTCGAACTCGGCTCTACGATTTCTCGTTCTGAGCCGATATACACTGCACCAGACCATACCTCTGCGAAATATAAAGGGATTGTTTTCCGTTCGCATCTCTGGATTTCAGACCTTTATTTATCTTATACTGATTGCTACCCAAGTTTAGAAAGTCTAATTCTATCGTGTTATTTAAACCGTTGTCAAGTAAAAAAATGATTCATGCCTTTTCCAATTGTTTTTGTACAAAATGTGACACAAACCTTGAGATGGCTAATTAGAATTTGGTTTACTGACATCACATTCCATGGCAATTTCTTTTGGCGATACATATCATTAAGTATGCTTATTGTCTGACGATTATAACTCCAAGGAAACACCTCCCTACTGCATTTAAAATTAGAGTAGAGTCTTGACCTAAAACCTTTGCAGAAAACGCCCCATGACCTTGGTTATTTTGTCTCTATCCCCATATGCTTGGGCACGTCACGATATTAAACTTTACTTCATATTGCCATTTATGGTAAAGCAAGTGAATACCTACTTCAGTGGCGCATCACAGTTTTCCTACGTATGCTACTTGCATGAATTAGCCTTGTGCTATACAAACGTATGTTTAGCAAATATCCATTTCTTAGTTTAGTTACACGACAATAGTGTCAGCAGGCATCTGGTAGACGAGCTGGTTTTAGTCGGATGAATAATAATTGAAAAATATGACAATTTGCAATTGTTAATTTGTCACTAAATAAATATCGTCCCCATCTGGCTTTTAAATGACACTAATTGATGCCAAATCAAGGTAGAAAAATGAAAACATCAGTTTTGTTTCTGGTAAGGTTGTAACTACAAGACCTCATACAGAAAGTAGCAGTGGAGAGTGACAAGAAGGGACTACAAATAAACTTTAAGAAAACTGAGTGCATGGTCATCAGCAAAAGATACAACCCAAAATGCTAAATACAGGTGGAGGATAACAGAATCAAACAAGTACAAGAATTTAAGTACCTAGGAAGTTTTCTAACAGGAGATGGAAAGTGCGACACGGAGATAGGGAGACGTGGAGAGCCATGATCGCCTACGTCCTGAAGGGACAGGGCACATAGAAGAAGAAGGTTGTAACATTAAATCGTGTCATAGTTAATTTACTTAGCATAGTTTGACACAAGATTAAAAGTGATGAAATGGCGCTGCGCCAATTTTTCATGAAGACTCTTTTTATTTGCCTTTATAATCAGCATTCGCAAACCTAACTTTGATTTCGATTCGATAACTAACTTCGAGCAAATAATAATATAGCCTTCCATAATCTTGTCAATGGTGGCATAGTAGTTGTTAGTACAGGCTACTATGAATTCAGAATTGTCATTCTTTTAGACTGATTGCCAACCATTTCTATAGAGTCCAGTCTACCCTACGAATTAACCAACAACTAGCGCGTGGGGGATAAATGAATTCATACCTTTCCCAAGGTCATTTGTGCGAAAGTGACTGCAACGAATTCTGGTGGAAGTCCAACACAAAGTGCCGATTTGTCATTCCTCGCCATAACCATTACACAAAAGCAAATGAAGTATGTTGGTGTCGATGAAAAAACGAAAAAAATCACAGATGTTTGAACTATATTTAATTTATCGGTTATTATGCCTGTCTCTTTTACTGATGATATCTTTTTGACACCCAAAATCACCCAGAATCTTTCGACATAATAAACACCTTCAGTTCTGTGGGACGATGGGAAAGACTGCACCAAGTCACTTAGCGCAGTGGTCTCTAATTTTTTTTTTTATCGCGAACCAGATTCATACCGGACAATCCTTCCTCTGATCGGTAGAGGCACATATATGTAATTTATGTGCATTTCGATAAAGAGAGCAATAATAAAATTAGCAATTTATTAAAGGGAAGAACAAGTGTATAATCTATTGACTCCCATGTCTGGTCTCCAACCCCTACCAAAACCTTGCATTTCCCCGAATCAATACCTATTACACTATTATTGCATCCATATCAACTCACTATAATATAGAATCGATGTAGAACCTGAAAATACGTTGGATTAGAAAATTAGTTGAAAATTATTACAAATTAATAAAAATCTACTTTAATTGTAAACATGACAGTAAATGTAAATGTAAAATATACATTAATTATAAAATGTACTTATAGTTATGACGGATAGTACTGAGGAGATGAATATAGGATATTTAAACATATCTATTAAATTTTAATATTCAATTCATCTATAATATAACTTTAAATACGTTAATTATTTCTTTGCGGTCCGGTAGCAAATCATCCACGGCTCGGTACCGGTCCGCGACCTCTGACTTAGCAGATACCTGGAAACGTGGATAATACCAAACACTATATATTTTTTCGCATACAGCCATATTTATGATGAAGTGTCATAGATAAATTCTTCTTCTTCTTCTTCTTCTTCTTCTTCTTCTTCTTCTTCTATATGCAATGTTCCTTCAGGCGAACACGGCCCTCCACAGTTTTCTGTCTTTTGTAACTTTTAGTCTTTTTGCTGTCTCTCCTAATCCCTTTTCGGCCAACCATTTACTTAATTTCTTTAGGGAGATTACATGCTGCTTTTCTTTGTCCCTCTTGCCTTGAATATGTCCTGTGAGTGTAAAATTTTCCAAGTCCTCTTTTCTCATTACGTTCCCTAGAAATGTCAACTGTATTTTTCTGATGCTACGCAGAATTGGCTTTTTTGTTTCAGGGTTGCTCATCATAGTTTAGGATTGATATTACATAACAGTTCAGTACTCTTTTCTTTGGTCTTGTCGTTTGTTTTCTTTGTAATTTTGTCAATGCCGAAATAATCTAAAGCAGTCAGCCTTTTTATCACTATTCAATGTCGCTCATATGATTTGCTCTTGTTCACATTGTCCAGTGTTAATTTGATTTCAAACTTTAATATTTCAAGTCTTTCGATATTTCTGAGTATTGTTTGTTACTTTCATTGGTCGTTGAAGGCATCTCCGAGTGTACTTCATCTCTGAAAACTGTTTTAAGTCCCTACTATCCATTCTTTTATACTTATATTCACCCAATACAAGACCCAAGAGCCATCCATGGTAGTGGGGTTACTGCGTGGAGTAACATTAGCGTAGAAAAGAACAATTGTTACGAGTATTGAGCTGAAGCCTCAAAAACATTACATAATTTTCCCTATTTTTAACCCATAAGGTTGAATTTTTAAAAATATTCAAAATTAAAATATATATATATATATATATATATATATATATATATATATATATATTTTAATTCAGATACTTCAATCCAAGGGAAAAAAGCAGGAAGGTAAATTCCAAAAAACCCGATCCTAATTAATATTAAAAATTTATTTTAATATTAAAAAATGATACAGGAAGAGAGCTCCATGTAATAAAATATTACAGAGCAAATATATATTAAAAAAGGATTAATTCAAAGATGTTGAATGGCCATTTCGATATGAAGATCCCCACGGGGGACGACACATCACCTCAGCAACAGAAAAAACCTTTCAGAAACTGGAGAAAAATTAGTCTACTTTTCCTTTTTAAATAGATTGCAAAGAAATTAAAAAATAAATAATAAAATAAAATAAAAATAAAAATAAAGGGAAAGAAAAAGAAAAAGAAAAAGAAAACGAAAAAGAAAAAGAAAAAGATAGAATAAAATCAAATAAATAAGAAAAGAAAAAAAATTGACATCGTCTGGGTTCGCAAAAAAAAGGGAGAATGTAACTAAAAATTAACAGACAGCCGTGTTAAATCGACGTAAGTTTAAGCAACACGGAAAAAAGGTGGTAAGTGAGATAAAAGAAGGAAGGGAGGGAAAAAGAAAGAAACTAAAGAAAAATTATTTTTTAAATATTACAGACGCTGGACAAATTCAAAAACCTAATTTCCTCAAAACGTTGAAGTATTAGAAAAAGGCCTTTACTTAAAAAGGCATAATTATTAATAAAAGGGAATAAAAAGATATAGGATTTAAAATAAAATTATTTTTAAAAAAATTAGGTCATTTGAAATTAAACTAAATAAAGACATCACTAGGTAAAAAAAAAAATTAATTACAATTATTATATACATACCTATAGAAGTACACACATACATACATATATATACACACACAATTCTACGAACAAGAATACATATATACATACACATACACACACATAGATTCAATTTTAGTTCTTTGTTTATGATCCTGTGGTGCCAGTCCACGAGTTTGAAAGAAGCATGTTCCCGGTAAGATCTTCAGGTTTCATTTGGTCGAAGCCATTTTTAACCATTGATCTGTAAAATTGTATGCAGCCGATAGTTTATATCTCTCTAAACAAGTTGGTCTCGATGCAAGATATCCATATGATAGAGTCATTAAATGATGCTGTTATAAATGAAACTTGATTTCTGTCTATATATCTGAGATGAGGAAATGTAACTATTTACACTATTATATTTTTTGCACTGTTATCCTCACCTTTATTGTTATATTCACGATGTTTCTGCTGTACGCTTAAGCCTTCTTCAGGTGATATACGTTGGAATTTCGAACCAAGCCATTTATTTCGTTCACCTCTAATTCTGGATATTTATTTTTTCATTTACTAACTCATCCCTTCAATTTTTTGTTCATTTCTATTGAACTCAACTTTTTGGATCTAGTCACTGGATTATTTCGAGATCTCATCAATTCACAGTTGAGCTGGCTAAATATAGCCGTACAGTCAACGTTAACAATTTCTTTTCTCGCTGGTGGAACATCCTTCCAGCTCCATGCTTCCCAGCAAACTACAAAAATTTAATTGCAATGTCAATCATTTTCTACAATCCTCTTGATTAGTCTTTTCTCTTTCTGTTCATTGGTAATGTTTCTATTCCTAATTCTTCCACACCCAGTAATCTCTTGTGTCTTAGTGGCTTTATTACCTTGATTGGGGTAAAACCTATTTAAAAAGAAAGAAAAAATAGATAGGAACAGAATAAATAGATAGACCAGGCAATCATTTAAGTGTCATACATGATACACGCCTGGTCGATCTTGTCTCGAAAGAAATTTGACTGACTGGGCAGAATATTTTCCCGTAGCAAGTTGCCGGTACTTTCTGTAGTAAGCTGATTGCCATAGAAAGGCTATAGAACCCAATCTGTTCTGCTATTTAACCCATAGATGGAGGGAGAATAGATGGATTAATACCTTTCCCAATTATATTTATGCGTAAATGAATGCAACGAATTCAACTGGAATTCGCTTTTGGCTCTTCGATTTCTCGTCTCGAGCCGATATCCACTGCTCCACAAAGATGATACAAATACGGAAATATAATGCTGTTTCATTATAAGGAAACATTTGGCATACATTCGCGTTGTTTCGTCTGCGAGAAAGTGGTTGTATGAAATAAGAAAGTGGAAGTGAATTTCACAAGAGGAAAATGCAAAAAACAAAACAAATTTTTGCAGTAAAAGTGGCGGTAATACTTATCTATTTCGACAGAAAAATGGTGGAACCTAGATGCCAATCTAGTATCACGCTCAAATTCGAGTTAAAAAGGCTCATTAGAAAAGTTGTCATGAAGATATTTGTAGAAAAAAATGAAAGAAGCCAAATCACAGCATTGTGAATGTAATTGAAGTCGAGATGCCAAGTCAACAACGATTACATTGCAGATCCTTCTTTAGATTTTTTCTCGTGAGCACTTATTTAGTTAGAACGGAGATGTGCCAACAAGGTCGACTTTATGATGGGGGACCTGATCACGTACAGTCGGGTCTAGGCCAGCACATACCCGCAACCGTGGGATGTACTGGCCTCACTGGCGACCATTGGTCCAACTTTTTTAGTGCAAGGTTGGAAAGGCCACATGGCTAAAATTAGAAAGAGAAAGTTTAAAATTTGAGGGCATATAATGAAGAAAGAGAGTTTGGAAAAATGCCACTCACAGGATATATTGAAGGCAAGCGAAACAACGAGAAACATACGAGGAAAACCTTGTTAACTATATTGTATATGTGCTAGTGGAGAGATACTAAACATGCTAAAATTGCTAAGGTCTACAAAGAACTTGAACATGTGGGGAGTCATAGCCGCTCATGTCTTGACGGGAAATGACACATAAAGGAAGAAAGAATAATGTATCTGAACCATATAGACTCTTCTGGTGAAGTAAAATATGAGAGAACCTCACCATTCTAGGTGATATTGCTGTAGAATTTACACCAGGTTATGAATGCAGAATTGACCTTCTTCCTGACTAGTAGCCAACCAAAACTATCGGACATGATCCTCCCTTTTGTTTACCCCTTGATGAAGTTAGATAATAAGGGTTCTTACATTTCGAATGGTATTTGTGCTTCAGCGAGCAAAAAGTACTCGGTTTGAATTTAAGCCCAACCCAACAAATCCCAACTTCCTGGCCGATAACCGCTTCGCTACACACGTATCTATAGTAATATTAGTTAGGTCTTTACAACAGTTGCCGTTACATTTAATGACATGAGTAAAGTAGTACACATGTCGATTTTTCTGCGTATTTCTTTCCTTCCTTTCTTTTCATTTATATTCACTCGGAGAAAGTAATTCTAAAATTATAAAATATACACTACTTTTATTGTTGCATTTAGAGTTTTCCTTGAAACCGTATAATTAACTACTAAGTAAATCCCAACCCTGTTATTATACATTTTCTAAGGTACCATTTGGTATTAATAACGCCCACACAAACGAATACATATATATATATATATATATATAGAGAGAGAGAGAGAGAGAGATAGGGAGAAAGGGAGAGAGAGACAGAGATAGAAGTAGAGAGGGAATATACACTGAGATTTACCTCACCTTAGTACAAAAGGTTAAGTACGCCACATCACGTGTGAATCGCACTCATTACTCAGTAGCACACACACACACAAACACATACATATGCATTGAACAATTATAAGACAGGTTTAGATTAAAGTAAACCAGTAAACAGTTGTATTAGAAAGTACATCATTACATGTCTGAATGAAGATGAAGGTTCAATATGTAGAACATTTAGAGACATAGGTAAGGAAGTTATGCCGGTTAAAATATATATATATATAAACTTATTTATAAATGGAACTTTGTGTGTGTGTGTGCATGTGTGTGTGTCTCTGTGTGTGTGTCCGTTACCTATAGACTCCGAAACGGCTGAACCGATTTTCTTGAAAATTTACACAGTTGTACTATAAGCGTCTGCGAGTGTTCGCAGCTAGGTTTTGTGTCGAGGTATTCCCCGATAAATATCAAAAATCGATAATCGAAAAAATCGAGTTATAGAAGGAGTGGTCCGATTTTAATCAAATTTGATACACTCATAGACAAAGACATAAGAAACGATATTTAGAAGTTTCAAGGTTGCAGTTCTTATAATAGTGCAGAAAATCAATAATATTTATATATATATATATAAATAAAAGGCAAGATGTTTGTGTGTGTGTGTCTGTTTATCTGCCTGTATATTTGTATTTTTTCAGCCCTTTTATTTTACTTTTTGCTTCGGGTTTGGTTCTAAGTCGGTATAATTGTAGTTCTTAGTCTCAGCCATGATACCATTTACTCATAGGACTTATTTAGCCTTCAAAATTCCGTTTATGATGAAAAAACATTTGATATCGATATCAGGAAATCAAAATTTGACTTACATCCATTCATTTTTCTTTCAGTCAACGCTTTCGCTTTAACTGGAAACAACGATTGCATTTTAGTCTTTCGTACCAACGTCCAAAGAATCTGAGCTCCAGGACCATGGATTAGTTTTAAAGTTTTCATTACACCCGAGCAACATTGGGCTATACTGCTAGTATATATATATATATATATATATATATATTTGTTATATTTTGTTGATATAAAGGAGCATAATATAAAGGAAGCTTTTGAACTTATCACGAAACTTTCGGTTTTTCCTGCAACTATGATCAGATTTTAAAAGTAATTTTTATTGTTAATCTTTTTTAAATGTTACCGTCGAAATAGTACGGTGATATAGCATTGTCTTTTAATAAATAAAGCTCTTTTAAAGAATTTTTGCATAACTTGGCTGCAGTCTTCCAATTCTCACTTTCTCGCCTTGATAGAACTCAAAAGTGATTACGCAGCCTTGTGGGTGATCAATTATTTTCTACTCTACAACCCCACTCCCACTGACAAAACGTCGCCATATTCACGATAAATGTTCAGATGATCAACATATTGTCGTACCACTTCACATCTAGAGTTAGCCATGTCGGGTATACGGTATTGAATTCTATTCATTCCCGTCGTTACAAGCTCTACTAAGCTTTATTCCCCAGAATCTGATACTGTGGAAACAGACTCCGAAAAGAATGCTTTCTCGATCATTGCCCTCTTAACATTTTCAATTTTAGGGTTAACTGTTATATATCTTACATAATCAGTTAAGTGTCATACTAAATACACGCTTGGGCAATCATAAGTCGTAGAGACATCACTGACTGGGCAGAATATTTTCCCACAATATGTTGCTATTACGTACTGCAATAAACTGGTTGCCAACAAAGGCTATAGAACATATCATTTTTCATAGCACTACCGAAGACACCAGGTGGAGATGAATGTGAACTCAACCGAACAATCAGCTTAATTAGCAGCATAACAAGACACATCATCCGGGTTCTGATGAACAGATCGCGCAGCAGAATCGGTCCCAAAATAGTGTGGCTTCGTTAAAGATAGCGAAACGAGGAATGCGATATTCATGCTCAGAATGCTATCTGAAAGAGCATCTGTGCTTTATGGATTACGCAAAAGCATTTGACAGAGTACGCCACAAGGAGTTGACAGAGATATTCGGATGGGATATTAAAATAAGCAATAACCTATACTGGCAGCAAACCGTTTTCATATGCACAGGAAATAAATTCAGCAGATAAAGAAAAATAGAATCGGGTATAAGACAAGGAAGAGTCATCTCACCGGGTCTATTCAACTTGTACAGGGAAACAATTCTGAGAGAACCAGAATTCCTGCAAGGACACTTCGATGGTGGTCACAATTTCAATAACATAAATATACAGATGCAGTGCTGATAGCAGACACGGAAAGGAAAATGCCGGACCTCCTACAGAAGGTAAGAAAGAAAGAAGAAAGGACTGAGCATAAACTTCAAGAAAACTGAATGTGTGGTCATCAGCAAAAAGATGAATCCAAAATGTCAACTAAATGTCGGAGAAACAAAATAAAAGAAGTAAAGAAATTTAAATACTTTCGTTGTGACAGAGGATGAAAATTGCGACACTGCCACTGAGATCGGAAGACGCATTTGCATGGCCAAAGACGCATTTCAAAAGCAAACCAAAGTACTGAGAAACGGGAAAATCTTATTGAAAAAACAAAACAAAAAAACAAAAAAAACAAAACTAAAAAAGAAAAAAAAAGAAAAAGAAAGAAAAACTGCTAGATTCCGATGTAGTATCTGTATTGCAGCGAATGTTGAGCAATCTCTTCAAGGATGAATGAGAGGCTCGAGGCAGCAGAAATATAGTTCTACAGAAGGATGCTGAGGGTACCATAGACCGGGTACGTTAGCAACGACGAAGTGTTGGAGAAGACGCAAACGTGAAGAAAACTCATACTTAGCATCAGGAAGCGACAGATGAAGTTCCTGGGATACGTAATAAGGAAAGAGGGCCTGGAGAATCTAATACTCACAGGACGGATAGAAGAAAAGAGAAACAGTGGAAAACAGAACGAGCCATATTTGATAGACTTGAGCAAGTGGATGGTGTAGCGGGGTTTGGGAGAGATACCAAAAAGAAAAAACATTAAGATCGACAAGAGACAGGGGTAAGTGAAAGTCCATGATTGCCTACGTCCTGAAGGGACACGGAACATAAAAAGGAATACTTATCTTGACTTTATGCTTACTTCTGACATAAATTTCTCATTATTCCTAAAATACTTGTCCATTGTTTTCCCAAGTAATTATTTTATTTTAACTGTCGAATATCTTAAATTATTAAAAGAAAAAAAAATACAGGGGTTTTAAATAGTATTGTTGAGTCAGATGATAAAATTTCATTAAATCTTTGGTCATAAAAATAACAAACTCAAACCTGTTAATATCCGTTTCCCAGTTGCGGAATTGGTAATTCTCCAAGATTCTTGCCTCAAAACATACTACACTTGTGTCACTTGAAACCATCTGGGAATTACAGATCAACACTGTCAAACTTTACTCATTCAAAAATAAAATAAAATAAAGCTTCTGGAATAAATATTTTTTAGAGATGTTAAAACAACAAAACTTATGAAGTTACTGATTCCCAACAGAATACATCTGAAAACGCTTTAAACCAAATTTTTAAGCTTGACACACCTGAGACCTCAACATTAATAAAACAAATATAATTCTAATTACCTAAATAACTTCTATAAATCCGAAAGAAGACGACATTTTAAAAGTGTCAGCTTAAAAGAATTTAATGGAAATGCAAGATTAAGTAGTTCATTAAGATATCACTCAATAAGTCCCGGGTCGAACTAATAAAACAACAACTTTTAGGCAAAATTCGAACCAAAACAGGCGCCTTTTCGCCTCAGCACGGAATAAGTGTAAAAAGTACTGAACGAAGCTAAGAGAGCGTTTGCTACCAGAAGGAGGCAACGCATAGCATCCTCTAAGTTTGGCTCCAAAGATTACTGGCGACTCTGCAAAAGCGTGCTCAACAAGAGCAATACTTCAATACCCCCACTAATCAATGAATTTGATGTTCTCACCTCCCCAGCGGACAAGGCTGAATGCTTTGCCCGTAGATTCTCCACCAATTCGACACTGGATTCGTTAGGAATACTTACACCCGACTCCCCACCCAGAACTAAGGCTCAACTAAATAACGTCCACATTACACCCTCGCTGGTCGCCAAGATAAATGCACAACTTGACCCACACAAAGCGAGCGGCGGTGACGGAATCCCAATCATAGTACCGAAGAAATGTGCCCCAGAACTCTCCTCTGTCCTCTCTCAACTCTATAACCTCTGCCTATCTGCTTCCTGTTTTCCTGCCTGTTGGAAGTCCTCCTGTGTAGTTCCTATATTTAAGAATTCTGGCAAACCCGAAGACCCCGCCAATTACAGTCCTATTAGTCCCCTTCCGATCTTTGGCAAAGTTTTCGAAGCCATTATCAACGCCGAGGTGATTCAGCATCTCACGGACCACAGGCTTCTCTCTGACAAACAGTACGGGTTTCGCTTCACCAGGTCTACTGCTGAAATGCCAACGACCATTACCGAGTACATATACCGGGCACTTGACAAGAATAACGAAGCCCGAACCGTTGCCTTGGATATCTCCAAAGCGTTCGACAGGCTCTGGCACGCTGGCCTCTTGTGCAAACTGCGGAGCTACGGGATAACTGGACATCTGTTTGACCTCATCCAGTCATTCCTCTCTGAACGCACATTGAAGGTAGTATTAAATGGGCATGCCGTCCAAAACTACCATACGAACGCGGGCGTCCCTCAAGGTTCTATCCTAGGTCCCACGCTCTTTCTGATGTACATTAATGATCTCCCCGACACCATTAGATCCCAAGTAGGCATGTACGCCGATGACACAACAATCTACTCTCGCCTCGCTCGAAAACCAGGTGTGGGCGACAAAGCGAACCTCGCTGCCGAGCTTGAAAAGGACCTCCAATCCGTAGTGGCCTGGAGTAGGAAATTTCAATGCTTCTAAAACGAAGCTGTTATCAACTAACCACCATAGACAATCGTATCTACCTCCCAGAGAGTAAAACACTACGCCTCCTTGGCCTTACACTTTCGGCGAACCTCAAATAGAATGACTATAGCGAATCCATTGCCAAATCTGCCGCTATGAAAGTCGGCTCTCTGTGCAGGACCCGGAAGTTTTTCCCACCTGAATCTATTCTGCACATATACAAATCTACCATCCGCCCGTTTATTGAATATTGCTGCCATATCTGGTCGGGTGCCCCTGCTACTCTCCTTGGGCTTCTAGACAAAATACAAAGGAGGATCTGTAACGTGGTTGATACTGACTTGGCAGACCGGCTGCAACCACTCTCTCACCAGCGTGATGTGGCTTCCCTGTGCCTCTTCTACAAGTACTTTCGTGGCTTCTGCTCCGATGAACATAGATCACTGGTGCCGCCTAAGCACGAATTTACACGAGAGACTAGATTAGCAACTAGATCCCACCCTTTTACAGTTAAACAGATAAGATGTAACCGTAAATTCTACTCCAACAGCTTCTTTTCTCGCGCCTCCCGCTTGTGGAACTCCCTTCCACAAGTCTGCTTTCCCGACAGCTACAATCTCCAGGTGTTTAAATGTCCTATCACAGTAACTCCCAATTATTCTCAGAACATTCTCATCTACCCAACCCTCATTCTCGGTATCCTTACCCGCCTATCACCCACCCTCTGACATTTCCTATATTTAACCCTCCTTTCTCCACTCTATGTAGCCCCCTGCGCAGTAGTGGCAGTGACATGCCTTGCTCGGGGTGAAACGCTTATATTAAAAAAATGTTGAAAAATAAAAGAAAACGGTTAAATCCATCATCTCATGTTTTTGAAGATGAACAGCACTTATGTCCAGCTCATAATATAGCAACTGTTGAACTTTTAAGAACGTTCTCAAATTTAAAAGTCTTGATAAACCAATGAAATCCTCGCTTGTTCATATAAACAAATACAACAAATAAAATGTTATCTTGCCTCAAAGGAAGAAACAAGCAGTCTAAGAGAAGTTTTTCGTCTTGTCTCTTTATATATATATATATATATATATGTGTGTGTGTGTGTGTGTGTGTGTGTGTGTGTGTGTGTGTGAAATCCTGGTCTGAGTATTGCTCGTCGAAATAAATTATAATTTATAGTCACTTTAGATGATACCTTGATTTTTCTTTTATGCATATCGTGTTGCTCTGGATAATATCTATTGAGCTCTATACAGATCTATTGCTTAATATTTTATATTAAATAGCTCATTTTGGATTATCCTCTCCCATCACGGACTTGGCATCATTATCTATCTATCTATCTATCTATCTATCTATCTATCTATCTATCTATGTGTTTGTATGTGTGTGTGAGTGTTTATTGACCTGAATAAATAAGAAAGTTTTTTGTGCGACGCGTTTCTTATATCTAATTTGCACAAGGAACTAAATGCATATATTTATTAAGATAAAAAGTGTTAATGTAAACAGAGAAATAGTTTACTTCATTTTGAGAGTGACTCGTTTTTGAGGTTAGAAAGACCTTTCTTTCTTGATAAATTTCTGAATTTTGTCTTCGAAAAAATCCTGAAGGAACGAAACCTATTAGAAAAATCGTTTTTAATATTTCAACATTTAGATTTATTAATATCATATTTGAGAAATATTCATTTATATCACAATTTTCATTTGTTTTTTATAAAGTATTTTTAAGTATTTATTTTATTAATTATTTATGTTATTATCTATTTTCATAAATTTAAACTATACATTTAATATATTAAACTTTCAGTCTGAATTTCTGGATGAGAAATAATAATTTTTTTCAATATTAATATTCGAACTTTTTTTTACCCCTCACTGTTTTTGTTATCACAGCCTAGAAATAAATACAATATGAGAGCCGCTAATAAACAAAGACAGATATCAGAAGCAGTAGCAACAATCACAAATATGGGCAGCAGTCAAATCTGTTGAAACTCTCATCAGGGAGGTTAGATTTTGTCCGAGTAGATTAAAACGTTCATTTGTAAATTTGTTGACATATTGTGAGTTCAAACCCTGGGTCAAGCTGCGTATACTTGCACACAGTATAAAAAAAAACGAGGAATAACTGTGCAGTCAGCTAGGTTTTCTGAACCATGACTGACTAGGCAGAATATTTCCCGCATTTCTTTCTGGGGCAGACTGGTTGCCAACCAAGGCTATAGAACCTAATCTGTCCTTCTATTCAATCCATAGATGGAGGGAGAATAAACGGATTACTGTCTTTCCCAAGCGCATTTGCGCATCAGTAAATGCAACGAATTCAACTGGAATATAAGAACCATACAATATCCATAGACCTCAACAGTGGAACGAGAAAGGTTACCGTAAATTAAATACTTTACTGTAGGTTAACCAGATCGATATACAATTGAAGAAGGCCAGAGTGCACAGCGGGCGAAACTTAATAACAACTTCAAAGATGAGACAATATCAGCCAGTTGAGTGCCATGCGTGATACACGCTTGGGCGATCATGTCTCGAGAGAGACATGACTGACTGGGCAGAAGATTTTCTCGCAGTAGTTTGCCATTGCTTTCTGCGGTAGACTGGTTGCCAACCAAGGCTATAGAACCCAATCTGTCATGTTATTTAACCCATAACTGGAAGGAATAGACGGATTAATACCTTTCCCAAGGGTATTTGCGCGTAAGTGAATCCAATGAATTCAGCTGGAATTCGAACTCGGCTCCCCGAATTCTCGTTCCGAGCCGATATCCAATGCACCACAACGCACATGTAGTGTAAATAATTATAATTTCATTTTGTTTTTGTAAATATTTTTAATCTCATTGTTAAGATAACAGGACGGTTATTTGCTTCGGGTGATACCATGCACGCGTCTTATTATCATGATCCCTCAATAATGAGTGAGTCTGCCAATGCAAAGAGAGAAAATAGAAGCAATGGCTTTGAAGTCAGTTTATTAAGACTTGCGAATGCAACGGCGGATAGATATGATTCCTAACATTTACAAAACAGAATATCTACACACACAATTGTACACACAAAAATAGAACTGATAAAAATGATAAGAAATAATGTAAAATTAAAAACTTAATTCCTTAGAAATTATTTATGCTTTAAATACGAAAATAAAGTTAACAGATATAGATTTTATCATGAATCTGTGTATTATCTGGATATTATCCGTGCATTTTGGATAGAACCGAATGCGCCAAACTGATGTAACTTGAAAAACCATTAGGAGAAATTCTGCTGGGCACTCTTGCATGGAGTCGCTCATTCGGCAGTAAAACGTTATCGTGGAAGCTCTTTTACAGTGTGGGGATCGTACTCACAATACCCAGCCCTACTCTGTCACACACTATAAACCAGATCTGCAACATCTGGCTTTTCCATAAGATAAAATCACGGGAAGATGTCGGAGAATTTTACTGTTTGAATTGAAGAAAAGTTGCAATATATTTCAGATGTCTCAGGTTGAATAATATATTTTCAAGTCGACTAAAGAGCAATAGCTTAGTAACATTTTCATGTATATATATATATATATATGTATATATATATATATATATATATATATATATATATATATATATATTCTCTCTCACACCCTGATTGAGCACTCTGGAAGAATGGTAGACTTTGATAAACAGTAGCTACTCTGGCGTTTGTACGCATCGCTCATTCAGTAAAATGAATTAGAGCACTTCAGCTATTGGGCGCGTATAATGATACTATATGCACTAAAAAGTCTGCCTTCTTCTACCGAACGCCCATAGCCCAGAGGTGCTGTCGCCGACTGACTCCAATTCGGTCGGATTTCAATCCTGGGTTAAAAAGCAATCGGAGTATAACCGTACTGATGAGCTGTGATACAGCGAAACAGTTCTGTCTGCGGATGACAATATATATATATATATAGTGGAAATTTGGTTGTAGAGCATGTCTTTTATCAGACGATTCGGTTATTGTATTTTTTTCTCGTATACCGAGCAAAGAAAACCGTCTGTTACGAACGTGTATCTTTCTGATGACTTGCTATCACGTGACATTCCCAAGCAAAAAGAGACAACGAAAGGAAAAAACCCAAGAAAAAGGGTTACCTGAAGTAAGTTGTGGAGTAAGCATTGCCCATCCCAACAATAACGCTTCGCCGCCCTCCACTTTGTCATCGTATTACTTACGCCGAAAAGTGTTTTCAATATAGGGAAAGTGAAGTTAAATGTTTATTTATTCTATATATTTATCATTTATCATTATTTCTTATTTTTTCTAAGTATATAAATATATCGGCTCGGAACGAGAAATCGGAGAGCCGAGTTCGAATTCCAGCTGAATTCATTGCCTTCACTTACGCGCAAATACCCTTGGGAAAGGTATTAATCCGTCTCTTCTCTCCAGTTATGGGTTAAATAACAGGACAGATTGGGTTCTATAGCCTTGGCCGGCAACCAGTCTACCGCAGAAAGCAATGGCAACTTACTGCGGGATAATCTTCTGCCCAGTCAGTCATGTCTCTTTCGAGACATGATCGCCCAAGTGTGTATCACGTATGGCACTTTACTGACTGATATATATATATATATATGTGTATATATAGCCATACATTTGAGAAGCAATCCATATTTAATACATGTTTCATTTAACAATAATGACAAGATGCCTTTTTATCATTTTTTAAGTACATTGGAATCTCGGTTCTGGATAACCTTCAATATCAAACAATTCGGTTATCGTTCACTTTTTCGGCAATAATATTTCTGAGAAATCGTCCCTCTCCTCGGATATCCTGCAAGAAAATCCGTCTATTACGAACCTGTACATTGCTGATAGCTTGCTGTTGCGTTACTTCCTCAAGTACAAAGAGACAGGGAAGGGAAATTAACCACAGAAAAGAAAACTTGCCTAATGTTTTCGAAAAGGGGTGCTCCTTCTAAACAAAAGCACCTCTTCCTACTCCTCATTCTCTGACTCTTTCGACTGACCGTCTGAAAAGGATTATAGCCGATAACCAAATCGCCCACTTGCACACACACGCGCGCGCGCATGCACACACACACACACACACACACACACACACACACACACACGTATATATATATACATGTACATACGTATATAAATATTTTACTGGTGTTACTTAAACAGTGTAATGTAACAGAACTATTGGGTAAATATTAATAAATATACATATTTTCCTACGTCTATAGCACGACTCAGACTTTCATGCCTTGTGCAATCATCAGGCGCATATCATTAGCTGACTAATCTGGAATTTGAATTACCGGTTCTCGCTATGCTAGCATCTTTATATATTATAACACTGAGATGATATTTTTTTTTTATTCAATTTAAGCTAAAATTAAAACCTTAAATTTTAAAAGTAGAAACTCAAATTATTAATAGTGAGAATATTTTTAGGGCAGAGGGTATACGGTCTGTGCATATGTATAAAGTGTGTTTACTTATTTATAATTTAGGAAACTTAAAAAAGGTCTGTGTCGTAAAATCTATATTAATCCGGGCCAACGTATCTGAGCGGATATTTATTTCTATGTCTGTATGCAATCACTTTTTTTGTTTAGTACATTCGGGTTCTTTAAGTGTTTTAAGATAACTATTTTTCTAAAAGACATAAATTATATTTATTTCATTTTTCGCCATAAGGTTTGGTTTTCGCGATGGTATCCCAGGTAATAATTGGGCTTTTGTTGTTGTTTTCAATTGCTAGAAATATTTTGGAAGGGCAGTGGCCTTACTGTATTTAATACTGCTTAATGTCATTTGATGGTGTTAGTAACGGGATTTCTATTGGCTCTCAGTAAAACCAAAATAGAATTTAACATCGCCATCAGAATAGATATTAACTGTAAAATATAAATTTGGATCATATATTAGCCGTTTAGTGGACAGGTCTTGTTTTATCAGCAGTTGCATTTATTTTATAGTAGTATTTCTATTGTTTGGTATGTTGAACATGTGATTGTTTAATATCGTACTGTTATGTTGTGATATATATTTTATATGTTTTAAACGCAACGATAGATAACCTTAACATTATTTTTCTTAGTGTAAGAGAACGGTTGAAGTGCTTATGAATTAAATTTAGGAAAGTTATTCCTATGTTTGTTAAAACATTACAACTAAAATGTGGGTTGCATCATATGTTCTTACGTTTACTGTGTTTCGGCTTAAGTTTGCCTTCTTTTTTTATCTAGGTATTCTAAATTTACATTGCAGTAACTTTTTTCTACGGTCTTTACAAATTTTAATTTTGTTATAATCAAATATTTCCTCATTATTTGAGGAGCTAGATAATCTAAACTGAGCAGATTTATATAAATCTCCTAGAATTCTATAGGGGTGGTTAGATTCTTTTTGACGTATTTATGGTTGTATACATCTTAGGTTTGTAGTTCATACTGGCCATTATTCAGGTCCACGATTACATCGAGAAAGTTGATCACTTTGGCGTTAGTGGTGGAGATAATTAGTCTATGATTAGTAGTTCTGTTTGCCGTGGACTTGCTTTGCAGAAGAAAATTATACCGTCGTCTTTATATAGTCAAGTGTATTTTATGTCGAAGAAGAACCTAAGTCGCCATAGTAATAGTATACCAACCAATTCCCAAACCTTCGCAGAGTCTTACGCACTCACAGCAACGCAGACGTCTAAGTTATTTGTAATCATTCTACAACAAGCAAAAATAATGAAAAAATATAAGTTTTGTGCCTGTTTTATTATATTTATGTCTCAGTTGCTAACAGAGAAGTAATTTTTTTGCTAAATTTAAAGCAGCCGTTAGCAGTTCTTCAGGAATGGACGGGTAAATGTCACAAATATTAAACTGTATGTATGTGAATGTATTCGTTTTTATTTTCATGAACGACGAAGTTGATTACAAAAATAGTTTTCGTTAATTTACACGCTCTTTTCAGGATGTTTTTTTTTCAGATATTGTTTTAAGATGAATTGAGAAGTTGGTATTTAGGATTGTTCAGAAAAATTTCTTTGTGGTCTTTAGACATGATGAATGATTTTTGTTTGTGTAATTTGTGAATTCTATAATTGATTTTTCGTTCCGTAGATGTTTTTTGGCTTCACTGTTGATGGTATTTTCCCAGTTGATAGGTAACTTTTTATAACTTTTTTAGTACACTTATTGATTTTTTTCTTGATGGTTTTATAGTATAGATCTACGAGATATAGTAATGGCTGCTCGTTTTATCAATTTTATAATTACTTTATCCTATTTCTAGGATCAACCTAATTACTTTAGGTTGATTCTAGAAATGTCTTATATATATATATATATATATATATATATATATTTGTGTGTGTGTGTGTGTGTGTGTGTGTGTGTGTGTGTGTGTGTGTGTGTGTGTTTCATACACATACAAGCCTGTTTTGCAGTATCACTGCTCCTCAATGTAGCTAGACATCAACTTCCGTCTGGCCGGGATCAAATTTCGACCGATTTCTGCTCCCTAAGCCATAGGTGCATAGAATGAGAGAGGAGAAATTTTAGCATCTTATATATAAGCGGTGTATACACACGCCAGTTACCGAAAGAACTCAATTCATTCTGAGGATTAACGCGTAAGTGGTGAATGTTTTTAAAATTTTTCTCTCCAGCAAGCTCATAATATATTTGCCATCCACATACAAGTCTGTTTCACTTTATCAAAGCTCATCAGTGGGAGTAGACATCTACTTGCTTCTGGCATATATATATATATATATATATATATATATAATGTCTGTGTGCACAAAAGTGTAAGTAGGATTGGATCTGAAATGAAACTTATTTCATCAATAATCTAGAAATGAATGAATATGAAAAAGCATGATGTGTTTATTTTTGTTCTGCTACTTGTGTGTATGGGGCTATTGTGAGGGAAAAAACTGGGTTCAGGTGTATCGAAGAGAGGATAAAAGATCGATGAGATTCAAGGGTATAGCAGATCGCAAAATAAATTCCAATTAAATTTTCTGGAGATTGTAGCTACCAGGGAAGCAAGTACACGGGTGGGAGCTTCACAAGCAGAAAGTGCGAGAAAGAAACGTTAGAGTAAAAAATCGGTTACATTGAACAATTTCAATAGTATAAAAAAAGTTCGACCTAGATGACAATCTAGTAACACTTTTACATTTATGTGGTCGTTCACCACAAAAAAAAGCTCGACAGATCTGATGCTGTAAAAATATTTGTAGAAAATTCAGAGGTAAGACAAATCAAGTTAGTCAGAAAGTCACTGAAGTCGAAATGTCAAGTCAGAATCGATTATATTGCAGAGTCTTCTTAGGATTTTATCGACAACGACGAGATGAATAACACGAGCAGCCTAAAGTTAATTGAAATATACTATTAATGATATATATATATATATATATATATATATATATATATATAACAAAGTCCGACAGATGAATTGTCGTCTAAATGACTCAAAAATACAAATAACACTGATATCTTATTTTAGCTTATATATTTACTGAAATTACGCAAAATTACCCTGAAAAACAAAAGAGTAAATTTATTAAAACAATCGCCAATGGCTTTAACCACGCCTTCTAGACTACTTCTTAATCTCTGCAACTCTTCTCGGTGATCTCCTTGTTTAATTTGGCAAATGCTGCCAAAATCCTTGTCTTAAGTTTATCTTTCATGTTACAAAGAGTTTTGGTGGTCTCTAGGTTGATTTCTGTGGGGTTAGGTGGTCAGATGTAAGGATTGATCTAGTCGCAGAACTTGTCTGATAGCCATGATTGAATTCTCATACTTGTGTGGCATGGTGTTGAGTTATGTTCCCAGACAATGTTTTCAAACAATCTTCTTCTTGACCCAGAACAATTCCAAATATCCAAGGAACTTGATATAGGCAGTCGTGTTGCATCTGAGGCTCCGTGGAAAAATGAATAGGAGCATAATACACACACACACACACACACACACACATATATATATATATATATATATATATATATATATATATATATATATATAGATAAATACATATAGTATATTTATCTATATATCTATATATATATAAATTTAAAAAATATTAATTCAATGATGTTGAATGACCATTTCGATGTGAATGACCATTCAACATCATTGAATTAATCCTTTTTTTAATTTATATTTGCTCTGTAATATTTTATTACATGGAGCTCTCTTCCTGTATCATTTTTTAATATTAAAATAAAATTTTTAATATTAATTAGGATCGGGTTTTTGAAATTTACCTTCCTACTTTTTTCACTTGGATTAAAGTATCTGATTTAAAATATATATATATATATATATATATATATATATATATATATATATATATAGCCTGTAAGAATTCATGCAATCTATAATTTTTCAATAAGATTTATATTGTAATCAAGTATTGTAGCAACTATTAACATTAAAAATATTAATAGATAATATCAAAATACCGTATAGCGCTCACTGAAAAGAAAGACTTATTTATAAGAGTTATTATATGAAACAACTTCTATGCCATAAAAATATCATTCACCACATCAGATATTTTTGTGGGCGTATAAAATATTTAATATTCTTTATATATATATATATATATATATATATATATATATATATATATATATATATATATTAAAGGATGAAAGACAACATTTAGTAAATCGATTAAAGGTGACCGGTGTCAAGTAGATACCCTAGTACAGAGGCTTCTTTGTCCGTAGTTTAAAGAAATGAAGTCGTGTTGTTTTAGATTGGATAACGTGGGACGTCGTCTCGACTTTCACATTTACCGGTCAGTATATTGATAATGTCTTCTGCTTAGTTAATTGAAATCTCGACCAAACGAATAAAGTTTTAGGGTTTGTTAGCGTTGTAGCTGTTTTGGTAGCAACCGATTTATGAAATTATAAAACTTGTTTTAATCGGTGCCTCGTAAAGAATAAAGATTTGAAACCGGATCATTCTACGTTTAGCGAAGCAACAGTTACTAAACATTAGAATAAATGAACATTTGGACGTATTTGTATTAAAATTCCTATCATAAGTGAAACAAATTAACAGTAAAAGAAAAAATATTTAATAGCAAACATAAAAAGTAAATATGTAAAAAATATTTCTAATATACAAAAAAATCAAATTTTTTTTTTTTTAATCATATCACCCCAAGCAAGGCGGTAACGCCACTGATGTGCAGGGGGCTACATAAGAGTGAGAAGATTAGAAAAGAGAAAAACCGGAAACCGCATCCTAAACAGGAAACAAGAGATGAGCCTCTTCACCTGTTCAATAGACGTGGGTGGAGTGTGAACCGGGTGATAGTTTAGTCTATCTACTCCAATTGAAAAAAAAAAAAAAAAAAACAGTGAGAAGATTAGAAAAGAGAAAAACCGGAAACCGCATCCTAAACAGGAAACAAGGGATAAGCCTCTTCACCTGTTCAATAGACGTGGGTGGAGTGTGAACCGGGTGATAGTTTAGTCTATCTACTCCAATTGAAAAAAAAAAAACAAAAAAACAGTGAGAAGATTAGAAAAGAGAAAAACCGGAAACCGCATCCTAAACAGGAAACAAGGGATAAGCCTCTTCACCTGTTCAATAGACGTGGGTGGAGTGTGAACCGGGCGATAGTTTAGTCTATCTACTCCAATTAGTCTATCATACCCGCCAAAAAAGCGATACTTAAGATTTAAAATGCATTTTAAAAATGAAATTATTTTTGAAGGTTTTATTTTTGTTTAATTCCAAGCTAAAATATTAAATTTAATATTTCCAATAAGCAAAATACTTTACTGTATTTCCAAACGAATTTCAAATGTTTTCAATTATTTAATATCAGTAAAACCGATAGAATATCCCATATTGAGAAATCTATCAATACACGACATCAAAATAAAATATATTTTCTGAAACTTTATTTGAGGATGATCTAAAGTTAAATTAATCTAATTTAAATCAAATATTACTTTTAGTTTTACATGTCGCAGAAAAGCATTTTTAGCATGCAGGTGGGCGATTTCATGAGGTATTGACACATCTACCGATGACCTGTTATTTGTAACGGTTATACAAGGTGAAAATAATTGTAATCAATTTAAATGCCGCATACAACGTTAATAATATTTTTACAACATGTTTTAAATACCCAGTAAACTTAAAAAGTTCAAATATTTTCTTATCCTATTGAATTTTATGTACTTTGGTTTTATGGTCAAACTTTCGAGACGCATGAAGAAATATTAAAAAAATTTTTTAATATATATTTTTTATTTATATTTATATACATATTTTAAATTTACTATAGTTCAATCAGTCAGTTAAGTTTCATACGGGATTCACGCTTGGGCAATCATGTCTCTTTTGAGATATCACTGACGAGGTAGAAGTTTTTTTACACAGTGGGTTGCTATTAATTTCCGCGATAGACCGGTTGCTAACGAAGACTATAGAACCCAATGTGTTCTTCAATTGAGCAACGTAGAAGACCAAAGGTATTTCTATGTAAGTGAATGAAACGAATTCAACTGAAATTCGAACTCGGCTCTCCGATTTCTCATTCATTTCGATTTCTCATCCAGTACCGATACACGCACGTTGTGGCGTAATGGATATCACAGTATAGCATTAATAATAATAATAATATATATATATATATATATATCGTTCATTCAATAATGAATTTGAACACACTCGGCTACTGGCGTGTGTTTACATCGTATATAATACGCTAAAGTCCGCATACCTTAATTGAGCACCCATAGCTTAGAGGTAGAGTAGCCGCCTGATGTCCATTTGTTCGGGTTTTTAATCCTGGCTAGAAGCAATCGGATGTCCAACCGTACTGATGAGTTGTGATACATTAAAGCATATTATTACTACATCTTTATCCGGATCCTAAAAATTAATGGATCTTTTGTTTTTCGATTCCACATATTTTTATTACTTCAAACGCTATTTTTAATGGGTAATCGTATTTTAGTTGAAGCTCCGTTCTATTAAAAAAAACAAAACAAAAATAACTATTCATATCGTCTGAAAAAGTGTGTCCTCTTGACGAAATCAGATCTTCGTCAAAAACAGCTTGTCAAACCACTGCCCCTTCTGTCGTTGTAATTGCTCGGCCACAAAGAGTTCCGCAATCAAGCAGGGTATATTCTATGCATGGTTAGGGCGCACTCAATTAAGCAGTGGCTTTACTTGAAGGAGAGTGGGTCACAGATTTGTCTTCTGCTTGTTGTCTGCATTGTTTTTACCAATTTTTCTTGAGTGCTCAGGCTAGTAGGCGTCATGAATATTATTTAAAATATAATTGAGCGTCTGTTCAAATAAGAGTATCTACAAAAATACAATCAAAAGTATTAAAACAAAAATATCCTATGTGTATGTTTCATGTGTATGTGTATAAAATAATTAAAATATGTGTGTCATAAAAGTGGCGGTTATATAAGTAAAAAGTGGGTTGTAGATAAAAAAAAAACTATTTGCAAATAATCAATATTAAAGAATAATTAGATGTTAATTTTACACTTTAAAGTTTAACTACTTACAAGTATGTACAGGGTGTGGGTGAAACACCTCCCACATTTTAAAAGTTGTTAAAAAGACAATGTACAATTATATATATATATATATATATATATATATATATATATATATATATATATGGAAAGACGACAAGAAATCGCAATAATTGTTGATTTATTTATCAGGTCTGAGCTTTCGGCTTACATAAGCCATTATCAAAGGATGAACATTTAATGTTCAGTGAACATAGAACATTTAAATTATTTTTAACAGAGTGGAGTTATACAGAGAAAATTAGACAGGTCCATATATATATATATATATATATATATATATATATATATATATATATATATTACTGATCTTTAAGTAAATGGCTATATTTGAAAAATTGACATCCTTAAAATGGGAAGCGTCTATTTCTCTTTTTCTAAAGATTCCCATTATCCGAAGGTATTTCTGCTACTTTTTGATGAATTACATCCTTTAATTCCTCAATGGTTGCCGGTCGATGTTTGTAGTCGCCAGCTTTCAAGTTACGCAACAGAAAATAATCGCAGGGGTAGGCGAAATCAGGCGTGCGAGAAGGTTATCCAATGTCCCCGCGTATGTAAATCAAATGCTCTAGAAATATCTCTCACACATCTCTCATCGATTTTGGCTCTATCTCGTTGAAACCAATCATCCAGACTTCAAGGTCTCTGAGTTTTGGTTCCAGTAAAGCACCTCCATATACCGGTCTGATGTTGATATAACCGAGTGATCTACCTCCTAAAAATAGTAAGGATGCCATACACTAAATTTCGCACTACACAGTCACTCGTTCGTCGTGTCGAGTTCTTTCATGAAACTGTCGAGGGTTTTTTCCACTCAGTGGACAGTCTTATGAAAAATGAAGGAAAGACTTGAAGCAACCGAAATGTGCTTCTACAGAAGGATAAGCAACGATGAGGTTTCGCAAAGGAAGGAATCTGATACTTAACATCAGAAAAAGCCAGATGATGTTTTTGGGACGTAAGGAAGGAAGGCTTGGAGAACCTGATGCTCATAGGACGTATAGAGGGGAAAAGAGATAAGGAAAGCAGAGCATGACATACTTGGTAGACTTGAACAGAAGAATGATGAAGCAGGAATTGAGTGGAATAACAGGAAAAAGAATATTAAGAGCGACAAGTAATAGAGAAATGTGGAAGGCGATGATCCCTTAGTCCTGAAGGAACACGGCCTATAAAAGGTGAAGAGGAGGAAGAAGAAGCAAGAATTTTGCTTATTGTCGCAATCAGAGAAGAAAGACTTGTGAGAAGAAAGACATTTGCAGCATCCTTTTGAAGCACGTCATCACAGTACGCCAGGCGGAGCATGTTCGTTCGAACTCCAGAACACACACAGGCGAGGCATATTCTGGAGTTCGACCGCTGTGAAGTCTTCAAGGTGACTTTCTTTTAACTGCAGAATCTGTGGCCCTGCAGATTTTCAACGCACAGCAGTATCGATTTACTACCCGGAACAGCATCATAGCATTAAACGAAAACGAGACGCTCTATTTTCCGATTACAGATTCAACAATCTTATTAAAAAAAAAAAAAAAAAAAAAAAAAAAAATTCAACAGAAAACGCACGCTATTTACTTGTTCAAGCTATGATCGTAACTCATATCTGAAAAGAAAATAATGCATTATTTACATTGTTCGGATTGTTGTCCTCATCTTGATTGTCATGTTTACGACGTTTCGGTCGTTATATGTGCCAGCCTTCTTCAAGTGCTAGGAAATTTGAAACGAAACCTTTATTTCAATCTCTGGAGTTGAGTGGTTTTGTTCTATGTGCGATGCTAATTCCGTATGAAATGTAGTTATCTCCCTTTAAGTCAACTTCCCAAATTATTTATTCACCACTGCTGTAGCCAGGTATTGAACCCACAACTTTTTGAATTAACTCACTGGAGTTTGTAGCGGATAAGAAATTAATTAAAATCAACTCTCTTCATTTTTACAAAAATTCACAATGAGATGTGAAATCCTGGTTTCACCAAATAAAAAGAAAAGAAAAGGATTGACCATGAGCTTAATGAAATGGTCGAAATCAGATTTTGCAAGTAGGTGTTAAAATGATTTTTGACGAATGGGAGCCACTTGCAAGACTATAAAAAGGACTTCGCGAGTAAGTGCAAAAAATCTAGATTACAATAAAAGGACTTCATCAACGTCAGTCAGACAGACGGTAAGATGGGAGCTGCGAGACAAACATATAAAATGTAACTTCAACTTTAAGCGACTCGGACATTGTCCTATTTCTCTTTCTGTGACACTATTTCCCGCTGATATATCTTTTTTTGTTTGGTTTAATACAACAGGGAGAGAGAAATTAATATTAGTGGTATTATTAGTTGTGCTTTATTGCAATCCGCGATGTGAGTTTATGTACAAAACTATTTTTGATACAATTATGTATTCGTAAAATCCGGGGAATAGAAAAATTGGCTGACAGTTGGGAAAAGAGAAAAGAATATAATTTTTCTTTCTTTTTCATATACGAAACGAATTGTTTTGGGCCAGTTAAAATTTTGTAATATGTAAGTAGCCATAACAAAAAAAATACTTCATGAGGTCAGGTAGGGTTAGATCCTCAACAAATATTCTTGGGAACAGATTGTAGGATCAGAAGACAGATGATGTAATCGAAAGAAAGAAGACAGAAAGACATTACACCATCTGAACTGTTGATACTTCATTCGTCGAGCCATGGCTCCTCGCAAATCGTGTGTGTAGGAAATAATCTCATTGGTCAAAAGCTTTGAATCGGCTAGATCCCCCGAAAGGATAGGGGATGGATATAAAAATGAAGACTCATCAAGTTAAAGAGTTAATGTTCAATAATGCGCCTCCGAAAGGAATCCCGAAAGAACGTTATTACTCGGTTCAAACTCCACCCACGTCTACTGAACATGTGTAGAGGCTCATCCCTTGTTCCCTGTTTAGGATGTGGTTCCCGGCTTTCTCTTTTCCAATCTTTTCATTCTTACGTAGCCCCCTGGAATTACAGCCTTGCTTAGGGTGATATGATTTAAAAAAAAAAAAAATTAAAACTTATTTGGAGAATTGAAATTTCTTATTATTCTGCTATGAAGGGAATTTTTAAGAGTTAGGAGAGAGTTTTCAGGCGACAAGGATAAAACAACCCCACACCGCCGCCACCACGTTGCCGCCATTAGCCGCCTCTAATTCGGTAGATTCCGTTAAGCTCCGATAAGAGCCCGAAAGAACTTTGTTGCTTTAAAAGTTACATAGAGAATTGACAGCTCTGATTATAGAGAATATATGAAAAGACTCTAATCAAGATTTGAAAAGTTCTGATTACTTTAACGAAACTTAGAAAAGATATTTTTGTTTGAAGATTGAAAGCCCTGATATTTTGAAGATTGAAAGCTTCTTTTTTGAAAACGAACTCTCTCTCCGTTGTAAACTGACATTCCGACAACTGTATTATCTCCTCCTGTAACTAATAACTATTTTTTTTATAAAGACTTTTTTCGTCACTCTACAGGCGTCTTCGACCTTATGCATTTATTTCATTTTTTGGGTGTATACAAGTGTCCAGTCTGGATCTGGTAGAAATACGGCTACTGGATTTGCTCAACACGACTTTCTGAGATCAAATCACAACATGAGGAGTGGGTCCGTTGTTGTAATAGACATCTTGAGGACCAGCTTCTGTAACGAGTAGATCATAACCAACGGCCAGAAAGCGTTGACATAACTGGTATCGTTTCGACATCATCGCAGCAGGATCCGTTCTCGAACCAGCGAGCAACCGAAACAACCAGCCAGCCGGGTGGCCATGTTACATTTCTCCTTTTTACAAACATTACTACTACGGACATTTTGTACGAACTCTTGATACCTTAACTTTCTCATTGAACATTAATTTTTACGGATTCTTGTTATTCTTTCCTTTAAAACATTTCTATTTTAAAATGCAAAATGTATATTTTATTCTTACACTATTCCACACAATTCCACAAATTCCAACCTGCTGACAACCAAACTTTTGATAACTATGAAAACTTCTGATAATTCTGATGATGATAATTATGCATAAAACTTGTAAGCTGTAGGGAGTTTGGTTAAGTCTGACACAAGGCAGAATTAAGGAAAAACATTAACCATCACCCCTAACACTACAAAATACCCAACGCATATATTCACTGGACTAAGTATTCTTAAAATTCAAAATTCCTAGTACATATACAATGCCGGAGCGTACAAAGACCGAAACATCGTGAACGTGGCAATAAAGATATGAACAACAGTTTGAATGCTGTCAATAACGTAAATATCACCTCGTCTCAGAAGTTTAGAAAAATAAAATGGTAAGACCTTATCTAGATGAAGTCAGCAGTACCACTAAGTAGGTGACAGTTGAAAATGTGAGAGGTCAGTCAGTTAAGTGCCATGAGCGATACACGCTTGGGCGATCATGTCCCGAAAGAGACTATGACTGACTGGGCAGAAGATTATCCCGCAGTAGGTTGCCATTGCTTTCTGCGGTAGACTGATTGCCGATTAAGGCTATAGAACCCAATCTGTCCTGTTATTTAACCCATAACTGGAGGGAAGAGACGGATTAATACCTTTCCCAAGGGTATTTGCGCGTAAGTGAAGGCAATGAATTCAGCTGGAATTCGAACTCGGTTCCCCGTTTTCTCGTTCCTAGCCGATATTCACTGCGCCACAACGCACATCCTAGGAGGTATTACTGTCGTAATCTGTATTCAACTGTCACCTACTTAGTGGTAATGCTGACTTCATCTAGATAAGGTCTTACCATTTTATTTTTCTAAACTTCTGAGACGAGGTGATATTTACGTTATTGACAGCATTCAAACTGTTGTTCATATCTTTATTGCCACGTTCACGATGTTTCTGTCTTTGTACTCATTTTAATATTTTACATCTTCAAATTTTATGATCGACAACTTTCTTATATATATCTCTTTTATATTAATCGATAGTTTGTAAGGAATGAGCACCGAGTCATAAAGCGAGTAATAATGATTATCCGAATAAAATTATAAGGAAAACCTTTCATATTCATACGTGAATACGTATATATATATATATATATATATATATATATATATATATATATATAATTTCTGAAAGCAAAATCGATCATAACAGGTGACTAAATAAAAGATAGATATACAGATTTAACATATGTTATAGCGGGGTATCTTATCTATTCTTTTACCGTTGTAGTGGGAGTCCGTTCTAGTGAAGGGTAGTTGTATACTGTTGTAGGTTAACGGAATTTGCCTTGTTGTAGATAGCCCACTATAAGTCATGAAGAAAGGTTATAAACCAAGAAAAGCAAATTGAGTTGAAAAATAACATTTTTATATATACACATATCAATTAATGTTTTTACAATTAAAGTAATACTTGAATATAGGTCCAACGGAGGTTAAATGTTCTTGGCAAATAATAAGCTGAAAGAGATTTAAGGCTTAGGAATGTGGGGAGCGTGTAAATGAGGAATGTCTTTGATGTAGTCGCTCCTTAGGTCAGTAAGTAGTTTTGAGACAGGGAAGAAGGAATGAGAGATGAAGGGCGAGCATAGTAGCCACTTGACCTGGTCAAGGGAGATATTAATTATTCTAGCCTCTCACCGTCGGCCTGTCTGTTGGGTGCTTTCTGTCTCGGCTTTTTATTTGGGCTTTTTGGATCACAGGTGATCATTTGGGATTTCACACTTGTATTTGATTCTGGGCTTCCCATTGGCTCATAAATAAAATTCGCGTAGGCTCGCGAAATGGAAATTTGATATTTGATTAATTTTTATTTTTCAACCGGAACATCTGCGCGAACATGGATGCGCACCGTCAACTTTTGGTCATTTGCTTTTTGGTCGTGAAAGCACTAACATCTGGTTCATCACTTTTGCTCGGTCGTTATCACCACAATGTACATGAGCACACGCAAACGTACATATAAACAGACAAAAATGTACTTACACGCACACAAATATACATTCGCGCAAGTAAAAACACATTCTCACACGCAAACGTAACAAAAACGCAAACGAATATACTAAATTCCAAACGTACATTCTCACAAACAAGCGCACATGCTACACACAAACGTATCTACTTACACGTAAACATAATTACTGACATGTAAGTGGAACATTGGATATCGGTTCGGAACGAGAAATCGGGGGGGGGGGTCCCAGAGTTCGAATTCCAGACGAATTCATTGTATTCACTTACGCGCATATACCCTTGTGAAATGTATTAATCCGTCTCTTCCTCCCAGTTATGGGTCAAAGAACAGGATAGATTGGGTTCTATAGCCTTGGTTGGCAACCAGTCTACTGCAGAAAGCAATGGCAACCTACTGCGGGATAAACTTCTGCCTAGTCAGTCATGTCTCGAAAGAGACATGATCGCCCAAGCGTGTATCACGTATGGCACTTAATTGATTGAAACGTCCATACCCACACGCAAAGGTATATACTCATACGCAAATGTACTTACTCACACGCAAACGCACATACACGTTTAGCTTGAATCAAATTTAAATGATTTTGTCTTTTTTTTTCTGACAACAATCCTTGGGTAACCAGAAAAAGGTACAACACGAAATGTGAGGTCCTTTGAAACATTGCTATATCTTATAAATGTTATCTTATAATTTTTTGTAATTTAAATGAACAAACACTTGATTTGAAAGGGGGTAATTTTGCCGTTAGCTAAAAGGCAAGTACTGAACTATATTATAATCATAATCAGTAGAATAAATGTAATGTTTGACGTATTTGTTTTACAATTTTCTATCACAGATGATACAAATACCTAGTGAAGAAGGAAAATAATTAATACCACAAATAAAGAAGCAAATATAATATAAAATAAAAATAATAAAAAAACCATGTGGAAAATATCTTAGGTTCTTTGTGTAATATTTTTTTAATACTGAACAGGTTATATTTCTTGATTTTTTTATAATAAAACAGAGTGACACATGTAACTCACGTCGGTGCTCCACGAGAAAGAATAGAAACGTTGGTATTTATTTACCATCACATTCCTGACCTGAGATTTGTCGCGTCCTTCATGTATGACACCCCTCTGCGCTCACACTTGGGTCAGCCTCAGTGTTCTCTTACGACCCTCAAAGCTTCGTCCGGCACACTCTTCGAGAGGGCGTTTTTAAAGGTTATCCAGCGGTCGACCCACGAACCCCCTAGTCTTATCAATGTCTGATTTACAATGTGTTTAATATCACGCTCTCTCAGTGGTCTACGAATTGGCTTGAGGGGTGGTTAGTGCGGACTGAGGAAGAAAGAAAAAATAATTAAGCGAATGAAATGAGGAGAGATTGAAAATATGCGTAAACTTCGGAGGAGGATATTTTTGTGTATCTATAAAACGGGTGCAAAATGGTTGGGGGATTTAAGCCAAAGTTCTTTGTTGGTAAGGTCGTGGGAAGTTGTAGATGATGAAGGACATGGAACGGAAGTGTGAAATAAGGAAGAAGGACATCAAAAAAAGAAAAAAAAAAAGAAATAAGGGAAAATGAGTGAAAAAGTAAAGAAAACGAAAGAAATGAAAGAAAAAAGAATATAGAAGAATGAAATATACGAATATTTAAAGGAAATAAACAAAGGAAAAATATCTGAAGAAAAATAAAAAAGGAATAGAAAATACATTTTTAAAAATAAATCACTCAAGAGAAAATGTAGTTACGTATGGGCTGACGTCACGTTCATCCTTGAGAAATTTGTTTAATATTATGAAGTTGATTATTTTAATTGACTAAAACAAAAATGAATCAGAAACAATATTATTTAGCCATAAAAATATCAAGATGGTGCGGTTAAAACAATTTTTTAATTTGTGTTTTATTCAGAATCAATCTTTTGCCTGTTCAAGCTCTAAGTTATATGAAATTCAAGGACCTTCTCTCAAAATATTCTAGTAAACAGAACTTAAATACTACTTATCTTTCATTAATGATTATACATAAGTTTTGAAGATTTATTGTAAAATAATAAAAAAATCTACCATCCGCCCGTGTATTGAATATTGCTGCCATATCTGGTCGGGTGCCCCTGCTGCTCTCCTTGGGCTTCTTGACAAAATACAAAGGAGGATCTGTAACGTGGTTGATACTGACTTGGCAGACCGGCTGCAGCCGCTCTCACACCGGCGTGATGTAGCTTCCCTGTGCCTCTTCTACAAGTACTTTCATGGCTTCTGCTCCGATGAGCTTAGATCACTGGTGCCGCCTAAGCAGGAATTTACACGAGATACTAGATTAGCAACTAGGTCCCACCCTTTTACAGTTAAACAAATAAGATGTAACCGTAAATTCTACTCCAACAGCTTCTTTTCTCGCGCTTCCCGCCTGTGGAACTCCCTTCCACAAGTCTGCTTTCCCGACAGTTACAATCTCCAGGTGTTTAAATGTAGGGTCAATAGACACCTCCTATCACACTAACTCCCAACTATTCTCACAACACTCTCATCTACCCAACCCTCATTCTCAGTATCCTCACCCGCCTATCACCCACCCTCTGTTATTTCCTATATTTAATCAGCCTTTCTCCAATCTACGTAGCCCCCTGCACAGTAGTGGCAGTGACATTCCTTGCTCGGGGTGAAACGCTTATAAAAAAAAAAAAAAGTACTGAAAAGATAAAAATATGTTAAAATGAAATTGATGTACCCTCCTCATCACTACTTCTAGAGAATAGCTTCCAGCTACAAATTATTTAGTTTGGAGGTAATTAACCAAGTGGTTTTATTTTTTAAATTAAAAAAAATAACTCCATAGTTTACATTCTTTTAATCTTCATCACCATCGTCTTCAGAAGAAGCAGCAGCAACAGCAGCGGTAGCAACCACAGCAGCTGCCATGACCGGATTTTGTCCAGGCGGCTGCACAGCTGGACACTAGGTCTGTTTTTATCAGCAAGTCAGGTGTAAAAATACTTGGAGAATTATGCATTTATCTTCCGTATTATATCCATTCAATTTTGTTGTTGTTTTCAGAATTCCAACCATTGCTAATATTGCTATTTCTGCTGTTGTTTTTTTTTTAAATTCTTGCCACAGAAACCAATATTTCTTCCAGATTTCTTCCAGGATATTAAATCAACGTGGTTCAAAATTCTTGTCGTCACTGTTATATTGTCAGTCAGTTTAGTGCCATCCGTGATACACGCTTGGGCGATCATGTCTCGAAACAGACATGACTGACTAGGCAGAAGATTATCCCGCAGTAGGTTGCCATTGCATTCTGCGGTAGACTGGTTGCCGACCAAAGGTACAGAACCCAATCTGTCATGTTAAACCATAACTGGAGGGAAGAGACGGATTAATACCTTTCCCAAGGGTATATGCGCGTAAGTGAATGAAAGGAATACGACTGGAATTCGCACTCGGCTTCCCGATTTCTCGTTCCGAGCCGAGATCCACTACACCACAACGCACATCCACTATTATATTGTACGCCGAAGTAATATTTTTTTTCTACTTGCAAATTTTATGAGTTTCGATTCTTCGTCGCCACTGTTATGACTCGCTTTCTAACAGTTATATTATTAAGTTTTGATTCAGCTACTCGCTGTGTTTCCTGTAAGAAACACTCTGGACTGATTCAAACAGTTTTATATTTATTTTGTGCAAATACAAAATTGTGGGACAAGGCCAAAAGGCGGATAGATAAAAAATCATCTTCTGTCTTTTAATTTCATTTAACTATCCACAATCGCTACCCCAAACATACCCCTTTCTATACCAAAACAACACATTCTTACTTCCCATTCTTACAGTATCCACTATTATATCTTAGAATCTCTATAAAGTCCTAACTAATTCCAATATGTACAATTCTTGTCTGTGGGAGAGGGTAAGAAAACAATTCACAAATATAAACTCCAATGTGTATTTATAATATGATAAACTATTTAAAAGAAACTAAATAAAATAGTATTAGTAATAACCCCTTCCCCAACCCCTGTACATAATTGCGGCTGGAAAACCAGGTAACTGGACAAAATTAATGTGGGAATTTAATAATATAAAACATACATTCGTCCAACTATTCACTCAAACACGCACTCATCTAAGTACATCAACAAATACGAAAACAATAAAAAAAACACACCAGAAATACGAAGGGCATCCAGAATCCTCCAGAGAACTGTCATCAATGGACACATAACAGGGAGAGGTAGGGAAATTAAACTAAAGAAAATTTGGGCAGAAAAAAGAGGCCAAACTGCTAGCTAAGTGAACTTTGAAAGAAAAAAACTAAAGACACTAAACGACCCTAAATTAACCTAATTTGGAAGTTGGTTGCTAATGTTCGATCGAGTTGGAGCAATATCTTAATGCCTAACGGGAACCAAACGAACACTCTAAATCGGCCGCACTTACTCAAGATAGATTATCAAGAGTCACTTAAATTCTGATGAAGGGAACCACCGCCTTTATGTCCTATATTTGACATTAAACTGATGCTTAAAGAGTAAGATAATTTTGTAAGAGATTAACTTTTCGTCCCCATTGAATTGCTTCTGACATGTCGTCAATTTCCCGACTTTGATAATATCTAGCAAACAAAAGAATGCATTGCGTTCAGCCTTCGTCAACGACATTGTTACAGAAAGAATTTCTCACAAGGACGAAAAGCCTTTAGCGCAGCGTGCAAAAACCATAATATCTTTAACAAACTTGCCAAAAAGAACTACAAAATTCCAATGAAAGAAAGTGTAATCCAAGGTTTCCACCATTATATCACAGCGAACACATTTTGGAAAATTTTCAAAGGAGTTATTACTAATACTATTTTATTTAATCTTTGTTCGAGCAAGTGGGCTTTTCGAATCATCAGCCAGATGTTTGATGACTCATAATTAGTGAGACATTTTTAACCAGAGCATCCAAAGACTTATTGCTTTGTAAGAAGGAGCTCGCTAATCAAATCATCCTGAATTGACCCCTTCACTAACATGTGATATAATCCCTTACGGTACAACTGTTGGACGCCGGAGAGACTATCCGTAGACCGTAAAAAGTACTTGACAACATTAAAATAAGCGCTGGGTCTTCTCCTCCCATGAGTGCACGATTTTGAGAAATGGAAAGTTCTTACGGGCGTCTTCAGTACAGAATTCGTCCTTACCATCCGATTGCTAACACATTCGATCAAGGAAGGCAGTGCCAGGCGTATGTTGACGAAACTCAACGCTAGGCACACCCAGATTGCCTTCAGAAGGGTGGAAGTAACAGATCTTCCAAACTAAATTGTATGTCTTGTCTCCCCACAAAAAGGCAAACAAGAGCCTTAATTACATTGGTATGGCACACGAGAATTGATTTACGGAGTGTTGGTAAAGGAGAACAGGGCAGATGTGCAAAACATATACTTCGTCCTCCCACTTAAGGAAAGCTTGTTCCGGGTTCACAAACGAACTGCGACATCGGCCTTCTCTCACAACTCCGACTATTTCATTTCAAAGAAAAGATCGAGACCGAACCAGACGCCGAGTATCTTGACCTGCAAAGTATCCTCAGAGGAAAGGCCCGGGTAGAGAAGCTCTCTTTCAAGCACCCAACCGTAAGCCAACAGACTTATCGCGGTTGATCTTGGTCCCTATTACCGTCTCAGTCAGTCTCGGCTCTGCTCGACACAAGAACAGATACGTCGTCATTGATGGAGTATCTGACAGAGGTGGTAGCAACAGCTAGATAAATTATGCGTAGAACCGGATTCGTCTTTAATTTGCAAAGGAAAGCCTCCAGTAAGCAAGAACGTAGAGAAAAGGAGAAAGCAGACAACCTTGACGAATGAAGCGAGAAAATCTTTAATCGAACCCCTTTCACTTCCACCATCTTACCGAGAGACGCATGCAGACGTCGGATTCAGGTGCGAAAGTACAGTGTATAACTGGCGGGCAAAAAGATAGCTTCCAGAATTTGATGGTCAACTTTTTCGAATGCCTTGGACTGATCTAAATAATCAGCGTAGCTTCACTATCAGTTTGCTCGATGATCAAGCGTACCTTATGAAGGTTGTCCTGAATAGTCCTGTTCGGAGCGGATCATACTAGAGTGAACACCCTGCAAACGGTTGGTTACGATAATGGCTAAAATCTTAAACTTAGGGTTTAACGTCTTTAAAGGAATCTATCCAATCTCCAACATTCTTGTATAGCAATTTAAATTTGAAATGTTGAAGTATAGACCCCTACTTCATCCAATTGTTGTAATTGTTTTAACAGAGAAACAGGGGCCTCCCTCAAGTACAGTTCTTAAGACAAACCATCTCATTCAAAAGTCAACCAGATTCAGTGCTTCCCAGCTTTCCGACTATGTAATGGAACACTCGCACCCAGCCACTTCAACTTCCTCGAGGCGGGGAAAGCTAGATAAATAAGGGTTTAACTGTGCATTGTGCAGACACGTCTCCGTGGTGAATACATTCAAAAAGTACGCACGAAAAGACTCACACATGCCTGCATTTTCAGCCGCGGTCAGTTTGATCTGATGCAATTTATCGAGTGAATACTTGGACAACTCAAGAGTCATACATCAATTCTCTTAACTACAACTAAAATGCACTGTCGTAGACAAGTCCCCTCTATTTCTCCATGTCAACATTACCTCCCGGAGGGGCACATTACGATACTTATTGACAAGATCAAACTTGTAGATAAAGTCCCGAAATTGTTTCACATCCCGGTTTGTAATACCCGATCTTTCCCCTATACAACCAATGTCGGTATCAAAGACGGCATTCAAATCACCCGCTAAAATTACCCGATGAAATGAGGTAAAAACGGCTCGATCTGCCGAAGCAAATCAGGCTGACTCAACATAGTCACTGAGCGCATAAAAAAACCCTCTGAGAAGAAAAGCCCGAGCCGTTAGAGTAACATCCTGATTGAAAAGCATGTCCGTCGGATCTGCAAAAACAGGAGCACATCCTGCATCCAAAGACTTACCCACTAGTCAAGAAACTTCTCTCGAGCGTCCATCAAAACATATTGAATAGAGGACAAACCCTCTAGACAGAAAGATTTCATCATCGCAAGTTGAAAACCGAGTATCCTGTACACAGCATACAGTCACCCCGAGACGCTGAATATCACCTCTCATCTCTCCAAACAAGTTAGTTTTCAGTTGGTATCTTCAGTGCGAAAATTACAAAGATTTGGGGACGGAGACGAAGGTCAAACCACCTAGCATTATATCAAAGCTCCAACTCATGTTCACGTTGTCAGAGGTGGGGGGCATCTAGTATTTTGCCAAACTGAAATAGGCAGTTCGGTGCTCTCTTATTAAATAGGTAAGACCTCGTATATCGCTAATCTGGTCTTGAGCCAACACTTTTATTTAGTTCGTAATATAAGTTGCAGTTCTATCTTTGGATGACTTATTTGACTCCGATATTGGAAATCGATACTCCGATATCCGATCGGGTCTGATCAAAATCAGTTTTTCACCCCTTTTATTTTAGTTTTTGTTTCGGGTTTGGCTCTAGGTAGGTGTAATTGTGGTTCTTGGTCTCAGTCATGATACCATTTGCTCAGAGGACTTGTTTAGCCTTCAAGATTCACTTTACGACGAAAAGAAACTTATTTGATATCGATGCCAGGAAGTCAGAATTTGACTTGCATCCATTCATTTTTCTTTCAGTCTGCGGTTTCGCTTTGGCTGGAAACAACTATTGCTTTTTGGTCTTTTGTGCCAACGTCCGGGGAGTCTGAGCTCCAGGACCGTGGATTGGTTTTAAAGCTTTCATTGCACCCGAGCAACGCGGGCTGTACTGCTAGTACAAAAATAAAAAGGAGTGCGTCTTCTCACTGGATTTATTCAACCTATAAAGCGAGGCCATTCTGAGAGAATTAGAAACCATGCAGGGATTTGTCATTGGAGATCACAATCTTAACAATGTAATATATAGAGATGACGCTGTGCTGATAAGACACAGAAAGGAAACTACAAAATCAGCTGCAGAATGTAGTGAAGAAAGTCAGAAGAAAGGACAAAATTTAAACTACAAGAAAACTGAATGCATGGCCATCAGTAAGAAGTGGAGCCCAAAATGTCAATTGTATGTTGGGGATACTAAAATCAAGTAGGTACAGAAATTTAAATACCTGGGAAGTATTCCAACAGAAGATGGAATGTGCGACACAGATCAGAAGACATGTTAGGATGGTCACAGATGCATTTTGAAAGCTAAGGATATTAAGAGACAGAAAAATTTTGTTGGAAACAAAGAAAAGGAGTACTAAACTGTTACGTGATATGTCCTTCTGTATGGCAATAAATGCTGAACAATTTTCTCAAAGATGAAGACTCGAAGCAACAGAAATGTGGTTCTACAGAAGGATGCCATAAGCCATACATATGAGCAACTACAAGGTTTAGGAAAAAATGAAAAGACAGTAACTTATACTTAACATGAGGAAGAGACAGTTGAAATTTCTGGGACATGTAATGAGGAAGGAGGCTTGGAGAATCTGATACTCACAGGGTGGATAAAGGTAATAGGGTAAAGCAGTGTAACATACTTGATGGGCTCGAGGATGGCAGAACAAGATTGGGAAAAAATGACAAGATGAAACTACAAGTAGCAGGATGATGTGGAGGGCCGTGATCGCCTATATCCTGAAGTTTCTTTGTCACCCCTTTCTTGTGGTCCTTGCTTTTGTATTTATTTACTCACTCATTAAATTTTACTTTGTTTCTCCCACTTTTATTTCTTAACTTCAATATGTGGGTGTTGAGTTCTCCAAACCTTTTTTTGTGTCCAATACAATTTCAGTTCTCATTTTCTGATTCTCAGCAACAGTTTCTTTTTGTTTTTCTTTCTATTTTCTTATATGCTCTCATATTTTCACATTCACCAGTACAGCATCTATTATGCCAACTCTCTCCTTCATCTATGAGGAAATTGTCCAATATATTGTGTCATATGGAAGATTAGATAACATAGCAGTCAAGCACTCTTTTTACTTCAAATGACGCTTTCTAATCACTTAATACATCGTTTTACTCTTTCTATGCTCCAAGTGAAGTGGCACATTGCCAAATCTGCTGCTATGAAAGTCGGCTCTCTGTGCAGGGCCCGGAAATTTTTCCCAACTGAATCTATTCTGCACATATACAAATCTACCATCCGCCCGTGTATTGAATATTGCTGCCATATCTGGTCGGGTTCCCCTGCTGCTCTCCTTGGGCTTCTTGACAAAATACAAAGGAGGATCTGTAACGTGGTTGATACTGACTTGGCAGACCGGCTGCAGCCGCTCTCACACCGGCGTGATGTAGCTTCCCTGTGCCTCTTCTACAAGTACTTTCATGGCTTCTGCTCCGATGAGCTTAGATCACTGGTGCCGCCTAAGCACGAATTTACACGAGATACTAGATTAGCAACTAGGTTCCACCCTTTTACAGTTAAACAAATAAGATGTAACCGTAAATTCTACTTCAACAGCTTCTTTTCTCGCGCTTCCCGCCTTTGGAACTCCCTTCCACAAGTCTGCTTTCCCGACAGTTACAATCTCCAGGTGTTTAAATGTAGGGTCAATAGACACCTCCTATCACACTAACTCCCAACTACTCTCACAACACTCTCATCTACCCAACCCTCATTCTCGGTATCCTCACCCGCCTATCACCCACCCTCTGTTATTTCCTATATTTAACCAGCCTTTCTCCACTCTACGTAGCCCCCTGCACAGTAGTGGCAGTGACATGACTTGCTCGGGGTGAAACGCTTATAAAAAAAAAAAAAAACATCCCTTGTTCCCTGTTTAGGATGTGGTTTCAGGCTTTCTCTTTTCCAATCTTTTCACTCTTTTCCTTTTTGTTTTTGTTTTTGTTTTTTCCTCAAATGGAGTAGACAGACTAAACTATAGCCCGGTTCACACTTCACCCACGTCTATTGAACAGGTTAAGAGGCTCATTCCTTGTTCCCTGTTTAGGATGTGGTTTCCGGCTTTCTCTTTTCCAATCTTTTCACTATTACATAGCCCCCTGCACATCAGTGGCCTTACCGCCTTGCTCGGGGTGATATGATTAAAAAAAAAGTTCTTTAGTTATTATTATTTCACATCTGGTGAACTAAAGACAATATTTGCCTGTGGCCAGCAGTACGTCTCATGTGAAAGAAATTGTACTTTCAATCATTCCTTGAGGTGTGAAATGGTGGATCATCACTGTTCGGATCACTATATCTTTCATAGAGAAACAAATTTTTGTGGACGCTAGTCCACCACTAAGGCCATTTTTGAACCTCTGTTATTCTTAGGGGTCATTTAGATCCCCATTTTCATTTATGAGATGTAAATAACTTTTGGCGATATTAACTATACAATTTGATAGAATTTCCAGCATGATTACGATTCTTCGATGTTCGCATTATTATGTGCCTCGTTTGATTTTGCTAAACTCATATCATTGTTATCATCTTTACATTTGCCTTTACTAATTTTTATATCCTTATATTTGTTTTCTTGACATTATTGGATTGATACCACCCACTTATTTTCATTTTCTTTTACCGAGTAGGCCTGCCTTAGAAGCAGACTCGAAAATGTCTTTTCTTACCGATTTTTATCGGCCATAATGCTAGTTTTGACTTTCAATAACTAACAAGCGGGAATTTTTTCTTGCTAATTATAACTGTAAGTAAATTGTAGGTGGGGTTAAGGATAAAGAAAACGTCAACATCAAACTTACAATCCTTAAATAATTTCTACAACAAAGATAAGTAGAAATGAAATCAACTAAACAACACAAACATACAAAAATAAACGTATATACTATAATGAAGAAAAAAAACAACTGTTTATCTTAATACGAAAAAGGAAAATAAACTTGCTAATTAACCGGAAAGAAAGAAATCAAATAAATCAAAAAATGTAAAATAAAACGATAAAAAAGAAAATGATGTTCGGTTAAAGAAAAAATAAAATTCGGCGAAAGATGAAAACAAAATCTTAAAGTTCGTTCAAAAGACGAGAAGAAAAAGAGTTTAAACAAAAAGCAATAAACTTTAAAAAATTAGACAAAAGTCTTGGAAACCCGAGAGAATTAAAATAAATGTTGGTTGAAATCAAAACCTGGAAAGATTAAGCAACTGATAAGAAAATTTACTATTCAAAAATCCTTCAAAACAAATTAACAAAAAAATAAAAATAAAAAGAATATCTGTTCAATTTCTTTCAAAGAAAGTATGTAATATATGTAAACTACAATTTAAACGCAAATGAACTAAAATTAAAAAAAAAACGGTAACCTGGTAAGATTTTGTTAAACCATAAAAATAGAAATAAAGATGTCTACCAAAGAAACCGGAAAAAATAAAATTAAAAGCCTGAAAAAAGTTAAAAATTAAATTCAAATACGAAATGAACAACAAATAAAGTAAAAACAAATAAAAATAATCTTAATGGAGAGTTTTGGGCAAAAAAGTTCTCTGTACTTGTCTAATTTGTACCAACACCACCGGTTTAAAAATAGGCATGGTCGCGTCAGTAACAAGACTTCTAAGACCAGATGTAGTTGGACTGACTTCAACGGATTATAATATTTATTGTTATGTACAAATGCACCACAAAGACAAAATGGCGAGAATGGGCTGGTCTTTATTTGTCCTATCTTACCTTATCAATAACTTTCTAAACCAATAGTTCGCATATTGCTCCTTTAATCAAAACATCCCATCCACGCAAAACACTATAATGGCACACTTCTTCAAAAAATTCATACCGTATCTTATATGTACAATCTTTTTGGAATAAAAATTTGATAAAAATCAAAGGCAAAATGATTCCACTGTTCATAATATTGAAAAGTATCTACATTACTAAACAAAACTTGTGTAGTATGGGACACCCACGCAGTTAATCATGATAATCAGAGATAACAATTAACAGAGTGGAATTATTAAATCAATTTCATGCACATCTTCAATCACTCACATTTCTACTCACATAAATACAGCAATAATTACGAAAAATCACCCTTGAAACGAATGCGTCTTACAGTAACCAGAGAACATTCATCCCTTTCACATAAATGGGGAGGGGAATGAGAACAAAGCAAAGATTAAATGTTTGGGGACAAAAAGATAAAAGAGCCGATGAACCATTATACCCCGGCTAAGTAAGTATTTACCTCATCCCACCACCACTAAGACGCAGATGTGACACAGATTCTAGGTTTTATGTGGGGAACCCGAACGCATGCGCAAGGGCAAGCACTAAAAATTGCCCAGTCCCCGTGAATTCCGGTCTCACGCTAACCTTGGTGGCAACCACCGATCCACCCTGTTGGTGCAATGAGGGGGCACAGCCTCCAGCTCCGGAACCGGGCAGCTTACTGTATAATTTTTCTCAATTGCATGTCTGTCTTCGGACAGAGATACAACGGAGCCGTATTTTGTCCTACGCTACTAAATAATGATGATCCCCACCTCCAACAAAGGTGTCAGGTAAATACCTCAGATGTAGTTCAAAGAAAATGGAAAACGTTCTACGCTATCTTAACATTGGACGTGGATGACAAATTTTTAATCAGAAGATCAATATCTTTAAACCTAGGTCTCCTCCAAATACCACTTTAAATTAGACCCCTTTAAGCAAACCAAATGTTCATCCACCTTTTACCGAATTTTACATTATTTGGACTTTTAGCTGGTACTTAAAAAATAAAACTAGTTAAGAAGAAGAACACACTTTTGCCTTCATAAAATTACTTCTGCCACGTCGTCCAAGTCATGACTTTCGTAATATCGAGTAAACACAAGAACACTTAGTGTTAGTTACTCTTGAGCTGCGGCACAACATTGCTACAGACGGAACTGGCTTCTAGGGTACAAAACATTTCGTCCAGAATGCAAACCATTTCGTCTTCACTCAAGTCACACAACTGCTGTACGACGGTGCAGTGAAAGAAGATGTGGTCTAAGGACTCCAGCAAATTACCTCAGCGCACGCACTTTGCAGTAACTGCCAGCCCTGCTGCACAGAGCTTTTTGCTGACCAAGAAAACCTTCCTCAATATCGACCTGGTAGATGATGTTTCGTCGTTACAGAAATACCGTAATAGTGACAAACACAAATGACAAAATACGAAAAAACAAAACAAAACAACTCTAATGTAAAAACAAACATTCATAGAAAGTAGCCAAAGCTGAAAAAGTAAAAACTAAAAATGAAAAATTCACTTAACAAAGGAAAAACAAGAAGAAACAAAATGAGCCAAAACAAAAATAAAGCTTATCACTATATTTTCCAACAAATAGTCCTCGTGTAAGGTTGAATGCATGACACGCAAAGAAAACAATACTGACTTCAACGGGATGGTATTTAACCATGCCTTCGCATTCAGAAGAGACTTGGCGCAAGGTTGCGATTAACCTAGTGAGCTCATGCTCTCGAGCCAAGGAACAAAATTTGCCTAGCCTTTGCATACGCGATATCGGGCAAAACGATTGGCCATTCTTCTCAGCCGAGAAGAATGGCCAATCGTCGAACTCTGCACGAAGGCAATGAGTATGACAGTTGAGAGGTAGACTATAGACTGCCTAACGGCAATTGGCTGGTATCTACTCATTCCATCCTTACTGAGAAAAGATGACGCAACGTCTGGTTTAATGTAGAGAATCAGGGCACTGGCACTCGGGCCAAAGGTCAACATTTCCCCAGCCACTGCATACGTGAGATCGGGCACAATGCTTGTCAATTCTTCTCAGCCGAATTTCAAAACAGAGATCTTATCTTTCTCAGCCGAGTATTGGTCTGTATCTGGATTAGTTCATATGTGTCACCGGATGGTTTATTATTCCTTTTGCAACGCCAGGTCAAACCACGGCTGATTTCTCCAAGTTGAAGAATCGCTTTTGTCACGAAGACTTGGTTGTTGGCATTAGTCTAGGAAGCCATCTGCTCGTCGATAGCTTGTCATCACCACATTAGCTGGATGTATAGATTTGTAGCCCAATCTAATCAAGTGTGGGGGCCATCCTTTGATCCCAAAAGTAGATCTATCCACGTTGACACGTCTCCCTATTAATAAAGCTATCCACCTTAAAATATATATATATTTTGGAAGAACCAGTTTTATATCCGATGACCCCATCAAGCAGCATGCTGTATTACTTTAGATGTGTGAATATTATTTTTTATATTAAGCATAAAGGAAGATCAGTGGTTCATTATAAAACAAAAACAAATAACAAAAAATAATTTAAATTCTGTTTATAATCACACATTTTTGTGACAAAAATTTATCGTAAATAATCAGACCGGTAGAAATAAATATTATTTAATTAGTTTGATTATAAACATAATAGCTACTTAAATACGAGTATCGATCAAAAATAATGTTCAAACAAATAATTTCATATATTTATATGTATATATTTATAGATCCCGTTTGTATTAGATACCAAGTTAAAGATATAGTTTTAAGGTATCCTATATTTATAAGTTAAATGCTCAATGTCAGGAATAGAACTTAGTGGAAATATAAAAGTAGCCACTGAAGTCACCAGCGAGTCTGAATCATGCTTGAAAATCAATATTTTAGGTAATTATTTTGTTGGTGTGTGTATGTGTGTGTGTGTGTGTGTGTGTGTGTGTGTGTGTGTGTGTGTGTGTTGCTAGGGTGTGTCTGAGTCTATACATTATGTTCTTGGTTGGTTTTCAATTGTAGCGAATGGCCTTGTTTCACTCTTAAAAACAGTTGTATGTCTGGATCAGGTGTTTATTGTTGAATTTTTGCATCATGTCTACGATGGCAAACATCAACGTGTCATTGGTATTGTTAGGGCACAGACTGGTCAATTTCTTGACGTCACCTCCAGACCTAATAATTCTGGGAATTCAAACAAAGCCAGCAAGAAAATACTACGTTAGTAAAAATGATGTTCAAGAAATAAAGTTCAAGAACACACACACACACACACACACACACACACACACACACACACACACACACACACACACACATATATATATATGGAATAACTATATATTTTTTTATATACAGAAACAATTTTGGGGTAATGATATATGATAAAAGAAAAAAGATTGTCGTGTGTCACATTTCCTTTGTTAGGATTTCAGCGGCTCTAACTTTGTTTACGCTTATGAAACGATATGTGCGCACGAATGGGACCGATTTAAAATTTTAATTTTTAAGTATTTGCGATTTGGTTAAATAATCTATCCGATTCCATTGATATTCTTTTTCCTTTTTTCCATTACTTATGTGTTAGATATCACACCCTGTGATAACAGAAGATTTGCCAAAAATGGTAAAAGTTTGTATGAACCTGGACGAAAATCTACCGTGTAATGTCTAGCGATGAAAGCAGTTTCTATAAGTTTTCGTTTTAGTGAATTATTTTCTCTTTTAATTAAGGTAGCATTTTTATATAAAAAAAGTTGTGGTTTGTCTCGTGACGGTGAGCAATTAATACGTTTAATGTCTTATTTTGTAAAATATCCTTTTTGAGCTCATATAATATTTTATTGAAATCCTTGAGGTTTCTCCAATGTATTCTCTGTGGCAATCACTCCTCCTTCAAGATTTAGCTTATTGTTTTGATTTGTATTCGTTAAGTATTTTATTTTTGCTTTAGATGTAGTCGTGATAATTTTATGTAGATTTAAGAAAGGGTTTGGTTCGAAATTACCAAAAGTTTAACCAAGCAACAGATGAAAGCTACCGGATACAACGGCCAAAACGTGGTGATAACAAAGCAAGTATAAAGACAGTAGTTTCTATGTCAGTCAGTTAAAGTGCCATACGTAATACACATTTGTATGTAAATATCGTAAATAATGATAACTCTTCACCTGAGAAATTCAAACAAAACTGAGCAAAATCAGCAGTCTAATTGTTTAAGAATGAATATGTAAAACAGGAAAATAAAATTATATTTTAAGGAAAAAAAAAAGACCTTTCCCTAACCGAAAAATTCATATTTATTAAGATTTTGTTTGCTTACATTAAAATATGATAAAAGAAAACATTACTAATGTTCAAAGATGTTCTTTTATAGATCTTCTTTCTTTCTTTTGAAGTTATTTACTTAACAGTCTCGTCGCCAAAGTGTTTTGAATGGCTAGAAGCATCTTTAAATTTAGGGCGACGAGTAAGAATTTGTATATCATTTTCACAGGTGAGCAAATAAGTTTCAGAATGGACCCCTCATCAGCTCCCTATTGGGGAACGACTTATTTTTGGCGCTTAACCTGGAGTCGCAATTAAAGATACGATAGTAATTCAGAGAAACATCTCAAGACATAAAATATAATGACTACGAAGAGCTTATCTAAGTGAATGTATCTGTGCGCATGCGTGTGTGAGTCTATTGTGCGTATGCGTGTGTGAGTGTATTGTGCGCATGCGAGAACCACAACTTATTTTGCCATTCAGTGATGATCATATTTTTTATCGTTTCTATTCACACCTTTCTGAGATTGAAAACTGATAAGACAACACCAGATTTTCGCAAGATTTCCCCGCAAACGTCTTCCGTTTTTCTCTCAATATCTCCTTTATTTTTAATTTCTTATTTCTTTTTAATGTTTTTCCGTCCTCCAATTTGGTTAACCATGCTACAAGGTAAATGCACGCCTCCTTCCTGTTATTCTAGCATGAAAAAAAAAGTAATAAAAAAATCAATTTAGAAAAATGTATTAAATAAGGAAAATGTAAGGAAAAAGTCAGATGTTCTATGATGGCAAATAATTAATATCAATAAGACAAATAAATAAAACCCTAAAAGTAATATTCGTAATAAAATCTGTAAAAAGAAAAATAAGTACATGAGAAGTCAATAGCTAAATTGAGGCAAAGATATGCTTATTTATCATTATTACGGCAAAATATAGATATCGATATGCAATCTGAAATGACCGCAGCATATATATTGAGTATCTTACATTAAAACATATATATATATATATATATATATATATATATATGTGTGTGTGTGCAATGATCTTTATTATAAAATAGTATATATATATATATATATATATATATATATATATGTGTGCAATGATCTTTATTATAAAATAGTATATATATATGTATATATATATATGTGTGTGCAATGATCTTTATTATATATATATATATATATATATGTGTGCAATGATCTTTATTATAAAATAGTATATATATATATATATATATAATGCAATGATCTTTATTATATATATATATATATATATATATATATATATATGTGCAATGATCTTTATTATAAAATAGTATATATATATATATATATATATATATATATACGAGAAAAAATCGCAAGATCGCCACAAGATTGTGGCGATCTTGCGATTTTTTCTCGTGTGTTTTTGCTCTACGTTACTGCGTCTTAGTTAATCCTTTTTGGTTAGTTTAGTATAGAGCACTTTTCTTTCTTTGTGGTTTGTTCCGTTTGAGGGTTTTTTTCTTTGCTGTGAAGTGCTGTATGTATTGTCGGTGCTCCGCAGTTTTCTTTTTTTCCCCCTCGTTGTCCAAAGCTTTATAGCCGAGGGCGTTAACGGAGTTAGATTCTGCCGGTTATTCGTGGTTCTTAAAAATTACTTGTGTAACATTTTAAGATTTGAATACGTACAGAGTCAATTTTATTATATATATATATATATATATATATATATGTGCAATGATCTTTATTATATATATATATATATATATATATATATATATATGTGCAATGATCTTTATTATAAAATAGTATATATATATATATATATATATATATATGTGCAATTATCTTTATTATATATATATATATATATATATATATATATATATATGTGCAATGATCTTTATTATAAAATAGTATATATATATATATATATATGCAATGATCTTTATTATATATATATATATATATATATATATATATATATATATATATATAAACGTTTTTGTCGTTCCCGAAAACCTGAAACCGGTCGGTATATTTATATTTACTTAACTACTTGACGACAAAATTATTGCAAAAAAATAAAATAAGGCACTATTAAAAAGTGATATCGAGGAAAGAGTTAAACTGGCAGTAAAGTTTAAATAATGGCAATAAATATAATAAACTAAGCCTCTGCATCGCAACTGTTACTCTCGCCGTGAGTGCGACAGGATACATACATGCATACATACATACATACATATATATATATATATATATATATATATATATATATATATATGTGTGTTGTTATGTGGACTGACCCATATGACACATGAACTCTCCCAGATTATATATGAGCAGCAGTATTTCTATGTAGAGAGTGAGAGTGAGTGCAGAGTCTATTCTAGCAGTTAATACTGACATCCGGATTAACAGTCACGTTAATAATCTCTCACTGGTATATGTTTGTACTGCTGTTTTTGTTAAATATGTTTGCTTAACTCTATTTTTCCTTTGTGTCTTTATTTCTGTCCCCAACTAGGCCACAACAACTTAACGACTAGGTTTCTTAAGAACTCTTGAAGACCCCAAAATAACTACGCGGGAATTGTCAATACTGGTTCAACATTGTAAGCAAGGATTTTTTTTTCCCGCCACACTTTCTTCTATTCAGTAGTACTTGGTAATCCAGAAAAGGAAGCCGAAATAAAAAAAACAGTCTAATAACTTACACTAAATTTGAACTCGAGCCGCTAAACTACGAGAATTCATGTTTTTCGAGAAAAAAAGCACTCTCTTAATGAGTTAGAAATTAAAGTTATTCTCTTCCAATTAATTATTATTTCGTTATTAAATAAGAAAATAAAGATTTTTGTATTTTTTATTGTTATTCAAAGAAAAGTAAAGTTTCTATTTGAATGTAAGTTCTATTCGGGTAATCCTAAAAAATGACATGGATAAACATGGTCGAAATTAAATCCGCCATGCTCGAAATACTTAAGTTCCAACTTGAACAGCAAAATCAACAGGAGCTGAAATGGAAAGAGAAATGAAGCCAACGAGAAACTTAAATGGAAAGAAAAGTAACTTGAGCAGCGAAAAAGAATGGAGCAGTTCCAGCTGGATACGACAGAACGACTTGAAATTTAAAAGCAAACTGCGAAAGAACGACTTGAAATTCAAAAGCATGCTGAAAAAGAACGGCTTGAATTTCAAAATCAAACTGATGTCATACATCAGAAACTCGAAGAAATTCTAATTCATGCTCAACAAGAGTAAAGAAATTTGCTTAAACTGGCAAACTGGGGACAAATTAGTGAAAACGAAAATACGTTCTCACATAACACGATCTGGGGCGCAATAGACACTTTTAAATATTCTCCGGACGAGGATATAACTTTAGCCTCCTATTTTTGAAGATTCGAGAATTTATACTCCACAGATGTATCTGTGTGTATTTGAATACACATTCCAGTATCGTAAACTGTGTACATTTATGTCCACCGGCCTGTGCAGTCGAGACTTAATCAACGAAATGGAAAATATTTCGAACCTGCAGCTTTCTTGTCGGAAAGAAATCAAAGGCCGCCGTATATTTAAACAACTCTCACAAAGAAGATTTCACAACCGAGCTTTTTTCTTTTATGTGCCGTGTCCTTTCAGGACGTAGGCGGTCATGGTCTTCAACGTCTCCCTGCTCCTTTGTAGCTCTTAATGCCCTTTTTATTGTTACGCTCCCAAACCTTGCTCAGCCATTCATTTGGTCAAGCTTATCAAGTATATAATGCATTGGTTTTTAATGTCTTTCTCTCTGTCTTCTGAGTATCAGATTTCCCAAGCCGTCTTTTTTTGTTACATATTCCAGAAATTTCAGCTGTTTTCGTATATTTTTTTCTTTTTTATGTGCTGTGTTTCTTCAGGATGCAGGCGATCACGGACTTCCACTTGCCCCTGTCCCTTGTCGCACTATCTATCTACCCCAAATCCAGCTCCGGCATCTATATGTTCAAACCCATCAAATATAACTTGCACTATTTTCCCCGTCTCTCTTTCTTCAAGTTGTCCTTCCTCATTACATATTCCAGAAACATCAGCTGTCTTTTCCTGATGCTAAATGTAAGTTTCCTTTACGCTTGCATCCTCTCCATAACCTGGTCGTTGCTCACATATTTGGTCCATGGTATCCTCAGTAACCTTCTGTAGAACTACATTTCTGTTGCTTCGAGTCTGTCCTTCATCCTTGAGAAGATTATTCAGCATTTGTCTGAACTCTAACCCTGACCCTAACCCTGCTAATCTTCTCACTTCGTTTTTTTTTTCAATTGGAGTAGATAGACTAAACTATCGCCCGGTTCACACTCCACCCACATCTATTGAACAGGTGAAGAGGCTCATCCCTTGTCTTATGTTTAGGATGCGGTTTCCGGTTTTCTCTTTTCTAATCTTCTCACTTCGTTTCTTTTTTTTTTCAATTGGAGCAGATAGACTAAACTATCGCCCGGTTCACACTCCACCCACATCTATTGAACAGGTGAAGAGGCTCATCCCTTGTTTCCTGTTTAGGATGTGGTTTCCGGTTTTCTCTTTTCTAATCTTCTCACTCTTATGTAGCCCCCTGCACATCAGTGGCGTTACCGCCTTGCTTGGGGTGATATGATTAAAAAAAAAAATGACGACATATATTACGTAACAGTCTAGTACTGTTTTCTTTGTTTCCAATGAAGTCTTCCTCTCTTACAATATTCTACTGACCCTTTTAAAGACAGCGTTGGTCATGCCAATACGCCCCCGGATCTCTATATCGCACTTTCCGTCCTCTGCAAAGTTCAGCTACCCTATTTAAGGAATGCATATCTCTTGTTCTTATTCCCCGAAGTCTACATCTGTTGAATTTTTCGAATCAAAAAAATATAAAAAGTAAATTGCAAGGAACTACAGTATTTTATTTATCATTCAACGACTTTTTCTTATATATTATGTTTTAATTACTAGATTACTCGTATTTGACCACCAACCTGTTTATTCTGGAATCTTAATAAATAAAAGGTGCATCCTGGCAAGATTCGTATCCCTTTCATTAAATATTAATTCGAAATATTTTTTATCACATAAAACATTAATTTTAGTTTTGGTGCATTGGATATCGGCTCGGAACGAGAAATCGTGGAGCCGAGTTCGAATTCCAGCCGAATTCATTGCATTCACTTACGCGCAAATACCCTTAGGAAAGGTATTAATCCGTCTATTCCTTCCAGTTATGAGTTAAATAACAGGACAGATTGGGTTCTATAGCCTTGGTCGGCAACTAGTCTACTGCAGAAAGCAATGGCAACCTACTGCGGGATAATCTTCTGCCCAGTCAGTCATGTCTCTTTCGAGACATGATCGCCCAAGCGTGTAACACGTATGGCACTTAACTGACTGACCCGTATTTGAGTGCATCATCTAAGCTTTATTTAACGCTGTTTGCTTGATATACCAGCCATAATAAAGATGTACGCTCCAGTAGGATTCGAACTTTAGTCTTTATTTTACTGTGAAACTTTCTGTAGGCAAGGGGTCAAAATACGTCAGATCAGAAGTTGTATCATCCTAAAAAGAGGGACGCACACACACACATATACACAAACAAGCACACACACAAACGCATATATATGTGAGTGAAATTTTGAACTGAACGTTTTATTTCCTTCCATGTGTCCTGCCTCTTTATGTCTTCAGTATCAGTTAACTTCTTTTAGCTCAAGTTTTATAGCCGGGTATTGAACTCACAATTTTTAGGGTCAAGTCACTGGATCCAACCAATGCTTTTAATATGTGTCCTTGAGAACACCACTGTATGAACATTTAGGAATTATTAACCGAATGTCTCTAACAAATTTTGCCACAACTCATATTACAATTTTGCTTTTTGTTATTGGCTTTCTCTAGCACTCCGTATTTCTGGTTCCCATATAATGTTCATTTCGATGCTTGGCTGACTTAGAATATTATTTTAACCAAGCATATTTGCTGCTTCCTTAAATTTTCGTATTTTTCAGTGGTCTTCTGTTCTTTGTCTATTATATCTACTTCATGACAAAGGTGAAGGTGATCTCTCCTTTCCCTCTCTGTGTGGTCAGTTACGCATGATTTTCACATTTCCTCTTGCATTGCGGTGTTCTTGCCGTCTTATTTTAAGGGGCGGCCTGTTACTCATTTTTATTTCTTACCACAGCTGCCTGGGAGAGCATACACACGGTCTTTAATCATGTTCGCCTCTATATGGGGTCTTAATTGGAAGAGGTATCTGCAAAGTGCTGAAACACTTTTGAAGGTCGTCCTGGTATCATATGGACTACATAATAAAATTTTCCGATAATCCCTTCGTATAAAGTAGGCACACCGAGGCTGTTTTCTGAGTGGTGATATTCTTTTGCACTCTTCTATCTAAGTTTGTTGAAGCAGCTATCACATACCCAGGGTAATTCATACGCTGTTGAGTATTGCTTTTACTGGTTATTCTTGTTCATATATATCTAGGCCTCCTATGGCCAATGTATGAAAGTGTCATTTACGTATCTCAGCTATATAGATGGCTTTACTGAGGTGGATTCTATTGCCATCTTTTCAAAGTATTTTAGGTATATTTTAGCCATTGCGAGTGATAATGGTGAGTCCATTGCTCAGTATATGTTCGATCCCATTTCGAAGTGTGTTGCTTGTATACAGAAAGTCAGCATCTGCATCAGGGTGGTATACTCGTACGTTTCCTAAACAGTGAATATATTTACAACACATCATATATGAAAATATTGACAATCAGTCAGTTAAATGCCATACGTGATACACACTTGGGCAATCATGTCTCGAAAGAGATATTACTGACTGGGCAGAAGATTATCTCGCAGTAGTTTGCCATTGCTTTGTGCGGTAGACTGGTTGACAGCCAAGGCTATCAAACCCAAACTGTCCTGTTATTTACCCCATAACTGAAGGAATAGACGGATTAATACCCCTCTCTTTCTCTTTGTGTGCTTGTGTGTTTTTATACCTGTTGTAGTGGAATATACTGCAACTCTTCAGGTACAATAGGATGGATGATTCCATCTGTTATATGAGAATCATAGCTACTGATTAGCAAGGAGTATATATGGCAGTATACTATTCTCTTAGTAACATTCTCTTACAGAATAATACGGTTTGCTCTACGAAGTCCGTATTTGATAGTTTACCACTTGGGTGCACAATTCGTTATTGTACCTTTCTTAAGGATACAACAATACTCAAATATTCGAGATAATTATGTGCTATCTGGTGGGATTCGAACCTTCATTCCGTCAGTCGAAATTGTCATTAGATCTGAAGTGCTTTGATCTCTCGGCTACAAAATGCATCGGTGACCAAGCAAGGCTGGTGGATTAATAGATTTATAAAAATACATCCCTTTCTTTATGTTAGGAAACTGCGCATAAAAGTCTATTTCAAGTGTCAGAGAAAAATGAGTGTTTAAAGGCAGTATTCAACTCCGCTTGTAATCAAAACACACTGTAGCCCACAGGTCAAAACACTTCAGATCTAATAACTCACTCATCGGCAGAATTTGAACACTGTTTAAATATATATTTATAACGAGGGGAGGAGAAATCGCGTGAGAATAATTATCGAGGGACAGCTAAAATAAAGTATCCCCCAACAAATAAAGACACTTAACAAAATCCTCCTGCCCACAATGAGAAGGCTTCTGTAGAGATATACAGACTGATTCCAAAATCTTTAATTGATTATTGAACAAGTTACATATAAAATTTTGAACCACTCTTTCTTATACGACTTAGCACAGACTATTTTCTCTATACAACTGAGCAATAGCCGATTCCATATTGGTAGAGGCAAGACAAAGCAGGCTACCTATTTTGCCTAATCGTATTTTCGAAGGTACATGTTGATTAATTCTTGTTTCCAAATGTAAGGTTGTATGCCCCATATAACCAGCAGCGCACTAGCAATTAAATTCATATATCAAATTACTCAATTTGATGTCGGGCAATTCATCCTTAGGAAAAGACTGAAACGCAGTCCTAGTCCGAAATAACACCGCAGAGCAACAGACGGAAAACAACCAGAAACCGTCCTGCTAAACTGCTTAACTAAACTTTGGCTCTTATCCCTAATTAAAGGAACCTTCAAATAAACCGGACACTTGGAAAGCCCCAGGACTTTAGGAGAACGAAATTTCCCAGTCTTCTTATTAATAGTATAATTAATAAGGGCTTCCGGATAGCCGTTTCTAAGGAAAATCTCCCTGATATTCTCAAATTCAGAGTCCAGCCTAGTAGGAAAACAAATTTTGAGCGCCCTGTACACCAAGGTCTTGATCAGATTAATTTTCCTTGATGTAGGTTCAAACGCACACCAATTCATATACAGGCCAGTAAAGGCAGGTTTACGAAAAATTATTGTAAGAAAACCCTCCTCTGCTACTCTCAACAAGAACGTTCAAAAATGGCAAACAATCGTCCTTCTCCAATTCCATAGTGAAGGACAAAGCCTTGTGTATGAGTTAAGCATACTGAAAAAAATTTCGGTTTCATTTCCATTTGAAAAAGTGGCAAAAGTGTCGTCAACGTACCTGAAATAAATAAAAGATTTAGACACTTTGCCAAAGAGCAAAAACTCGTACTAGGCCACAAAGATATCAGCCAAGACAGGACCAAGGGGACTACCCATCTGGACCCCATCCACTTGGCTATACATGACATTTTCAAAGCTAAATTCCAAAGAACTAGTACAAAGTGTCATAAGTTTGACAAATACATCCCAAGGAAAAGGAGGTCACGGTCATACAACGTGTCTGCACAAATATCAATAATTTCCCTTAATGGTGCGTTAGTAAACAAACTGGACACATCAAATGAGCACATAAAATCAGTATCATGTCATAGCTGTATGGCCTGTAAATCTTCAATAATAAACGAGAACGAATCAGATATACAATATTTAGTATAAAATATTCCTTCTCTTTGCCAGCAGAAGGATTTTGTTAAGTCTCTTTATTTGTTGGGGGATATTTTATTTTAACTGACTCCTGATAATTATTTACACGCCATTTCTCCTCCTCTCGTTATAAACATATATTTACATGGATATTTTTTTAGCGTTCTTCAAGTATTTTGCTCTTCATTTTCGTTGCTGTTTTTTTTTTGTATGATTTGTGATTCCAACGATTTTCTCCTGATGGGATTTTGGACAAAAGAGTTCTTGAGACTGTTAATATATATATATATATATATATATATATATATATTTTCTAAACATATGCTATTAAATATAAGAGACAATGAATGTCTATTATGTTTAATCATGAGCCGTTCCAAACGTCGTATTGTTGCATTAATTTCAGTTGAAAATAAAGACAAAAATTCTCCAACATTTGGATAATTATTTATTGGTTTTCTTCTAAGCTTTTGGCTCACATGAGCCATCTTCTTAGAGGTTGTTTAATCTGAAATATTATAAAATCCACCATCACCGACGATTTTATTTTGTGTTGACATAAAACTCCGCTTGGCAACGGCAATAGTTACCAAAAATAATAAACGCAGTTCTTAAGTTTGCGATGCGGTTTTCTGACGTCACACCGCGGGATAGCGCAAAATGACAACAAAATCATGTAGTCAAATGCAATGTAATATGTTATTTCTTGTTTTAAAGTTGATTTTATTGAGTGTTGGTTGTTTTGATTTGATGTACATGGCCTCCAATATCTCCAATATCAATAGTTGGTGATGGTGGATTTTATAATATTTCAGTTTAAACAACCTGTCTGAAGATGGCTCATGTGAGCCGAAAGCTTAGAAGAAAACCAATAAATAATTATCCAAATGTTGGAGAATTTTTGTCTTTATTTTCAACTGAAATTAAAGCAAAAATACGACGTTTAGAACGGCTCATGATTAAATATAATAGACATTCATTGTCTCTTATATTTAATAGCATATGTTTAGAAAATTACTTGCTGCCTCGATATACTATATATATATATATTAAATTATTGCAACGTTCAAAACATTAATTTAAAACCGTGCTTTTAAAATATCAAATATTATGTAGAAAACAAAGAAAAAGAAAAGAAAAAAAGAATTATAAAATTCCAGCACTATGCGCATGTGTAGTCGTACCAACATAACAAATTTAGTTCGATGAAGTCTTGAGTGACGAAACGCGTAGCAAATAAACTTTGTCTTACAATTTACCCATATATGAATTTATACGATATTTAAGATTTCATCTTTCTTGAACTGGCTTAATGGTACGCAGCAAGCGCCAAAATCTAACACAAACACATTCATATTTCTCTTTGAGAAGTGTCGAGGAGTTCATTTCTTAGCTTCAAATCTGACACAGGCAATAAAAGGAAATTATCTCATTTTTGGAGCTAATCGGCAAAGTTATCAAATTTCTTGAATGTGATGAAAGTGTACAGTAGAAATCACAGGCGCATCATGTATATAATTGTGTGCGTGTGCGCGTAACATGTGTGTGTGTGTGTGTGTGTGTGTGTGTGTGTGTGTGTGTGTGTGTGTGGACAGCAAACGTACATAATTTTTATTACAATTTTTCAGGTAGGGTATAAGTAGCCGGGCATCATGATCGAATTTATAAAGAAAGTATCCAAAGTTGATAATGTTATTAGTTTTTACCGTCATGATTCATTATCAAGAATTAAATTCAATCAATAATTTATATTTTTTCTAATTTTTGATTCATTAATAATGTCTATTAATATTTCATATGTTTCTGCTTTCAATATTATTTTTGTTTCGAATGAGATATCTCTTTGCTTGTGAGATTAACTTGTAGGCATATTGTAGAATTATTTTTTTATCGCGCCCTGGATTAACGATAAAATCTTCAAACTAAGTAGCAACGGGTTCCTATTTCGCCGCCTTTAATCACTGGGACTATTTCTACAAGCACTTTTTTCCAGAAGAATTGCTTTTTAAACCAATGACTGTAAACAAAAGTTGCAGAAAAAAATCTGACCTTTAATAACTAGTTCTTTTTTTTATTTTTTATTTGAGCTTGTTATCCTTCAATAATATGATAAACAAACCTCACAGAAATGAATAAAAACAAAAGGCAAGATGGCTTCACGGGTGAAAACAAGATGACGACAGGAAAGAATATAAATGATGAAAGACAAAAACCTACTCTGAATAGCAAATTAATAGCGTTGAAGTAAATGAATAAATACGGTTTTTAGAGAATGTTCATCAAGTCGGCTCCCTGTGCAGGGCCCGGAAATTTTTCCCACCTGAATCTATTCTGCAAATATACAAATCTACCATCCGCCCGTGTATTGAATATTGCTGCCATATCTGGTCGGGTGCCCCTGCTGCTCTCCTTGGGCTTCTTGACAAAATACAAAGGAGGATCTGTAACGTGGTTGATACTGACTTGGCAGACCGGCTGCAGCCGCTCTCTCACCGGCGTGATGTAGCTTCCCTGTGCCTCTTCTACAAGTACTTTCATGGCTTCTGCTCCGATGAGCTTAGATCACTGGTGCCGCCTAAGCACGAATTTACACGAGATACTAGATTAGCAACTAGGTCCCACCCTTTTACAGTTAAACAAATAAGATGTAACCGTAAATTCTACTCCAACAGCTTCTTTTCTCGCGCTTCCCGCCTGTGGAACTCCCTTCCACAAGTCTGCTTTCCCGACAGTTACAATCTCCAGGTGTTTAAATGTAGGGTCAATAGACACCTCCTATCACACTAACTCCCAACTATTCTCAGAACACTCTCATCTACCCAACCCTCATTCTCGGTATCCTTACCCGCCTATCACCCACCCTCTGACATTTCCTATATTTAATCATCCTTTCTCCACTCTACGTAGCCCCCTGCGCAGTAGTGGCAGTGACATGCCTTGCTCGGGATGAAACGCTTATAAAAAAAAAAATACCAGTCCCAAGAGCAACTCAAGATAGATGGTTACTAAATGAAGTTGTTATAAAAGCGTACGAAATGGAAGAAATAGCTGCATATTACGAGAATATGTAGGAAAGATAACAGTTGAACTTAGACTTACAGAGGTTAAGTTATTAGTCAAAAGAGAAGCGTCCTCTCGTGAATATGTTCCAAAATGCAGCATTTCTGTGGCAGGAGCTGTCTGACTGTAACTTTTTGTTATACTAAGATACAACGGTACAAAGCAACTGGGTGTATAAAGTAGGTGGGGTGACACCTACGCAAGCCCCTTTATTTCCCTGGTGAGTTGGTTCAGCTCCAGGGTGGTTTTGTATTCAGAGTTTTTGCTTCTCCTAGACAGGTTTCCAACCAAGGCCATAAAACCAAGTCTGTTCAGCTATTTATCCATAGCTGGAGGGAGAAGTGATGGATTCATACCATTCATAAGGGTATTCCCATGTAAGTGAATGTGATGTAATGAAATCTCCGACTCCTCTATCCGAGCTCTATCCATTACTTCTGACATATACTCTAGGTTAATTCTGAGAATATTATGCAAAATTTATTTTGTTTTTTTTTCGCGGAAGTCTCATACTTTTGTAAGCACGTAGCTATTTGGGATTTAGAGGTGTATTTCTGGTAATGAAATGTACACTGGTCAAAATTCGAAACCAGCGGCAGACAAAAGGTTGTAAGTGGATAGGCCGAGAGACGAACACGTTTCAATTACAACCACTGGTATTAATTGCACGAGCCGTCTAGTTTCTGTGAATACAAAATAGTCTTGGATTTTTGTTCGGAGATTTTGTTTCTGAACGAAGTTTCGTTGTTTTTTTTTGTTTTTTTTTTTGTTTCGTTTGTTTATCAATTCACTCCAAGCAAGGCGATAATACCTCTAATCCTCTAATACACAAACAGTTATTGAGAGTTAAAGTGAATGATAATACTTTAGAAGGACCCGGAGAACCAATCTTGAACAAGAGATACACATATTCTCCTGTTTCACAATACTTTTTTTTAATCATATCACCCCAAGCAAGGCGGTAACGCCACTGATGTGCAGGGGGCTACATAAGAGTGAGAAGATTAGAAAAGAGAAAAAACGGAAACCACATCCTAAACAGGAAACAAGGGATGAGCCTCTTCACCAGTTCAATAGACGTGGGTGGAGTGTGAACCGGGTGATAGTTTAGTCTATCTACTCCAATTGAAAAAAAAAAGGAAAAGAGTGTAAAGATTAGAAAATAGAAAACCGGAAACCGCATCCTAAACAGGAAACAAGGGATGAGCCTCTTCACCTGTTCAATAGACGAGGGTGGAGTGTGAACCGGGAGATAGTTTAGTCTATCTACTCCAATTAAAAAAATGAGATTGGAAAAGAGAAAACCGGAAACTACATCCTAAACAGGAAACAAGGGATGAGCCTCTTCACCTGTTCAATAGACGTGAGTAGAGTGTGAACCGGGCGATAGTTTAGTGTATCTACTCCAATTGAAAAAAATAAAAAGAAAAGATTGCAAAGATGTTGTAGAATAATATTCTACGACCATTACTACTGAGAATTGCGTACGATTTCCATTCTGTGCTCTATGTATCCTTCTCAAACTAAGCTATTCAACTGAAACTGATACGTACATAAACGTCGTTCCAAAATAATTTTGTTTTTCGCATTTTTTCTACTCGCAGAATTCCTATATCTCGTTCATGTCACACGATGTTTCTACTTGAAACTTTCTTGTCTCTTAACCTATCCACCTCTTTTGTTTGCTATTGGCTTCGGACATTTGATCGTACACCTTTCATTACCAAATCACAATATATTTCTATATATTGCGCATGCTTTTAAGTTGAAAATACATACGCAAAAGTAAATAATTTTGATGTTATTGCGAAATAAATGATAAAAGGTTTTGCCTAATACAGGTAGATGCAAAAGTCGGTATACAGTAAGAAAACACAAAACGAATTGAATGAAGCACAGAGCCACTGTTATAATGATTGTAATACTAGTAAATATACTTACTGTATACCTACTTTTGCAACACCCTGTATATTCACATTTAATCCGTATGCATTCACTTAATTCATTGTTATTAATTAGTAATTCAAACTGGCCTTTCCTTCTTACCTCGTTTAACTTTTTATTCTTTCCTGCCGCCATCTTGTTTAATTTAATTTAATTTATTTTTGCTATTTGCTTTAAGGGTTATTTAGCATGTTGCCAAAGAATAACAAAGTAAAGTAAAACAAAGATTTATTGCTTCTGTGACCAAAGGGAACATGACTGTAGAGCCAACAAGGCGGTCGGCCACGCGGCGGTGTTCAGTTGTATCACACTGACCCTAAGGGTGACAATTCATATCAGTCAAGGGAAAAACACTTGCTTATTTTAAACGACTCACAAAAGAACCAACGATACTAAATAAATAAACAACATTTGTCTACTTTTAAAAGTACTTTTAGTTCGGTTGAATTTCAAATAAGATTAAATATTTTAGGTTAAAGGCAACAGAAAGAATAAAACATAAGCAAAAAGAGACGAGAACAGAAACGAGTAATAAAAGACAACGTTGAATAAAACAATCAAATCAAATATACATACAATATTAATTTGCTTTAAATACGAAAAAGTACTGAAGTTCTCGGCCTGTACAAGAACAATGTCAAATATTGGGAGTGTGGCGGTTCGAGAAATATTCAGCAACTTCTCAAAGAATTTGCATGACGCATATTTTAATATATTGGCAAGTTAATTCGATTGTGTTACAACAAACCTAAAAGTCAGACAGAATTAAAATCACTTTATTACAAGTTGAATTCAACCAAGAAAGTCGAATTCAAACAACAACAAAAAAATGTGTTAATAAAACTATCTTTTTTAAAATTATTTCTGCAGCGGTGGCTGGTATAAAAGATAGATTTAATCAGATACTCAATTATACTAATTTTCATAACTCATTTAAGTATACAGTAGACCAAGACGACTGACGATGTAACATGAATAGACGGAATCATGCCTTCGAAAATATGTTAGAGAGAAGTAAAAATGATTTTCCAGTTTTGTTTTATCTCATCGATTCCATTTATTCAAGAAGACGCATTTAGACATTAAATTAAATAAGGCCGTGGGGGCATGTTGGCTTTGCATATCATTACAAATGAGGAATGAGTTTAGTCCTCAGTGAGTGTCACATAGTTTGTGAACTTGTGATAAAACTAAGTTTAGCTTAGGAAATAAGAATATATATGAAGTGATAAAGAAATGTTTTATCTTGAACAAGGAGCTCAAAAATTATTTGATAATCCGTGCTTAGATTAATCCACGCATAAGAAAAAGGAAATATCTCTAAAAATGATGGTAGTACAATGACCATTTTTTTACTGAGTTGTCTGAACTTAACAATTTTGTGCACGAAAACAAATTTTTTTTTTAAAACGATTTCTTTTAATTAAAGAACAAAAGGAAATATACATTTGTAATTAAAAAGAAAAATACATTAATTAATAAAAGTATATAATTGTTTCTTAGTTTAAGATAATGAATTATTGACAGCTAATATTTATGTATGTGCTCCAGAGAAAAAAATCAAATGTTTTGAAAATTCAGAAAACTAAAACAAACACAGATATCAGTAATATTCACGCATATTTAAATTCAATAATTATAAATTGGGTGCAATAACTCTGCGAAAAGTGAAGTACCAATTTTAAATTGATATTATAGACACAATTTCATCTAAATTGGTAAAAAATCAATATTTTTCACTTCTTACAAATGACGAGTCTTAAGGAAAATTAATGAATGCTAATCTACAAAAAATATTTTCCGAAAAAATGCTTAATAGTTGGCTTTCTTTTTATACTCGTATTCAACCAATCAGTCAGTTAAGTGCCATACGTGATACACGCTTCGGCGATCATGTCTCGAAGGAGACATGACTGACTGGGCAGAAGATTATCCCGCAGTAGGTTGCCATTGCTTTCTGCGGTAGACTGTTTGCCGACCAAGGCTATAGAACCCAATCTGTCCTGCTATTTAACCCATAACTGGAAGAAAGAGACGGATTAATACCTTCCCCAAGGGTATTTGCGCGTAAGTGAATACAATAGATTCAACTGGAATTCGAACTCGGCTCTCCGGTTTCTCGTTCCGAGCCGATATCCACTGTACCACAACGCACATCCAATACGACGCCCAAATGCTACTCAAGGAAGAGAGTTACTCTGTGGTTTTGCAGGCGTGTAAAAGAGGGCAAGAATAGAAGCTTAAGAGGCTATTTCGCAAAGATACAGTTGACCCGAGATGAAGTATTTCAGGGAAAGAAGCTATCCAAGTTTTTGTGTTCTTTTTATTCATGGAATATGGAAAAAAAGGGGATGTTTCATACTTTTCATGTGATACGGCGGGTCCAAGCTGCAAAGATTAGGTCTGCTGTAAGAAAGAAAGAAATTCGTAAGAACACTTATCATAGAAATAGATATAGAATGTCATTGTGGCATTTCGTCTGTCGGAAAGATGTTGGACAATAATTTATAAAGTTGCTTAGATGCTTTTGAAAAATACTAGGGGGGGGGACAAACCGCGGCTCGCGAGCCACATGCGGTTATTGAAGCCTTAATATTTCACTCGTAGAAATATGTTGGCTGAGCTCCCTTTTTCCTCACAGTTAATATAAAAGGTAAATCAGAGAAAATTTCAAAATTTGTTATTATTTACTGGGTATAAATATTGAGATCTCACTGAATTAAAACGTAAGTTTATAAAATTTTAGCGTTTTTTTTTTTTGTTTTTTGTTTTTTGTGGGGGGTGTGAAAAACCTATTTAAAAATATTCGAAAATTCCTGCAGAAATCAAATAATTGTCGAATTTTAATGAAAGTTTTAGGAATTATTCTCAAATGAATGCATTTGTTTTAGAAATGTTTATTTCATGGAATATCGAGGTAAAAAATTACATTTGTTCAACCATTCTCCGCCCATCCCACACACACTTATTTAATTTTATGACATTTCGAGTAATTTATTTTTGCATCGCTTACTGTTTATATTAGTTATATACAAAAAGTCTTAGAGAATTTAAATCAGCAAATTTTATTATATACAAATGAACTCTACTTACCAAAAATCTACTTTGAATCCTAACATAATAACCATAAAGAACTAACATATAGTTTAATTAAAAAAAAACTTTTAATTGCTTTTATGGATACGATATATAATGGACGCTATTGTCTTAAGAAATGAAATTCGATGAGTAATGAATTTGTACAAAAATTGTTTTCATTTTTAAAACTTTAATTAAATAATCTATAAAATTTTAAATCTTTTAATTCTACAGGTTAAGTAATTCTGGTATCCAGTAAAATCTACGTTTAGCAATTATAAATAGAAATGCTGACTACAATTCAGTTGCCACCACTACTTTTTAAATAATTTTGAATTTCTTTGTTTGTATATAAACGTGACGATTTTTGTATATAGGGTCGTCAAAAAATAAAATCGGTAATTATAGTCAATTTGAAGCCAATGTACGTAAAATACAATAAAACATTAAATTTCTTTTTATTTCAGAGATGAGGTATTATAATTTTTTACACTATTTATATTGTTCAAAATGATGCCGTCATTGTTGATGCCATATTCACGACGTTTCGACCGTTGTATGGTCCGGCCCTTTTCAAGTGATTAAAATTTCAAACTGAAGCCTTTTTTGTCCACCAGGTTACTTTGTTTTAGTTCCAAGTGCCATGCATCTTTCGTATGTCTCAACATCAGTTATCTCCCTTTAACTTAATTCTTCAAAATGTTGTTTACCTCTGCTAGAGACAGGTATTGTACTCACAACACTTTGGTTCAAATCATTCTTCAAATCCCATCACCCATAGAGAGTAAACATGAGGGCAATAAACTAAACTATCGCCCAGTTTACACTCCACCCATGTCTATTGAACAGGTGAAGAGGTTCATCCCTTGTTTCCTGCTTAGGATGTGGTTTCCGACTTTCTCTTTTCCAGTCTTTTCACTCTTACGTAGTCCCTTGCTCATCAGTGGCATTACCGCCTTGCTCGGGGTGATATGATTAAAAAAAATTGCTAAGTCACGATTCAGAGTCATATGAACAAGAAATATCCAGTATAAGCAGCACCCTACAACGTAACAACTACCCTGAATACATGACAAAAGCTCTGACAAACTCGGGTAGAAGAGTGAATAAGATAATAGCTCTCAACATCAAGAGTGTTTCAACATTTTGCAAACACCTCTTCTGAGTAAGACTTCCGATAGAGGAGAACATGATTAAAGACTGTGTGTAGGCCATCCTCTGAAGTTGTCGTAGGAAATATAAAAAGGAAGTAGAACGTAGTCTTAAGATAATACAGCAGGAAAACTGTAAATCTGTAACATGAAGGGAAATAGAAAAATCAAGCGTAGCAGACTGCATATGAAGGGAAAGGGTGATCACCGCTCCCCTTCCTGTGTTAACAGAGAACATCAATAGAAAATACGAAAACTTAATAACAATAATAGCCAGAAAATTTTAAAAAGTGCTCTCGTAAAAATGGTTACTGAAACATTAGGTTTATAATTCTCTAAAATTCATATGCTGATATCTTCCAGGACACATGTATCTCAGTGGATAAAAACGTTTGTAGAATCCAATAACTTGACCCAAAAGTCAATTTTAGTCAATGTGAGTTCAGTAACTAACTACACAAAAGGTGAACAAAACTTAGAATTTGAATTAATTGGGGATAAATGATACTGAGACATCCAGAAGAAGCATAGCAGGTAAACGTAGAAAACATTACCACGGTAGACAAAATAAAAATCTCAGAAATTCCAACCACCTGAAGAAGGACGGATCATACAAAGCCCGAAATGTCGTGAATATGGAAAAAAATATGTATATAAAAAATGCGCTCACCCTCTATTAATCAAGTAATTTTTACAGATATGTTAATTTTTCTACGGGGGAGAAATTTAATAAATTTTCTGCTCTTAATCAGTCAACATCTAATCAAAATTCCCGTATCTGTGTTTAAAAATGCATTTCTGTGTTATTTTAACTAAAAGCAAATAAATTTGTTATAACTCAAATTAATTATACTTTGAATCAGCTAATATTATTCAAATAAAGTGTCAGAAAACTATATTTTATTTTTGAAAGATTTGTTTAATAAAGAAAATTAGAATATACTGACAGATAGCTAAAATCTGCGAATTAAAAAAGTCCTTCCTCTAAAATTAAATTCGTTTTTAATTGCAAAAAAAATGCTTATTGGAAATAATAACTTTAATCTATTAGATTAAAATTAAAACTAAGAGCTTAATAAAGATTTTTTATTTAAAAATTTTTAAAAAAGTATTTTAAACCTTACGTATCGCATATCTTTGGAGGTACTTACACTACAACATTACCACAGGCATTTGTTCGAATTAATACTCTTAGTATATGTGGTAATAATAGCTCTGTAATTATTAAAATTCCTCTTAATCTTAGTAGAATGACAATAACTCATTTCACAATATTTAATTTTAAGGAAATTCTTCCGAAACGATGAGAAAATAATTTAATAACTCCAGCAAGTAAAGCTGTGAATAATCATCTGAGCCATTCTCTCGAATCACAGACGCCTGCTAATTGTTGCTTGCGATTGTATATTAATAATACTATGTGACACAATTTAGTGCATGGATGCACACACACACACACACACACACACACACACACACACACACACACACACACACACACACACACACAGACTTACATCTACCCATATCTTTTTATGAAATGGTCCTTGGTATGACGGTAAACTGCATCCGACAGCAAGTTCAGGAAGAAAATATCGTTTTCCATGATAAAGCAAGATTCATTATTTGAACAGAACTATTTGGTGTATATTGTTAGGTCAATGGTAATGATATTCTTCGGAAATACAGTGTAAGTCATTTTAACATAGAGATATGTAATGAATAATTTAATATAGAATATTTAAACCCTAGGAGAAATAGACTGTCAGTACAGAAATGAATACAAGCATTATTTATAGAAATGGATATTATATTCATGAAGAGAATTGAAATTTCTCGATCTGACCAAGAAAATTTCAAACAATTCCGATGTTTTTAATAGGGTAAGATTTTGCGAAGTAAATTAAACTGAAAAGTTGTTTATATTTCCATGTGCATATAAATACTTTACTAATTTTTTTTTCTCCAAATATGTCGAAGAGTAATTAAGAATCTCTACTGGCAGCAAATTGCCTGCATACGGACAGGTAAGGAATTCAGCGGATCTATTCAACCTGTACAGCGAGGGTATTTTGAGGAACCTAGATGTTATGCAAGGATTTGTAATCAGAGTCCACAATTTGAACAACATAAGGTACGCAGATGATACAGTGCTGATTGCAGACACGGAAAGAAAACTACAAGACCTCCTGCAGTAGGGAGATGAAGAGAGAGACAAAAAGGACTACAAATAAACTGCAAGGAAACCGAATGCAGGGTTATCAGGAAAAAGAACAACCCCAAATGCCAAATACAGATGGGGGATACTGAAATCAAGCAGATACAGAAACTTACATACCAGGGAAGTGTTCTAACAGAAGATGGAATGTGTGACACAGAGATCCGAAGGTGAATTATCGTGGCGAAAGACGCGTTCTAGAAGCTGAGTAAAATATTAAGAGACAGGAAACTTTCAGTAGAAACAAAGAAGAGAGTACTAGACTGCTATGTGATGTCAATTCTTCAATATGGCAGTGAATGCTGGACAATATCATAAAAAATGAAGGAAAACCTTGAAACAACTGAAATGTGGTTCACCAAAAGAATGCTGCGGATATCACAGACTGAGCATGTGAGCAATAATGAAGTTTTGAAAAGAATAGAAAGGAAAAGAAAATTAATATTGAGCATCAGGAAGAGACAACTAAAGTTCCTTGGACATGCAATGAGGAAGAAGGTCTTGGAAAACCTGATACTAACAGGTCAGATAGAGAGAAAAAGAGACAGAGAAAAGAAGCTGATAACATATTTGAAGGGCCTGAGCAGGTAAATGACAGAGCGAGGTTTGTGAGAAGTTACAGGAGAAAGCTTGCTAAGAGCCACCAGGGATAGGTAGACGTGGAAGGCCATGATCGTCTAAGTCCTGAAAGGACAAGGCACAAAGAAGAAAAGAAGAAAAAGAAGAAGAAGGACACTAAAATATAGCAATTCATTTAAAATCAAAAGGAATATATTGTCAGATGTTCGGAAATAAGACAAGCTGTATTAAAAGGGTAAGATTATTACATGTACAATATAAAAGTGCCCTAATGCATGAAAAGTAAAGAATTAAGAGGTAACCAATTGTCTGGAATTTCTCTGTTTTACGAATCAATTCTTTAATGAAGGTCATCCTTCTATTTGTATGCGTACAGTTGCTTAAATCCGAAGCTATAATATTTATCACCTTAAAACTATATTTATTCTGATTAAGAATTTTTCAAGAAGGGTTTTGATAAACAATGTCTTTACTTTTTAGATAAGCGAATATATTTGTAAATTAACATTTGGTTTTCATTTAAAATTCAGAATATTTGTGCCATTAATATTTCAATTGATAAAAGTGTAAGTTTGTTTTTGTCAGAAAAGAAAACCTTTTGTATTTCATGAAAAATGTTTGCAATTTTAAAATAAATAAATCATTTATTAGAACAGTATTAAGGTTTCATTTCTTTATATATTTATTGAAATAGGGGCTAAATTTGAATTGTATTGTAATGTACACTTAAAATAAATTACATGATGACAGACATAATTATATAAAAAGAAATTCTTTCTGTTTCTCAGTAAAATTCGCAACTCACACGACTAAAGAATTTTATTATTTGTTTGTTTTCATGGGCCGCTGCTTCCCCACGATTGATCCAGGATAATTGAGATATGGATGACCATCTCTAGAATGGTTTGCCGCCAAGACTAAAACACGGTATGTTCTGTTATTTAACATATAACCAAGAGAGAAGAGAGTTATTTATAGCTTTCTCAGGGGCTTAAATATAAAAATGATTAATATTCACGAGTAATACGTGGACGATTTCAAGATGCCCTGCTAACAGAATATTTATAATTTATAGCTTGAAAGGTATCGTTCTGATTCTTCATGATTAAGAATGAAATCCGTTGGAACCATTGGATATTATAATGAATAACGTAACATTTAATTTGTTTCATATAAAATTATTTCACAATTTTGAATTGATTAAATAGATGATGTCTGTATTTTTCTGTATTATACCAACACACTCAAGGACAGACAAGACAGAAATTATATTTATCTATATGTATTGTTTTTTTCTTTCACAAATTTTTGTATTCATCACATAAAGCGAGCAGATTTAGTATTTTGTTATGTCCATTTTAAATCTCTACTTGGATATTCATTAAAAAACAAGACGCAGTCGTTAATTCTTTTTGAATTCGTGCATCTGCAATTGAAGATAAATACCGACAAATCGGAAATATAAAACAAGATAAAAAGTTTATGTAGCAAATCAATAGATAAGCAAAAAGAAAGAAAATGTTTAGAAAATACGTCATTTAATGAAAGATTGCTTGAGTAGATAAAATGAGATGAAGAAGAAGACAAAGTCTAGTCCAAAAGAAATATATCAATGAAATGGGAAGCGGGGTAACAAAGTCGAGGATCAAATTAGAATAACGACTGTTTGTTTTTTTGTTCGCTTAGTTCCCATTCTCTGAGCAAAGGCATGAATTTACGTTTCCTTTAGTTCTGTTCAATCATCAGACACTATGACTATATTCTCGACATTACTATATAGCGAGAACATTACTACAATCGATATTAAAATATTGTTTATGAGATCTCACTGTCAGGCGTAACAAAATCTCACAAAGAACTTTGTCAAATTAAAAAACACACATTAACTAAAGACTTCCAAATGCGATAACGTCTAAAGGAAATGGCACATGTAAGACAAAAAAATATTAAGCGAAATTGCCATACGTGATATCACGCTTGGGCAATCATGTCTTGAAAGAGACATGACTGACTGGGCAGAAGATTATCCCGCAGTAGGTTGCCATTGCTTTCTGCGGTAGACTGGTTGCCGACCAAGGCTATAGAACCCAATCTGTCCTGCTATTTAACCCATAACTGGAAGGAAGAGACGGATTAATACCTTTTCCAAGGGTATTTGCGTGTAAGTGAATACAATGGATTCAACTGGAATTCAAACTCGGCTTCTCGGTTTCTCGTTCCGAGCCGATATCCACTGTATCACAACGCACATCCAAGCGAAATTGTAGGAAGGGAAATTCCGTCAATATTAGAAAGTTCAATAACAGTTAGTAGACTTCAGAAATATATTTCCCTGTAAAAATGTTTTAAGAGAAATATTTTATAAATTCAACTCACAATGAATGCTGATTTTTTTTCTTTCTTGGAAAGGTAAAACTTACAGTCAGCATAATCATTGAAAATTGATCTTAATAAAGTCCTCTCGTTTGAATATTAAGTTTTGGCTCGATAGCATAGTTACGGAATGACGCGGTGAGAGTGTACAGTAAAATGTCGATCATAGACGAAGTGATATAGCTTGTAATATTCAAGAAAGAGTAGCCTATCTAGGATAATAACAGTTTAGTTCCATTCAAAGTACTGCACTCTTAGGACATCACCCTCTAATCTCAGCATCTTTGGCACCATTAAAAACTGTCTGAAAATGATCTTTCCGATTAGATATCAGATGCTTCGGTAATAATTTGGCACCCGTCAGAAATTCCCATTTAAACAGCAATTTTAATTTCGAATAAAAAACAGTAGTACAAACCCAAATCTGACCATTGGAAGATTATGGTGGACCTAGATGATACAATGTTTTACTCAATCCCCTGCACCTAAAAAAGGACATTTGAGATATTTAAGACTACTAAACACTTGAGGGATAGTGCATAGAACGCAATATCAAGTGCAAATTTAGTTTTTATTTGATTTATGCCGGAAAGGACAAGAAAACGCATTTGAATGTAATGTCCAAACAAGAAGTAATTAGCTCAGATTCAAAAGGCCTACGTGTCTTCAGGATTGACTTCGGAGGTGACCTTCAAGATAGCAAGTGTAGAATTCTGAACTCCATGCTTTATACATCTAGAATTGCTTACTAATTAGGATTCACATTGTCTAGGAGGGTACTTATTTCACGATCGATTTGACATTTAAAACTAAAATACACGATCTTAAGATTTTTTCTAAGCGTCATCTTCTAGCCATCATTAATTACGTTATCCATTCTTTCCTTTATCTATCTATCTATCTATCTATCTATCTATCTATCTATCTATCTATACATATATATATATATATATATATATATATATATATATATATCATACTTTAGAAATATGATTTTTTCCAACAACTCGTGACGAACATTTGTTTAAGAGATTTATTCATTCCTTATAGATATTAAATCAATTTTTTAAAAGCTATAACACTGACTAATGAATCGGTAAACTTATATTCCTTGAAGTCATATATATGTTACATAAGGCATATTTAGGCAGGAAGTATTCATTCAAACATGTTTATTAAATTAAATCGAAAATGTCTCTTAAATGTTTCTAATTTTCGAAATTGTAGAAAAAAACTGTCTGAAGTTCATGTTTTTTCTGTTTTGTTTTGTTCCATTATTTTTGACCGTCTCAGCCATTATGAAGAACCGTGTGTTGTCAGTGCGGTAGGGAAGATTTCGTTAGCAATGTCCAAACTTCTTTAACAGGAATTATATTCTGAATCATCGCCAAAATTATGACATCAAATAATGATTAAAGTGAAGGTAATGACTAGCAGCTAGGATACAGGAATCTGAAAGCCTAGTTCGAATTCCAGTCGAGTTTCTTAGATTCACTTATGAGCTAATACCCTTGCTCTTCTCCTCCCGACCCAGCGTATAGGTAGGTAGCACGACAGACTTAATTGGCAACCAGCCTACCGGATTAAGAATTAGCAAAGTGCTGCGGAAATATCTTCACATTACATACGGTTGGGGACGGTTTGTGGAGCCAAAAAATGTCCCATGAAATTTTTTTTAGAGAAGAAGACGGCTGACGAGGTGAAATGGCGCCACAAGTACAAGTAAGCTAACGTGATCGACGTTGCACGTGAAAAAAGAGTATCAAGTATTGTACATATTAATATTATTATATTAAATATGCAATTAGGTATTATTTACTGATAATAATCGTAGTCTATATCTAATTACAGGTTTAAACTTATTAATTAATGCATGGAGCTAATGCATACATATTAATTGAGACCATGTCGTGATTTGAAAGAAGTCAGTGTTGCGAAGAAGATGCCTATTTGACCATTGCATTCAAAGCTTTTATTTCACACCACCGTTGAACTTTTCTTCCATGAAGTCAATCAGTGTCGGTGTTATGTTACAATAGCTTATCAGTTCCAATGATCTTGGCTTATTTGTTAGAAACTTTTAAAGAAATTGAACGAGGACGTTTCAATTGTTTTACAAATTTATTTCACGATTCTGAATTGTTTTGGCACGAAGAATTAACTCTGAATCTTGGTAAAACTGCGTAAAGCGATCAAATATTTCGGCAAAAGTCCAAAGGACGCGTGTCATCTTTCTGTTGTAGTCAGGTCAGAGCTGTCCATTGGGTCAGTCTAGACCTTCCAGTTGCTCTCTTCGGCAACTGACCTCATCCATTACAGTATTATTTGCATGGTTAAACCGTTAGTAATTACAAAATGCGATGTCGCTCTCTACTGAACCATGGAAAATATTTCTGAAGATGAATTGAGACATTGCTAACCTTTTGTCTATGGCAGATTTTATAAATTTAACGATATACAGCAAAAGGTTAGGGGCCGCTGGGGATTAACCACCCCCCCTCACCGCTGGAAACACTCCAGCTGATATTTGAAGGCTTTGGATAGCTATTTATATAAACTGGTTCACTTTAGAGTTTACTCTTTCCAAATAAATAATTACTATTCGAAAGAGTATCCTCACACTTCTTGTTTCGATGAAAAATATTAGGACGGTGAGCTTCTTTGCTTTTCTTGAGGATAAGTTACAGCCTGTAGTTTTTAACTTCTACGTACAAGAACTTTATCAGATCAATTACTAAAAATTGTCTCAATCGAATGATTCCTTCATCAAATCCTATAGACTGGTACTACAGAAACGCAAACCAAAACCCCATCACTTAAGGACTTTCAACAGAAGAAACAATGAAATTGGAATACCACATGATTTGAACTGATTATAGTGATATCATGAAGACATTGACGTTCCACACTACATTGCACAAAAGGTTAGGTAGGAACCCATATCATTGCTAGAAAACGTAAAAATTATTTTACATGAGAAACCTATTTTCTTAAAAGACTGTTTTAGTGGAAGATTGAACATAATTTTATGGCTTCAACTACAGTTAAAATGTACTGTTAGTCAATTTGATTTAATATGCATTGTTAGTAAGCTGATTTTGTTTAGCGGTATATCAAATCTATGGTTTATTTAATGTCAAAATCTAAATATTTTGTACGTACATTTAGGCTTTCAACAAATTTTACTATAAGGATGCACTTTTATCCTTTTTTGATTTAGCATTGATTATCATTTTGATTTAAAAATGTATTGCTGCTTATTTTATTATAAAAATGTACTTTTGATTTTTGTTTAAGGAAGTTTACAATTTGCCCATAACTGGGACCCTGATAGGTGCTACCACCCCGGGTCAGGGTGAACCTGGTAACTACAGCAATTATTGGGGCGGTTTCATGCGCCTCGAAACCTTCAGACTCCCAATCAAACACCTTGCTGCCGGATGTAGTTTATCGTCATACATAGGACGAGGTTTTATGAATTCTAACTGACGTTAACGCTAACTGTCCCGTCAATGAATGTCGAATATAAAAGGAGAAGTTACAACAGTTTGTATTTATTTGCCACCACCCCACGCTGTTAGTAGGGAGCCCGAGCGCGTGCATCTGGGTTAAGTCCAAAAATACCTCAGCCTCTATAACCGTCTGTCGTGCTGGCATCAGTATTACTAATTTAGTAGAAAGTGAGAGATACTGCACCAGTGAGCTGTTCCCTGTAAGCGAGCATCTCTCAATAATATTTTCAGTTATATTCTACCCGAAGACAAAGAACACAAGTCAGTTGCATTCTATCCGAAGACGGAAACACAGTTTATAGATAAAATGTATTTTTACGCCCGAAGATATACACTACAGTTTGATCCCTGTCTTCAGAGTGCGAAAAAACGCGTAGATCGAATAGAACTTGCCGTTCGGCCAATGAATGTCGAATGTTTCTTTATAAGGAGATGGCTGATCTTACGATTACCCTAACCGTGACCATTACCATGCGTTCCTTTACCAAACGAACAATTGCCATTAGTAAGGAAGACCTCTAAAGATAAATACAAAATATGGCGAAAATTTGAAGAGTGTTAAAAAACCCATTGGCATAAAAATAGGAAGAAAAGTTATGATGAAACAATATTGTTATTATGTATAATTTGTTGAATAATGACAAAACTTTAACTTGTAACTTGAAGCATGTAAATATTTTCTAAAGAAAGATATTTGAAGCGGTATGATACTGGTGTATATGTTAATATATTTGGAATGACATTATGCTTTGCCAAAAAGGATACGAATATAAATGTATGTTAAATTTATCAAAAATATTATCACCTTCTTTTTCAAGGAGTGCAACGAGAAGGCAAAATTTCGATTCCGTGTTTAAAGAAATGTGCGTTTTCTCCGAGAAAAAAAATGAAAAGACTGTTGCCTTTTACATAAATATTTTATCATAAATGTTCTGCCACTTATGAAACATTCTCGTGAGAGAAACAAATAAAAATGTGTAGGTGTAAAGCCTGCAGAAGACGGAGAATGTATAAAAAATTCACATCCTTACAATTTTACTTTCTCTCGGTTCAGTTTGCATTGTGCACTGTTGCATTGTCATGACACAGAAGAACACCGTTTCTGAGGAAATGTTTATTTTACCTGATCAAGTTCTGCGCTACAATCATATGCAGTAATGTCCCTTCGATGTCACGGTAGTTCGTTATATATATATATATATATATATATATATATATATATATATATATATATATAATCGTATCACCCTGAGCAAGCCGGTAACGCCACTGATGTGCCGGGGGCTACTTAAGAGTGAAAATATTAGAAGAGAGAAAGCCAGAAACCACATCCTAAACAGGGAACAAGGGATGAGTCTCTACACCTGTTCAATAGATGTGGGTGGAGTGTGAACCGGGTGATAGTTTAGTCTATCTACTCCAATTGAAAAAAAAAACAGAAGAAAAGATTGGAAAAGAGAAAACCGGAAACCACATCCTAAACAGGGAACAAGGGATGAGCCTCTTCACCTGTTCAATAGACGTAGTCTTTTATTATAAGTGTTTATAATAAAACATAGTTGACAGCAGCACAACAGCTGTTTTGTACTACTTGTTAACACAAAAACAAGCAGTGATTTTTTTTCTGTTTGGAATCTTTATATATAGAAATTTAAAATTTAGAAATTACACAATTGTTACTATATCCAGTCAGTTTGGGGTAAAATTCAAAATGTTGGACTAAGTTAACCAATAAGAAGTAAGTCAATGATAGTTAAAGGAATGAGTTAAGACGTTGGGGAGAGTTAGAGAATTAAGATGTCATGGAAAGCTAGATTTTTGGGTGTCAGTTATAAAACATTTGAATGTATACAATTGTATTATAATATGTCGGCAATGGTGTCGAATGTGTTTTTGGAATAGTTATGAATTAATTTATTAATGTTTTTTATCACGTAGAATTGTTATAGAAACGGAAACGTATTGAAGTATAATGCATGTCAAAGATATGTAGACGACATAATAGGTAATATATCAGCTAAATAAAACAAGTAATTATTAGAAGATAGCAAAATCAATATAATAATGCAAGGAAGTAAGCTTTTGATTGTGGGATCTAGTTATATTATAGTAGAAAATTATTATACTTTAGGATATATATAAGATAATGATGGAAGATCGAAATTACTTCGTCACTTTTGTTTAAGAGGTTTAATTTAAGGAATTTAATCATGTTACCTGTGAACACAGAAACAAGGCTCATGTAAAGATTTACTAGTCTTTTATATATTTTCCACTTTACGGTAGGGATTTTATTGACTTCTTTTAATTGCCAATAGTATGTTGAAAGTGATGTGCTATTGAGGTATGCCTTATTAAAAATAAAATGTGCTGATGCCAACGAATCTTAAACGGATTCTTAGTATAACCAATATAAAAAAAATTCTGTAGGATTTTCTATGGTAGAAATATTACCTAGGTAGACTATGAAGTCAGTTGAATATTTCTTTTGTAATTGACATTCAATCGGTTTTTGACAATTGTAAGTATTGGTATTATTATCTTTAATTTTTTAGAATGTTGTTAATTACTTAGATTTTTAATTGGTTTTATAACTCTAATATAACGTTTTTTGATGATCTTATTAGGGTTATTCATAAATTAATTTAAGAGTATTTCTGCTAAAAATTTTGCTAAAGGTGTTATTTTGGGGGAAGAGTTTTTCAACTAATATGACGAATTTATGCCCTGTTGATCCAACAGTTATGCGGATGTGAATTTAATTTACAGAGCAAGTATTTATTTTATATGTACATCCAATATTTTACACTTGGGGACTAGCGATTTCTACAGATTTTTAAAAGCCGCTTTACGTTTTACGTCCGGCTGGGATTGAAGAAAGTGAGGTCTAAGAATCTGTAGAAATAGCTATTCCCTAAATGTCAAATACTGAATTTGTTTATATATATATATATATATAATTTTAAACATAAATATATTATAATGTCGCTAAAAATAGTCATTTTCGACAATACCTGTGTCTTATCAACATCACTTGATAAACACACTTAGATTCGAAATAAAATGGCTACTATTGTAGTGATATTATAACATATTTTCGTTATGAATTCTAAATAAAGATTATTCGCTCTACTTTGTATTGAGCCCATTTTAAGAAGTGTTTCTTTGGATATGGAATTTTATTCAATCCATACCTACCATATACTTGTATATTTGTTAAATAATAGCTATGCAGTAGATGTACCAATTTTAATAAATTATGTATTAGGGAGATATTAGTGCTCAACTTACAACAGTACGTTTGGGGGAAAGTTTCTTGGGATTTCTAAAACAATAATGCTCTGTAAGCCGCGAGTATTTTCTTTCCAACCAGATAATCGTGCAATTGAGAATGTATTATAACCTATTATATGATTCACTAAAAATGATAATTCTATTAATTAGCTATTTTATTTTTCTTATATGAGAACAAAAGACTATATTTTTGGAATTTTTATGTGTGTAAAATAGTTTAATTGACAGATTCACCGAAAGTGCTTGGAAACAACAATCATTAGGACAATTTCTACAAACATTTAGACATTTGCACACAAGAGAAACATTAATCAAAGGGAATTAAATAATTTCGAAAATATGAACCTTCGACTGATTTCTTTTAAAATCCAAGTAAATAATGCTAAAATGTGCATGTCTATGAAGATGTGCTACATGGGCCTTGCCTCCTTGAAGATGTCTATGAAGATGTGCTACATGGGCCTTGCCTCCTTGAAGATGTCTATGAAGATGTGCTACATGGGCCTTGCCTCCTTGATAATGTAAGGCAATGTGAAAGATTTATGATCAACGAGTTTGAAGAAAATTTATCGTATGTATCAGAATCCAACTAAGCCGGAAGAAAAATGAATTCTTTCTCATACTAAATCAATTCAATAAACCTTCTAATTGAGCTTATCTTCGGTATAAATTGAAATAAATTTAGTCTCCGGTTTTGTACACAGTTTGGAATTGATAAAACCGCCTTACTGTAATAATTAATCCACAAAACACAGAAGTATAACAGAATATCATTTCGATAAGTTATATGTTATATCTCGCTACTAACTGTTATAATATTATGTCTCCACTGGCTCAAACTAAAATGCTATTAGAACGTTATCAGAACTGTTTCTGAACTCTGAATATTTAATCAAAGTCTCCTCAGTGAAACGGTATGTAACACTAGGTCGGGCTTAATGTTGGTCAATGTTCAAAATTTACACAGCACTGGAACCGCGAAATCGGACACTTTGCATTGTCTTTTTGTTTTTTAGCCGAGTCTACGTCTGTAAAGAAAGCCCCGACCGAATCGAACTCTAACCGAAGTTAGAGAGATTGACAATTGCTATCCAGATAGAGAACTATAAAAAAAACTCTAGATATTGACGCAAGCTCACCCCTCCACCAGCCATTGAGACGCGAATTGACACATGTTCGAGTTTAATGTGGCGAGCTCGAGCGCATTCACTCGGGCCAAGGGTCAAAATTACCCGGCCTTTGCAAATGCAGCATTAGGCACTTTGCATTCTCTATTTTTTCTCAGGAACGACTCTGTCCGCAGACTGAACCCGGTCAGAGTCGTACTTTGCCCGAAGACAGAAAGATTGACAATTGTGAACTGTCTCTGAACTCAGGATATTTGGTATATGACACAAAGTCTGGTTTAACTTGGGGAACCAGAGTACGTACATTCTGTTCATGTGTCATAATTTACACATCCTTTGAAATCGCGGAATCAGGGCCCTTTGCATGGATTAATTTTCGTTGCCAAGTCTTTGTCCGTGAACAGAGGGCTTGACTGTTGCGAGCTCTTTTGGAATACTATTTACCCAATATCCTCCAGTGAGACGACATGTGATAAAAGGTTTAGTTTAACGTGGATTTTCCTAGCGCATACACAAACGGAAAATGATTCAGACCCCTTTACCTGTGATTGGGCTCTTCCTTATTTCTCTCCAGCTGAGTCTCAGCCCATAGACATAGCCTCCTCTAAGTCCCTAACCACACAAAAGCTGACATTGCGACAAGTTCAAGTTCAGGAGGAACTCTGGGTAATTAGCCAAGTCCTCTCCCCAGACGCGGGATATGACACAATGTTGGATAAAACATTTTTAACAGTTTGCGTTCAAATAGGAAACGATTAGTTTATTACTGGCAGGCCAAGTGTTACGAGGAAGAGAAGGTGAGGGAAGGTGTCAAATATCTTTACCCAGTTAAGTTGGCTTGGACGTTCAGTGCTATACATTTTGGAAATCCTTAAATGCGTATATAAAGACTAATTCTGGGCTTGGTCAACGAGAGGCAAAAATATGTATTTACCCAGATAATTCCATGGGGTTCTCTTTCAGGATTTATTTGTTCGGACTTTTTCTGTGAGATTTTTTCGGCTGGATATAGATCCCTGAATCTTAACCGGAGTTGATATGGCATCAAATCCTTTTAACAATTATTTCAAGTTTTAGTTTGTCGTCGACTTAGAGAGATTCTTTTGGCTGGATATAATTCCTTGAATCGAAACCGGTGCTGATGAGGTCAGCACATCTTTTATCAACTGTTTCAAGTTTTAGTTTTTTGTCGTCGACTTAGCGATTCATTCGGCTGGATATACAACCTAAATCTTAACCGGACATTTTTAATTACTAGCTTTTTTCAGTTAAGATTTTCTTGATTTCTTCGAACGTCAACCCATCCTGCTATCAACTGACTGCTCCGTGCCCAAAACCTATTTTTATATGGGCTAACACCTAGTTTGCATAATTCTAGAACCTTTCGAATTCTCTAGATTATACTGGAACTTTCTACAATTTTACAAAACGTTCTATTCCTAATTTCTCTATTTTTACGACAACTTCATGAATTAAAACTTTCTTGGAATAACACTTAGGACTCAATAGAATCCATTACTATAACTTTAATAATATTTTTATATATAAATGCATCCTCGTAACATAGCATTCTCGAGATCGGGAACTAAGCCTGTATTTTCTCGGAGTCAAGATCTACCCGAAAGCAGAGACTTTGTTTTTCTGAGTTAGTAAGCCGAGTCTCGATTGAGTCTCTTTCTGGCCGGTGACAGAGATTCAGTCTGACAGCTTAGAATACGTGAAGGATTCTTACTCTGAACTCTGATTTCTATATTTATAGCGTCTTGCCTAGTTCATTTGCTTTACCAGGGGTGTCTTTACTCAGCAGCAGCTCCCTTTTGAGATTATTTATTTAAAAAAATATTTTGTTTCTTAATATTTACCCCGTCCTTTTTCTGCCACACACTGAACTTTGTATTTAATTCGTTTTGAGTCAACCGCTAGTTTTTACGTACAATACTTTTTCTAGTGTATATATATGAACGTTCAACTTATGTTTGGTGTGTTGGTACGTCTAAGATATCATGCAGAAGTTGCATAGGTTCTTCCTTTTTTTCTGGGCGTTTCTTCAGTAAACGTTTTCTTTAAAAGATTCCAGTTTCATTTATGCTCCCTTTTTAAAAAGAAATTTCGCCGTATAAATCATTTTTATAATTCGTGACATTATTCAATTTTCCCACATTTCTTTTCCATTTTTATATATTCTAAAAACACTTTTTCACCAGTTTTGAACATTTCTGTGTTCTTTTTGTTATTTATTCTTATTCTTTTTGACCAGTCGAACACGAATTTAAGTTTTCTAACGAACATCAATATACATCTGTTATATGCCTGTCGGGGTATTAGGATTTAGTATTATCCAGTGTAGTCTCAATAAATTTTATAGTCCTTCTTTGCTCACATTTTTGATTACTAGCTTTTTTCAAAGCTTTCTTTAAATGTATTCACAAAATATTCAGTTTTTCTGTTTGATCTTGATAGTAATATGTTCAATCGAGAACATTTTACAAAATTATTTAAATTAATAAGCAGTAAATTGTATGCCGCTATCCGAGACTATGATATCCGGCATGCCATACAGTTCCTGCAAAAATTTATTGTAACAATGAAAGTTCTTTTTTTTTTCTCACTTTCAAATTTCAGGCCACATAGTTCAAAATATCTGCTACCACTAGATAATGCAATCAGTTTACTGAAACTGCAAAATCTATGTGCAGTTTTGACCACAGAGTATCTGTCTTTGGCCACGGTTGTAATTTCGTGATAAGAGGTTTTATGCCCAGAGCACAACCAATGTAGGCTTTTCCTAACTTTTCCTTATCTTGATACCCTTTGGTCCAATATGAATAACTTCTCATAAGTGATTTTACCTTCAAATGTCTCGGATGTTTACTATAAAATTCAATTAATATCCACTTTTGTAATATGAGAGGTATTACTATTACTACTGCTTGTGCAAACATTAGTACACCCTCACATAGTCTGGTTTCTTACTAACTGTTAGATATTTTTTATTGGAAAATAAACATGTTTTGTTCTGCTTTTACTTTTATTTCTCCCAGGGTAACTGATAATTTGTGTAATGGAATATTTTTAATTTATATTTCACTTTATAATTGTGTAATCGCTGTATCCTCCAGCAGTTAAGTAATTTTTTGTATCAAATCCACGGGTTTTAATTTTTTTGAGCGGTTCATATTCCACCATTTAATAAGATGGTACCCAAGCGTTGTAATCTATTCGTTGTATGCGTATGAATTCCTTTTTTTTTTAAGCCATAAATTGATAAAAGAGGTCTGTGGTCTGTCTGCAAACGAGAACTTTTTTTGTGTGTGTATAAATTATGAATCTTTTCACTGCAAATATTGCTAACAATCTGGTTATAATGTTCTTTTGTCGGTAGTAGCGAATGCGAAGAATGTATGACGACTTTCATATTACCATCATCATCTTTATGTAGAATCAAAGCTTCTATATGATAGGATGATAGCATTTGAAGCAAATACAATTTCTGCTTTCGGATCGTAGTGCATTTATCAGAGTTCTGAAGTTAAGATTTTCTTGATTTCTTCAAACATCCTTTGTCACTTGTCAGTAGAGTTCTATCTTACACCCTTCTTAAGCAAATTGTTCAGTGGAACTTTTAAATTCAGCATAATAAGAATATAGCTTCGATAATAATTTGCTAGTCCTAAAAATGTTTGTTGCCTCATAACGTTTGTTGGAGAAGGCATATTCTCATTTGCCCTTGCCGTCGACGAATGCGGGAGACGAACTTTTTGGACAGTAATTTATCCTAGGTACTAGATTTTAGACAAAAAGAAATCGCATTTTTTTCACTGTCATATTTATTCAAGAATTATTTTTAAATAATCAATATTTATTCGTCAGTCACTTTTGATAAATGTATCATCGCGATAAACAACTGTGAAATCACAGTCTGTGAGCATAATGTCTACATCTTGTTGAAATATGGCTAGAGCCATGTTTATTTTGAAAGAAAATCAGGTGAACTTATACATCCCTTTGCGTGTATTTATCGTTATTAAATATGAAAATTCATTTTCAACTCGTATTTGTAAATACTTCTTAGAAAGATTAAGCTTTTCCCCCCGTTTAATTTTACAAACCTTTTTTTCTGGATTTGGTAATGGATTCCAAACGATAGATTTAACCCAGTTGAAAAATCAGCACAAGCACCACTTTTATTTCAATTTCTTTACATACGATACTTGTGCTTTATATTTTAAATTATTATTATTATATTTTAATTTACAACCATTTTTTCAAGTTTGTCTAATTCTTCGTTGTCTGGATCTAATGCTGTTAACACTACACTTCGTTTCGGTTAAAATACTGGCGTCGACCTTTTTTCACTTGAAATTTTAATTTGATTTTGAAACACCGAGCATCCAACAGAACATACGGAAAAAATTTTTTTAATTCTTCTTTTAAATTTTCTTATTGTTTTTTTTAATTGCCCAAATATATTTTTGCATTACTTCTTTATAGGTAAATCCCATAACTCGAATAATTTAATCAAGTCTTTAGAGAATCAGTTTGTTGTATTTTTAGCAAATAAGCTCTAGCTTTTACACACCTGTTACGAAATAAAACCATGCATTTTATTTCGCCAATAACAAATAATTTCTCACCAGACACGCTACGTGTGATTTTCGAATTTTTTTGGTATAGATATTTTATTTGCTTTCCATGTGCTATCGTTAATTATTGTGATATAATTTTTGCATTCACATTATTAATCTTACATTGACATATTTTCTTTAGTTTTCTGCGATTATTTTTCCGTCACAATGCTGTGTACAAAATGTTTCTGTGATATTTTTTTCTTTGGTTTTACAGTATGATATGTTATGTCCTACTTTCCCACACTTTAACTCTTTGTTGCATATTGGTTATAAATGAAATCAATATACAACAAAGGGTTGAGCAATTTAAATACTTAAAGGGACAGTAGTCTCATGGGTGCATATGTGACAAAATAGTCGTTTTCTTTTTTCGTTAGATTCATATACTGCCAACGAGTATTGAATATCAATCTTTTTTCGCGAAACATTAAGTCAGAACATTTATCGTTTCTTCAATGCAATTTTCTTCTGGTTTTCTTGATAGTACAAAATTACCGTATTTTTCGTGTTCTATTGGTGCTAATTTTCTCAACAATTTTTTTTTATCTCGGTTTTCTAGTCGCTGCATTCTTCTCTGAAATTTTCTGTTATCATCTAAAATAAGCAGAAAATATAATTCCATTGTCTGAATTGTATGTGAAGTCAGCTATGGTAATTGCCAATGCTTTGGGAGGGAAAGAAGTCTGAGAAATTTCTGTTTTCTTCTGAATTATTTCAGTTAAATTTTGTTGTTGTTTTTGGAGTTCCAACAACTGCTGTTGTTGATGTTTCTGTTGTTATATTTTTCCATTTTGAGTTAATAATTACTTCATGTTTAAGAATATATTTTTTCTTTATTAACAACAAATAAAAAATACACTTATGTGGTTTTTATTTCGGGTCGCTATTGTTATTTAATGCGCCGCATCAAAAAAGTTAATTTTCAGCACTCCGTATACATTTCGAATTCATGTCGCCACTGTTATAACTCGCAACCAACTGTTATATTAAGTCACGACTGACTCCAACGGTATTCAAGCAAACATTATATCAGAAATCTGAGGTCGAAATATGAGTTCTTTATTTGCCTAATTCATTTGTGTTACTGTATGTGTCATATTTATTCCACAACAATATACAAGGAAATAAATTAATAATCTTAACTCTTAAACTGAATATTAAACTTTTCTCTGAAGTAATTATTAAATGCAACTTTTCATTTTTCTCTTTTTTTATGCTAATGTCATGTCCCTTCATGATGTCGGCCATCAGGGTCCTCCATATTTCTTTTCTTTCTTATCTGTGAATGGTCATGAATTTATGAGAAATTTAATAGTATTTTTTTCGTTGCTTTCTTCAGTTTTTCGTCTCTTATTCTAGTTATCGTTCAAGTCGTTTACTCTGTTATTGAATCCATAGCTAAGCATCTAGCCCTTAAACACAAAATAATAATAATAATAATAATAATAATAATAATAATAATAATAATGTATTTGAATAAATGTGCTAAAGCTACAGTTTTACGTGGATCAATACAAGAAACATCCTCAATTAGCCTAGACCCTGCTGTAACAATAAAAGAATTGAAACCAGAAGAAGCTTATAAATACCTAGGTGTAAATGAGAGCGAAAACATTCACCATAAAAAAATGAAAGAAATAGTGCGTAAAGAGTACTATAGAAGGCTACGAATGATATTAAAAACTGAATTAAATTCACAGAATAGAGTTATGGCCATTAATAGCCTTGCAATCCCAATTGTCCAATATAGCTTCAACATCTTAAACTGGACTCTAAACGACATCAGGCGAATGGATGCTAAAACAAGAAAGCTTCTTTCTAAGCATAGGATGCATCACCCAAAGGCTGATGTAGACCGTCTATACATACCCCGTAAAGAAGGTGGAAGGGGTCTTATTCAGCTGGAATTGTCATACAAGACAACAACTATTGGCTTACTAACATACATAGAAACAACAAAGGATTGGATGATACAATTAGTAAGGCAACATGAAGAAAGAAAGAAAAAATATTCAATAATAAAAGAAGGCAGTAAATACAAACAAGAATTACAGTTAGTAGATTATGTAGAAAAGCAAAACAGTAGCCAAGAACCAACTATTGCGGCAAAAAATATGAAAATGAAAGCCAAAGATAAAGCTCTTGAAAAGATGAAACAGCGCTGGCAAGACAAACCTCTGCATGGCCAATATCCAGTACGTGCCAATAAATCCAATGTTGACAAAGTTAATACTCATCGATGGTTACGTGCATCTGGATTAAAGTCTGAAACTGAAGGATTTATACTTGCAGCACAAGACCAAAGTCTTTTCACGAGAAACTTTCAGGCAAATATTATGCATAATAATATGGATCCAAAATGCAGGTTTTGTGATAAACACCAAGAAACAATAGACCACCTAATCTCAGGCTGTTCTGTGCTTGCCCCAAACGAATATAAAAATCGCCACGATAGAGTTGGGCAATATTTACATTGGGCAATGTGCAAACATTATGGAAAAGCTGTAAACAAACACTGGTATGAACATCATCCAGCACCGGTTACAGAAATAGAAGATGTAACCATTCTATGGGATTACACCATCTACACAGACAGAAAAATTGAAGCAAACAGGCCAGACATTATTGTTAAAAACCAGAAGGAGAAAACTTGTCTATTAATTGATATGGCTTGTCCAGCGGATTGTAACATAGCAATCAAGGAATTTGAAAAACTGTCAAAATATAAAGACCTGGAAATTGAAATAGAAAAAATGTGGAAATTGAAAACAAGAGTTGTGCCAGTGATAGTAGGTGCACTTGGAATGATAAAAAATGGAACAAAACAACACATTGAAAGAATCCCTGGAAACCCCAGCTTAAGAGATATACAAAAAATTGTATTATTAAGTACAGCCCACACACTAAGGAAAACGTTATCTATGTAATGCTGGGGATGATAGGGAGGATAGAAAAACATGAAATGGAGTCATAACAACACGCCACTACCTGCCTTAGGTCTCCCCGCAGACTTGGTTGGTAGTGAGACCAATGCAGAAATCTAAATATGATGAAAAATGACATAATAATACATTTAAAAATTTCGTACACTGACGGAATTAAGCAGAGTTGAACAAATGATTTTCATTTTATTCACTTATTCTGTAGCATATAATAATTAAAATTGCGTAAATCTTGATAAATAAATTGTTGAACAGAGGAAAATATAATTTGATAGTAATATATATATATATTACGAAAAATCCCGTAGATTAACCGACATATTGAAATTATTTGTTTGAACATTATTTTTAATCGATACTCGTATTTTAGTAGATATTCTGTTTACAATTAAAAAAAAGTATAATTATTTCTATTTATTTTCCTGATTATTTACGATAAATTTTATTGAAAATGTGAGTCATTTGGCGGGATACGAACTTGTGACCACTGTCATTATAGGGAAAGCCACCAATTGATCTGGTGCGTCTGAGACCACTCAACCACGAATGATACCATAGTCTAAACAAAGTCAAATCAAGCACAATTTTCGATTCTAAGAAAATAACCATCTCTGCTCTGAAATCTATCGTAATGTCAACAAATGTAGACAGACAATGTTACGGAAAATCCCGAAGATGAACGAAATGTTTTAACAGCCGACATATTGAAATTAGTTGTTTGTACATTATTTTTAATCGATACCCGTATTTGAGTAGATATTGTTTTTTAATCAAACAGTATATTTAGTTCTACCGGCCTGATTATTTACGATAAATGTTGTTACGAAAATGTGTATCATTCAGCAGGATTCGAAAATTGTGTTATGTAGGATTTATTTATCTTCTTTTAGACGATGGTATCATTCGTGGTCGAGGAGTCTAAGATACGTTAGATCAATTGGTGTCTTCCCCTATGTTGATAGGGGTCGCAGGTACGAATCCTGCCAAATGACACACATTTTTGTAACAAAATTATCGTAAATAATCAGGCCGGTAGAAATAAATATTATGTTTGATTAAAAACAGAATATCCACTCAAATACGCGTATCGATTAAAAATAATGTTCAAAAAATAATTTCCATATATATATATATATATATATATATATATATATATACAAAATTAGTAATCAAACAATGTGTCCATGTAAAATTGCTTTCGAACTCTTTAGAAATGGTAAAGATAGCAAAGACTGGAAAATAAACTAATCAGATGGAAGTAGAAAAATGTTGCTGAACATCATCATCAGATATTATGACAGTTATTATCTTTCCGACTCGAATAAAAACAATAAAACAATTTTGCTGACCAAACGAAAAATCACTGTTGTCGCTTATCTTGCTAACCAAATACAGTCAGACTTATTTTTACAAGCGGAATTCTTATTAGTGCTGGTCAGTCATGATGGAGACAGCAACGACAGCAACGACGCCATAGTCCGAGAGAATTACGCTCTTTGCTAACCGATTTCGATCCCAATAAATCCGTAGCAGAAGCGTAACTGAATTTTGCTAGCGGCTGAAACCAACCACCCCGATGCCCTCTCTGCCGCCGCGTCTATTAAAGGATGAAAGACAAAGGATGTTACAATCAATAATGCCCAATTAGCGTAACTCCAATCGCTCAGCTTCCGACGGGATTTGAATGACCCTTCTACGGGGACACTGTTAACCCCTTCCGTAGTGATCCACGCGGCCAAGGATGATGGAAAGGTGGGACTTCACTGTCCGTTTCCAGATATCGTCTAACGTGACCTCTGGCGAACCGGTACGTTGTGGACGTCAATTAATAGTGACGAACCACTTGGCTGTAATTGATGCCAAGGTGCAAGTGATTGGACTCCTCACCTCAAGGCCAAACAGAACGTCGGACACACCTGATGTCCGAACTGCAAGAATCAGCGCGCTAAAGGTGGAAGTCAGTAAGCTAGACAGCTAAGCTGCCTACCCGGGGGGTAAGGTGAATGTTCGCCAAATGAAGGACCGCGTTACTGAGGGCAAATGTCTGGATCAGAAAGATAAAGAAATGTAGAATGATGAAAGGAAGAGAAAAAGAAAGAAATGACAGAGAATAAGGAAGTATCAGAAAGATAGAGAAAAATGAAAATATTGAGAAATCGGAAAGAGAAGGAAAGTATAAAAATATGTCAAGGAAAAAGAGGAAGGAAATGACACAGAAAGAGGAAAGAGATTTCTAAGGTCTTGGAAATGAGAAAATTGTTTTTCAGGAAAAAGAAGGAAAGAAGTACTGAAAAACAGAAGTGTTGCAAAAGATTTGTGTTTATTTCTCTCTGCCCGTTTATGAAAAAGTGAAGGGGAGGAAGAGAGGGAGAAAGATGCAGAGAGAGTAAGAGAGGGAGTTTATTCATCGGCAAACAGAGAGAATCATGTAAAATTGTAAAGTATAGTTAACTAGTTTGGGTTCTATATCCTTGGTTGGCAACCAGTCTAGGATAAGGAAAATTCTGAATTCAAACTAACCTGGAATGATTTCAGTGCAGTGCCCCCTAATGCATTATCTCGTAACAGGACATGCAATATATATATATATATATATATATATATATATATATAAACGAGATTACAATTATACTCGTGTCGAAAACTTCCTCAAAAACTTTCAACGAAGGAAAAAATGGTTTTAAAAAGGAAAGAGATTAGTGAACGTCAGTCAAAAGTGTTCGAACCGAAATCAGCACGTAGCTCAAAGACAAATCCCTGGTAATCATCTAACAAAAAGTGCTCGATGCAGAGGTAGAGTGAAATAAATAGATAACACCTAATGAGCCAGACAAACCTACCTAGGTTTCACCTAAACGGATCGTCAGGGAAAGCTGAGACAGCTTTCCCTGACGATCCGTTTAGGTGAATGTTTAAAGACTATATATATATATATATATATAAGTAGAAAAATTAGCTTGTAAACAGACGGAAAATAGTCTTAAAACACAATTTTAAGAAATTAAATTAATTTTTTTATTGAGCATTTGATTTCAAAGATCCCTGCGAAATAACTTAAAACACATATATTTTACTTTTCTTTTTTTACAATAAAACCGAATCGCTTTTTACGTTATTCGGACTATTGTCCTCATCTTTGTTGCAATTTGTACGACGATTCGGCCGTTCCACGCTCGGGCCTTTTTCGGGTGCTAGGAATTTCGAACCTAACCCTTTTTTACGATCACTAGGGTGTATTATTCTCATTCTCTGTATAAAGACTCTTATGGTAGTCATGAGTTATCACCCTTTAACCAGATTTTATAACCTAGTGACCTGGTATTGAACTCACAACTCTCACAACTCAAGTCTCTAAAACTAACCAAAGACTATATACACTGGCCCATGTGTCCTAAAGGACAAGAACGACTAAATTTCTGGGACTTAAAACCTAATGTTCAGTAATCATTTTTACCAGAGTTCATATTGCAATTTTTGAAGCTAATGGTTTTCTCTAGTATTTTTTACCAGAACTCATATTGTAATTTTGACAATAATGATTTTCTCTGACACTCCGTATTACTGGTTCCCATATTGTATTCATTTAAATGCTTGGTCGGCTTAGGAGTTTTTTGTAGCCTAGCATATGCGCTGATTTCTAAGTTTACCTAGTTTCCAGTGGCGTTCTCTATCTGTTGTTACAACTTCATCCCATATTGTGCGGTGATGAACTTTCTCCCTCTATAGTTGATCAGCTACGCCTGATTGTCCTATCTCCCCTCGAGTTACGGCCTTGCGATGTTCTTGTAGCCTTAAGTGGCTGATCTGAGTTCACATGGTCCAGTAGCGTCTGGACCTTCGTCTGGTGTGGCAAGATTATGAAGGTGTCATCAATGTATCACAGCATAAAGTTGGCTTTAAAGCTGTGGATTCTAATGCCATCTCTTCAAAGTTTTACATGTATATGTTAGCCAGTGAAGGTGATAATGGCGAGCCCATTGCTAAGCCTTCATCACGTCGATATATGGCGATTTTCCTAAGAATGGGTCAATTATATCTACAAGGAAGTAACTCGGAGGCTGTCACACCGAGCCTAGGATGCTAACAATCGTCTTTATAAATCTTAGGTAGACCATACGTATGAGGTAGCTTGCTGTAACGTTGAAACAACTGCCTGTATGTACTAGGCTGGAAGTGATCTTTGTTCTTTATTAGGTTTGCGATAGCTGTCATTCTGTTTTCAACATGGGGTCTCTCTTTACCTTGCTATAGCTATCACTTGTAATGAGGTCTATCCAGTTTTGTATTCAGTTTTGTCCATCTCTACAGTTACATTGCCTTTATCAGCTTGTCGTATGATGATGTTCTCATTCCTCTCTATGGTCCTGATTGCCAGTCCCTCCTCTTTCGTGATGTTTGGTTTAGGTGGTTTGGCTTTCTCCAGTGTCTGTCTTACTTTCCATCTAAGCTCATTCGCTTGAGCCTGAGGGATGTTCAAGTCTATTTCTTCAATACGGGAAATGAAGTCTCATTATAGTATCCGCCTGATGATTGTTGCGAAGTTGAGACCCTTGTTCAGCACTGACTCTTCAGAAGCACTCAGCCGATGGTGCGTGATGTTGATAACTGCCTTCCCATGTGGGTGATGGTCCTCATGTGTCACCTTCAGATCTTTTAATCCATTTAGTTTCCGTACTTGGCAGACTTCGAATTCTTGCCTGAAGGATTTGTCCAACACATGCCGGATCCTTTTTCGAGCTTCTTCTTTTGTGATCCTGCTGAAGAATTCCTTGAGCCTCTGGGAGATATTGGAATGTAATTTTTGTTTCATCAATCAGTTGTACTGGATACGTTCTCGAACCAGGCTTTGTCCCGCTTTTTCTGACAGATTTTCCTTGAATTGACGGTTAGACTCTGTGCCAATCCTGTATGGATGAGTCGTAGTTCCCTGCATCGGTGTAGGAGTGTCAGGTGGTTTGTTATTCGTGCCAGCTTTAGGTAGGACGCTTTTATTCGTCTCCATATTTAAGGAATGAGAATGATATTCCCCATTGATCGTAATAGAGGATTCACTTCGAAATTTCTAGCACCCGAAGAAAACCAGAGTGTACAACGGCTGAGACGTAGTACAAATGGCAACAAAGATCAGGATAATAGTCCGAATAATGTAAATAGTGTAAATTCTTCCTCATCTCAGAAATATAGACAAAACCGAATCAATGGAATTAGTATGATTGAAGAAAACAATGTGTCTACATAAGTTGGAGTAGATAGACTAAACTATCGCCCGGTTCACACTCCACCCACGTCTATTGAACAGATGTAGAGGCTCATCCCTTATTCCCTGTTTAGGATGTGGTTTCCGGCTTTCTCTTTTCTAATCTTTTCACTTTTCTTTTTTTTTTTTTTCAATTGGAGTAGATAGACTAAACTATCGCCCGGTTCACACTCCACCCACGTCTATTGAACAGATGTAGAGGCTCATCTCTTGTTCTCTGTTTAGGATGCGGTTTCCAGCTTTCTCTTTTCCAAGTTTTTCACTCCTATGTAGCCCCCTGCACATCAGTGGCGTTACCGCCTTGCTCGGGGTGATATGATTAAAAAAAAAAATAAGGAGATTGACACATATTTAAGTTGTTTTGTATGAATGCGTGTACATGTCTAGCAGTCAACATACCAGCAGACAAGAAGCTGTATTATAACTTCTACTAACGCAATACACCTTTCCACTGTGAAGATACCATTATGATGAGCTCAACTGTTAGGACTGGTTTGCCTTGACAAGTGAGAACATCATAACGGTGTCCTCACGAAACTTCGAAATCGGTATGAATCTGCTCAGTTAAAGTAACAAATACTTTGTGCTTATCGAAGCTCTATCCCAACCTCGATATTGAGCCCTTTACGATGTAAAATACCTTCATGTCAAAATAAATTTTATCAGTAAAACCACTGAAAAAACAACAACTTTGGTGCTAAATATTATCACAACCCAACACTATATATATATGTGTGTGTGTGTGTGTGTGTGTGTGTGTGTAATAAATATAAGTAAATCAATAATTTAAATAAATAATACTCAAATTAACAAACTACGAATACACACATAACCACTTCTAAAAAAATGTAATAATAAAATCAATAATAAGTTAATAAGCTAAAAGTATACAAACATTTTAAAACAATATTATACACTGTCATACAATATTATAGAATAGGCAAAAATAACAGCATTCTGACCCTCAACCAATTCTACTCAATAACCTTTAGAATAGTCTGACATAACCGTTTTCACCTACCCAATGACCGTTGATGTGCATTCTGGTGCAGTAAATATCGTCTCGAACGACCAATCGAGGAGCCGAGTTCGAATTCCAGTTGAATTTCTCGCATTCACTTACGTGCAAATACCCTTGGGAAAGGTATTAATCCGTCTCTTCCCTCCAGCTATGGGTTAAATAATAGAACAGATTGAGTTCTATAGCCTTGGCTGGCAACCAATCTACCACAGAAAGTACTGCGGGATAATCTTCTGCCCCGTCAGTCATGTCACTTTTCAGATATGATCGCCCAAAGCGTATATCACGTATGGCACTTAACTGACTGAATGACCGTCAGGATAATACAATAGACCGGAAATACCTCGCTTGCTACTCATACTAAAACCATTGAACAGCTTACGAAATAGTCGAGCCAGCCCACACAACACAATTTGCCTTAATATTACGTTCAAGTATAAAACAGACAGTCGCCGTTTTGAACCCAGTATTATTTTTATTATAAAATCCGCTTTATTTCTGATGTTGAGCAGTTTTACCTATAAAGATAGCATACCTTAAAATGTTTGTATGTAACGGTTGTCCTTTTGGAAAGGGGAAAAAGAACTTCAAATTTTGACATATACGTTTGGATTTCTTTTGAGAAATGAATGATTCCATCTCATCTAGCAACTATAGTTTAAATAACACTCTGCATTTGAATAACAACTAAACCCAGGAGAAGGAATACTCTAAACTGAATCGTGGTGAAACCTACGCACAACTCATCCATTATCTTACTTAAGAAATCCTGGCAATTCACAGCTAATGTTATTGGCAATATAAACCGTTTCTTCAGGAAGAAACATCCGGCATTCACTGATCGAACAATTGACAGCTGAAATTTCATAAAATCTTTCTTTTTTTATTTTTTTAATCATTTCACCCCGAGCAAGGCGGAAACGCCACTGATGTGCAGGGGGTTACATAAATATAAAAAGATTAATTAGAAAAGAGTGAGGAGTACAAACTAGTTAGAAAGGAACAATAGAAAGCTGAGAAAGCAGGTGCGATGACAGATACATAGATAGAGAGAAAGGGAAGGTTATACAGGGGATGGGAGAGAGCTAGAGTCCAGTGGTTAGTAGATGAGTATTGACTTTGCATTTAAATTTCTGGAGGTTGTAGCCGTCATGAAAGCAAGAATACGGGAGCGAGTCTATTGAAGAAGTTTGTCAGGAAAATAGCTGTTGCATGTCTACTATCTGTTATCCTTCCATATATAATTGATGGAGAATTTATTCTTTAATTTTTGATTGTATTAGTGCTCAATGTTATAATCTTTTTATGTCATTATTTTTGTTTCGGGCTAGATATGCTATCCATTATAGTTGTTGTTGTTCCTGGAAAATCCAAAGTGATGTTCTTTATGTTATTTAATACAGTCCTTTGTGATTCTGTAATTCAACTTGAAAATATTCGAAAAAGGATTGTCCTCACTGAGGATTTCATTTTTTTCACCATAATAAAATAAAGGAATCTGTTTACAAATATGATTACCTACGTCCTGAAAAGACATGGTCTGTAAAAAAAAAAAAAAAAAGCGCTTAGCTTCTTTATAGATTTCTGCTATTTTCTATGTTCCAAGTATATTCCATCTCAGTAGTTGTATTTGAATTTGAAAGTGATTTTCAGTGTCAAAATTTATTGATTTATGTAATTTTTCCAGCTCGACTACTGATATGCTATATGATTACTATTATATATTCTATATCTCAGTTTAAACAATATTTTTAGTGGATACTTTTATTCAAGTAGACGATCAATGTATTTATTAAACACTTTATTTTATTCTAGCGGTCTGAATGTTCCATAAATCTTCTTAAAGAAAAGTGAATCCTCTATTACGATCAATGGGGAATATCATTCTCATTCCTTAAATATGGAGACGAATAAAAGCGTCCTGCCTAAAGCTGGCACGAATAAATACGGGTATTCACTAAAAAGAACATTTAAAGTGATAAAATATGCCACTGGATAAAAAAAATATCACTTCCTTCAGAAAAAATGCTATATTCTATATACTATACACTATATTCTCGTCTCTGTTAATATAGATGTTATAACAGACACAAGGTTATGAGTATTAGGCTCAACCCCTCATCAAGTGATGAAACCCAAGTTCAGCAGGAATCAACAAAATAACAATAAACAACAGATATTCCATATGAGACTAATAATAGACACATGATGCTGACCATACGGAACTTACTCGAAATGTTGGTTCTATATGTTGTATCTCCTAGGTGGTTCAATGCACATATAAAGTATGCAGCGGGATTATTCAGCACAATATCCGATGCTAAACGGACATACACAGAACAGAACAATAGTTGCAATAACAGAAAAGCCCGAATTTACAACACAGGGGAGGGATTAAGATCGCAACAGTCGCCGAAGTAATCAGTCCGAATATTACTCGAATGACATTCGAGTAATACGCATCTGATGCTACTATCCTTTACTTAAATAGACCATTTCAGGCTAAAGGCTATTTCATCCTTGAGACTGCTGCAGGGATGTCAGTCACTCTACAACACTATAATAACATCTATATTAACCAAGATTATAACGATACTTTGAAAGAATACAATAATATGTCACTTTCTCACCAACGGGACGTGATTTCCTTCTGTCTTTTCTAACAATATTTTCATGGCGAGCATTTTTCAATGGTGCATGATTACATTCATTTAAACGTGGCATTTTGGTCACACTTTTTTTTACTAAAAACAGTTTCTTTTCCCGCACTTCTCAGTTGTGAAACTCCCTACCGTTTCCTCGCTTCTTTGATAACTCAGTCAGTCAGTCAGTTAAGTGTCATACGTGATACACTAGACCTCCTCAGAAGATACCTTTTTCATCTAACTGATATTATGCCCATTCTCCAAGGTCTAAATTAATTAAATATACCAGTTACTTTGATCTTGGACTTTGGCTATGCGTGCTTCAAGAGCCATATTGTTTTATTGGTGAGGTTTTTCGAAAAACGCTGCAAAATTTGAGATATTATATCTTTGTTTTCAAAGCTTCCCATGGTTTGATGCTATAGCATTGAAAGTGGTACCAAATGAAAGCTAATAACATTTTCTTGCATATGATGTCAAACACATGAACAACTGTGTAAATTTTAACTAATTTTAATGACAAAACATACATATTTTTATGCTTAGAAAGGATGTCATCATATGATACATAAATTTATCTCCAAAATTTTACTCTATAGTCTATACAGATTTACTCTATAAATATGTATTGTGCATTAAAGTTTATTCTTAGTGATGGTTTCGATATAGCATACAAACATAATTAGGTTAGTAGTAAGTATCAGTCAAACTGGGTAAAAGGTATGAGTAGAAAACTATGACTTTGTCATATAGACAACAAACAATGAATGACTCTTACTGTTTGACAAACTGAATGTTAACCATCATGAGTACTGCTAAAGATGATTATCGAATGTGATGGTAAGTTATGACAATACAGTGATATGCAAATTAAACTTACTGTAGGTAAAGAAAACGGTGATACGCATGTACAATTACTTCTTTGTTTTGAAATGGGACACAGCAAAAAATCAAAGTGAGAGTATGATAGCATTGCACTGACACAAATATTGTGTAAGAAAATGTCAGATAGGATGTCAATAATACATGTATTATCACTTGTCTAATGTGGTTTTCTTGAAACTGTCAATTTTTTTTTGTGGTACTCCACAACTTGTAGTAAGCTGCTTCTCTGCTTTTTGTCAGTTTTGATCTGAGTCGCGAAGTCACTCATCAGTTTCACACCTCTCTCAGCCACTGACCTCACAAACTTCTGTGCATTCCTGTAGCTGCCATTCTCTTTCCAGGTGTCAGCAGGAGTAGTGAGTCAGTCACATTCTACCTCAAGAGCATCAAACAGAAAGTGAGACTCTGGCCCTACCAGGTCTGTGACAACTGTAGCTGCGTTGATGATGGGAAACACTGGTTTGTTTTTCCTGTAGCTATCAGGTTTCTCTGTTTCTGATAGCTTGACTACAAGCTTCTCCTTTGCAGACCTGGTCATGCTGTCATGTGAGCTGAACAAGGTGAATGTCACCAGTTCCTGGGTCAGATACTAGCGGCGGTCGTTCATTTATTTGAAAAGAGGTTGCCAGTTCATAATCATGCTGCTGTATTGCAGCGTGTCCTTAATAAGCTGGAGGTCATGGATAGATGCGTCAGCAGCAGATCTGGTGGTCACCCAGTGGCTGGTGTAGAGTAAGGCCAGAAACATGTTCATCCTCTCCAGCTTGAATATAGTGTCCTTGTTGTATTTGAGTTCCTGGGAAAACATGAGCATTTTCATACAGTAAATGTTTCTGGCCATCCCGCGGGCCTGGTGAATGCCACCTGGCTTGGCCTAGTGGATACCTCGCGGAGGTTCCTCACCAAGGAGGATCAGTCATAGCTATGCCACCTCTCTGTAATTTGCTCTCGGATTTGCCTCCTCGAGGAAATTGCTTACAACTTCAATTGTATTTATCCTCTTCTGTTTCAAGTCTTGTTCTACTAGGCCCTGAACTCTTGGACAGTCCTTTTCCAACGTGTCTCACTTCTCTTTCACATAGATGAAATTTAGTTTTTCAGAACTCTTGACCTTGTTTAACACAGCCTTCAATGCGTCTCCAATTATTACCTATGATATGTGATGGCAACAAGCAAAGTAGACTACCTTTTTGTCTAGTTTGTCTTCAATCAGCTTCGTTGCGCCTTTGTTGATGACACTGTTGCTTGCTGTGATATCAAATACCAAGCCTAAAATGTTGTCTGTAAGACTCCATGTTTCTATCAGCTCCAATGAAGCATTGTACTACTGGAATCCTGTAGAAATTTTGATGAAAGCCACAGCAAGCAGCTTCCCTTCTTCACATTGTGGAGTACCAGAGACGAGCACCGCATGACTTTCCACTGTATATATTTCCCCAAGAACATCTCTTAAAAGTTTTCTATCCCAGTGTAGTGTGCTGTAATCTGGCGGAATTTCCTTGAAGTCATTCATGTTACTTTGGCTCAAGTTATGGCGAGTGTTTATCCTGCTTCATCTTGTAGTTGAGGCTGACATATCAAAGTCATCAAGATCCCCGCCTCCTGCCTTAAACACTGCAGACACCATGGCTATAGTCTTGCTGTCAGAGAGTGACAACCAATGACAGCGCTATAAATCTCTTCGCTGGTCATAACTGAACGTGGAAAGTGTAAGGTTATTATTCTTGGTTTTGATAAACAGCCTGGTGTTGGTTTAGTGTATTCTGAACTCTCACTAGTACCAGTACCTTGACTGTTCTCTGAATCTTCATCTGTTGAAATTTCTCCAACTTCTGCTGCAGCAGTGACTGATAACATTCTGTCTTCTCTTTCTTCTCGGAAGTTTTCTCTCTAGACTTCTTCTCAAACAACGTGTCATGACCTGACATGAGTGCCAGTTTAGTGGTCTGTTGGTCCAAGTGGAAATTGACGTCCTCTTCCTTTGGCCTCCTTTGTGAGCAACCTGTTGACTCTTATCTCCTCCACAGCATCTTTTGATCCAATATCAAATAATTTGTCTAAGTCCTTCAGAAAATTAGTTCTTTTCTCTTCCACTGGTTTGTTGCCGCTTCCCATGTTTTTGACAATTTTCCTATACATTTCATGGAGGATCATGAATTGCTCGACGGCATTTGGTCTAGTTAGTTGTTTTAATTCTTGCCACCCTCGTTTGTATCATGGGCTAGAGACCTATTAACCTTGCTGGGATTCTCATTTCTCAAATGCTGGAAATAATGAAACACCTGGTGATTTGTAGGAAGTTGAGAGACACTGGTGCTAGAGCTGGGTTGCTTAATGAGATACACATCACTGGACGACTTTGTGGCTAGAGTTTCTACCTTTCTTCTTTTCTCATTTGACTCATCCCGTTCACTTGTATCGCTGACAACCTTCCCGCTGCGTAGTTGTCTTCCAAATGCCATGATGTCAGCAGTTCACAAATAATCTTAAGTGAAGAGATAAGACGTAATTAGTTTAAACCTATTCCTCATTGTAATATGTACATTAAGAGTAACCTTTTTGATAAAAAGTTATGTATCATATCATGTCATCCTTTCCAAGAATCAAAAATACGTATGTTTGTAGATTAAAATTAGTTAAAATTTACACAGGTCTTCATGTGTTTGAACTCATATGCAAGAAAATGTTATTAGCTTTCATTTGGTACCAATTTCAGTCATCAACATCTGAGAAGCTACAATGAAAACAAAGAGATAATATCCCGAATGTTGCAGCGTTTTTGAAAAACGTCAACAATAAAACGGCCCTTGAGACATGCTTAACCAAGGTCCAAAATCAAAGTAACTGGTATATTTAGTTAATTTAGAACTTGGAGAATGGAAATAATATCAATTTGCATAAGTTAGATGAAAATTGCTTTTTTAAAGAGGTCTAATGATACACGCATGGGTGATCATATCTCGAAAACTTCCTGCGTAGAAGATTTTCCTGTAGCAGGTTGCCATTACTTTCTACGGTAGACCGGTTGCCAACGAAAGGTATAGAATACTTATCTGTCTTGTTATTTGATATATTTAAAGAAACGGATTAATATTTTTGTAAAGGTATTTGTGCGTATTTGATCACAACGAACTCAGGTGTAATTTGAACTCGGCTTTCCGTTTTCTCTTTCACTGTCATTCGCTGTAATCCCTTGTGTACTAGTGGCATTTTTATCTTGCTTGGGGTGACACTATTAAAAAACGAACATTGGCGATTACTCATCTCAAAAATGAAATACTAAATTAGAACATGTCTTTCTTCTTTGTACGCTTTCACAGATCCCACTACTGCTGAAACTTTTAAAGAATCGAACATTTTTAATATGAAGTAAGATAAGAAGCATATTTCAAATATATCACTTATATTTGAAGATCAATTTTAAATTACGCGTCCTAAGTGAAGAGAGATATTTACTAAAGTAGTTTTTCTAAACCGCCTAATCTTTCTTCGTAGCTTTATTGTTACTCATATTACAACAGTTTCCCTCAAGATGGAGGAAATTAAATTATATAAAAATATCACAAAATTACTGTAGGAAAAAAAATAAAGAAATATTTGACTTTATCTCACAAGCAGTTTTGAAGAAGGAAAGAAAAATGTAATTGGATCAACATGGAATCAATTCGCGTTAAAATATGTTGGATTTAAGCGACCAGTTTTTTATGACTATCTCTTTTTTCATCCTGGCTGCATGTGGATATATTTGAGAGATATTTAGTTCCATTTTCCGAATATGGGATCAGCTTAACTTCATCATAAAAAAACAAACAAAAATAAAACAAGTGGGCGAGTTCCAAGATAACAAAAACTGAACGTGAAAGAAAAAAATGCAGTGAAATAAGGAATGATAAAGTCAGAACATTATTGGCATCGCTCACATTCCTGTAGACATATTCAAGGAAGCACGCTGGCATTTGGGTTTATGCAGAGATAAATAGTTATGTATGGATGAATATACGAGCATAAATATACACAGACACAAGCATGAAGACACGAGTATATGCACAAACATGCACACATACACACATGCACACAAAAACATACACACACACACACACACACACACACACACACAGACACATATATATATATATATATATATATATATATATCCTGCTGGGTAGAAAACATTTTCGTAATAAAAAATTATCGTAAATAATCAGGCCGTTACATATAAATATAAAAAATACTGTTTAATTAAAAACAGAATATCTACTTAAATACGAGTATCGGTAAAAATAATGTTCAAAATTATTCATTACAAATGGTCGGTTGCTTCTAACCAAGTCTCGTTAAAATTCGTTAATTTCCGTAACATGTTTATATATATATGTGTATATTTATAATTCTTAACAAATCATTGGTCAGACTCAAATTAAACCACAGTTGTATTAAAGAGTGATCAAAACTTATATAATTTAGGGTTTTTAAACAACAAGAAAATTTATTAAATGAAAGGTCCGAAGTAATGTCTGGATGTAAACACATCAGAAAATATATTTTAGGATCGTACAAACACGGATGAAAACGTTTACAATTCTTGAACAACTCTGCCTTTATTTTGAACTTCCAGTTATTGCGTTCGAAAAAAAAAATGATGTGGAATCAGTTAATATAAAACGCCTAAAGATACGAAAGGTAGAAACCAAGGTTACTTCAACGGCTGAATATATATATATATATATATATATATATATATATATGTAATGAATTATTTTTACCGATACTCGTATTTAAGTAGATATTCTGTTTTTTTTTTAATTAAACAGTACTGTAATGTTCAAAATAATTCATTACAAATTATCGGTTGCTTATAACCAAGTTTCGTTAAATTTCGTTAATTTCCGTAACATGTTTACATATATATATATATATATATATATATATATATATATATATATATGTATTCAAATGAATAATGAACGAAGCAAATAATGCCAACGTTCAAAGCATTAATTTAAAACAGTGCCCAATATAAAAAATAGAGCAATGAATATTTACTTTTAATCATTACATTAGAACATGTACAAACTACAAATTACTACAAAATTGTACATATTTGTGCAGCATTGAAAGAAATATTTCTCATCAGCTAGTTAATAATGATGGTGATAAACGTTTTATAGAAAAAAATTAAAAGAAAACCACTTCCTTTTATTTTTGGAAATATTTTTGTCCAAGATAAAATAATATTAAAAAAGAGAGGAAAAAAGAAAGATGCGAAAATAAGATGAGAAATCAAGAAAAAGAAAAAGAAAGAGGAAAGGGAGATACAGATGAAATAGTAAGCAAAAAGAAAAATAAGTGAGAAAATATTGACCGAAAAGAACCTATGAAAACGGCTAAGAGAGATAAATTTTAAACATAGGCAGGTAGTGAATTGTAGACAGATATTGACATGGGTTACATGGTGTAATATATATATATGTAAGTTCCACCGTTTACGCTATCATGGTTTCGACCTTGTTAGCGTAACCGGCTAACATTTAAATATAAGAAACAATACGTTTGTTATTTATAGATATGGGGAAAAAAACTTTATGTTTATTAAATTGCATATATCCAATAATTTGTTTAAGAAAAATAATAATTGAAAAAATATTGAAATAATTAAATTGATATTTAAATGTTTTGTAACATTGTATTATGATATTAAGAATTATAGAATATAATAATAAAAAAATATAAAAAGAATAAAATGAATTTTTAAAAAAATATTTAATAAGAAATAGATATTAAAAAATAAAAAAATGCTATTTATAAATAAAAAGTTTTGAAAAATTAGAATAAAACTCATTCTGAATCGAAAAAAAATAGTATATTTACTCAAATGTCCCGACAAGTTAGATCAAATTTCTTTCCTCATCTCTTTTCATTTTTCTTTTAGAAAATTTTGGGATATGGATAAATCTGATAGAAAATTTTGTAACAATAATGTATACATCAACTGAAATAAGGTCTAGAGAGAGTTGTTAAAAATTTGGTTGACAGTCAGTCAGTCAGTTAAGTGCCATACGTGATACACGCTTGGGCGATCATCAGAAGATTATCCCGCAGTAGGTTGCCATTGCTTTTTGCAGTAGACTGGTTGCCGACCAAGGCTATAGAACCCAATCTGTCCTGTTATTTAACCCATAACTGGAAGGAATATCCCAAGGGTATTTGCGCGTAAGTGAATGCAATGAATTCAGCTGGAATTCGAACTCGGCTCCCCGATTTCTCGTTACGAGCCGATATCCAGTGCACCACAACGCACATCCACTTTGGTCGGTAAGACTAAAAGAAGAAATCATGTATTCCCCCAAAATATAAACTTTTTTCAAATTTAAAGTGAATCTCTATTCACATTAGTTAAATTGAACACGCATAAATTTTTATGTCTTCCCATATCTATAAATAACAAATATATTGTTTTTTATATTTGAATGAAAATCATTTTCACAACTGTGATCTAACATTGGCTGATAACGAGATAGAAATCTCAAAACAGAAATTTCAGATTCACAATGTATTCTTAATTAAAAAAAAAATTTAAATATATGATTATATTATACTCTACCATATTTATTGTACTGAGCACTTTTTAAAAAATGGACATATCAGACAACTCGGAATTATAAAACTGTTGGTTCTCTTTACTAATATATATATATATATATATATATATATATATATATATATATATATATATGTGTGTGTGTGTGTGTGTCTGCACGTGTTTATCTTTACCAATATTTATGAATATGCATATATAATAAAAGGTATCGGCTTTTAATTTATGAATATGATGAATATAATTATACCAATGTTTTGTTATTTTTCTAATAAATAGAAATATGATTTATTTGATTTGCCTCTAGGCGAAAATGAAAAAAAAAATAATCGGGTCGTCTTCTCAAATACGAATATCCTCTACAAATATTTAAGTAATAACACACACGCACACACGCACACACGCACACACGCACACACACACATATATATATATATTTGTATGTACATATAATGTGTGTCTCTGTGTTTATATATGTATATACATATATGAGTATATGTATATTTGCATGCGTGTGTTTTTACGCATATATCTTTGTATGTAAGCACGTATGCGAGTACACATATTATGAACGTATATACCTTATAAGTGTGTGTAAGTATGTATCTCTTTATATGTGTTGGTCTTTATGTATGTATGATAAATAAGACCCATAAAACAATATGAAAGGTAAAGAGTGCGATTGCCGAGAGGCTGTCAATGCCAAAGTAAACGGTTTCCTGAAGTTCACACCTGGACGCAAACCCGCTCGAAAAAAACTCGATGACCTTACTTATCGGCAAAAGACATCACTTTCTGAACCGATATTCCCAGAAGGATGCCTCAAAAGAAACATAGAAACCTTGAACAAATGATCACGTTTCACATTCTACAATCCAGAAAGGAAAAATAGTTATTTTTATTTATTAAGTCAATTCTATTTTCACTCAATTTGCCATCATTTTTTTCGTGATGATACTTCTGTGCAAATATTTACGAGTTGATAAAATACAGTTCATAAAGTTCAGTCAGTTTTTATCATTTATATCCTAATTATTTTAATATAAAAATTAGGCACATATACTTCTTCTTTTTCTATGTGCCGTGTCCCTTCAGGACGAAGGCGATCATAGCCTTACACTTCTCCTTAATTCTTGTCGCTGTTATCTCACTCATTCCCCGCTCTACCACCCACCTTCTCAAGTCCACAAATTATGCCATGCATTACTTTCCCTAGTCTCTCTTCCCTCTATCCGTTCCTTGAGCATCAGGTTCTCCAAGCCGTCTTCCCTGATTTTTCAAAAACTTCAGCTGTTTTGTCCTGATGTTAAGTATTTGCTTCCTTCTTGTGTTTATCCTCTTGAAATCCTTGTCGTTACTCATGTGTTTTGTCCATGGTATATTCAGCATTCTTCTGTAGAGCCACCTTTCGATTGCTTCAAGTATTTACCTAATCTTTAATGAGGTTGTCCAGTATTCATTGCCATATTGAAAGACAGACATCACACAACAATCCAGTATTCATTTCTTTGTTCCCAGCGAAATTTTCCCGTCTCTTAATATTCTATTCTTGCAACCTTGGTCATACCAATACGCCATCGGATTTCCGTATCGCACTTTACCCTCTAAATTATTTATTTTTCCATATAGACACCTCCTAACACACTAACCCTCCTATTCTCTCCAACTCTCCCTCTATGTACATCCTAACACGTCTATCGCCCTGTGTAACCCCCTGCGCTATAGTGGCAGTGGAATGCCTTGCTTGGGGTGACATGATGAAAAACAAAAATACAATGTATATATGTGGCGACTCGTGTTCGAATCTTCGTCACCAAATTGTTGTGGATTGCAGGTGAGGAACCGCACAAAACAATGAACAACAAAACAGATATTGAGATAGAAAAATAGTTTATATTAAACATAAAGATACAACTGGAACGCAGGGTAATAATCCAGGAATATGATTAGTAAGGAATTTATATATATATACACGTCTTTACTTGAAGCCGTTCTGGATTTAGTATGTCTGTGTAATACTATTCTGGCTGAGTGGAGCTCTATGACTACTGACGCGGTATTCTCTGTGTAACTTCGGTATCTCTCGGTAACTTACGAACCTCTTACGGTATCAGCTATGATATCATGAGTAAATTCGATTAAACAAAAATTAAGTTCTTATAATATATCACAATTTTTTGTTCAGATAATAATTAAAGAAAATAGAAAATATACATCTTGAATATTTGAAAAAAATAATTATTTTTAAATTTAATTCTATATTTGACTTAAAATCTAAATGATAATAACCAAAAAGTTATTTTGAATTATAAGTAATCACTATTCTCTCTCTCTCTTTCTCGCTTTCTCTGTCTGTCTGTTTCTCTATCTATCTATAGGTTTATATATAATATAACATAATATTATAGTATATTAATTAATAATAATTATACATTTTCCTCACCGGTAGCACAACAATGTTTCATGTACAATGCAATAGTTAAATGGTTATGGAAAACTTTTATTTCAACAGTACTCAATAGGTGGTAATTTATAATTGTTTTAGACACCTCCTAACACACTAACTCGCATCCATTCTCTCAAACACCCTTCCCATCTACCCAACCCTCATCCTCGGTATCCCTACCCGTCTATCACCCTTCTTCTGACATTTCCTATATCTAACCACTCCTTCTCATCATCTTCCCCCTTGCTCAATAGTGGCAGTGGAATGCCTTGCTTGGGGAGAAATGATTAAAATATATATATATATATATATATATATATATATATATATATATAATAAAAGTAGAAATCATAAGTGCTCTTTCATAAAATATATTTTATTGTGCTTTTTATATTTTATATTCTGCTACACGTGTTTCTGGTCTCGCGACATTCATCAGGAAGAGAGTGATTGTCAGTTATATTCTTGTTTGTATGTGGTAGTAGTTTACATCTTTTGTGTGTGTGTGTGTGTGTGTATGTGTGTGTGTGTGTGTGTGTGTGTGTGTGTGTGTGTGCGTGCGTGCGTGTATGTGTGTGTCTGTACGTGTATGTGTGTGTGTATCTGGTAACGTTTGTTTTATTTTTCTATTCTGTTTATCATTTCACCCCAAGTAAAGCAATGAAGCCAGTAACATGCAAGGATTTACTGAGTGTGAAAGAATCAGAGAAAGAAAGAAACATTATATGGAGGGAGAACAATAAAAGAACAAGAAGGCAGAATATAACGATTCATATTGAACTTAAATTTATGAAGATCAAATTGGACTGGAAAGTAACATTATAAAAATAGTTTTCCAATCGAGAAGTTCGAGAGAAAAAATTGTTAGCCAATAACTTAAGCTAACATCTAACAATTTCAACTATAAAATTATGAGGCCTAAATGCCAATGCACTTAAATTCGCAAAATCTTGAGACCAGAGCTCATCAGAACAATCATCATATAAGTATTTATAGAAAAGGCACAGGGAAACTACGTTATGGCCGTGGGGAAATGGGCTGATATCGAGATGCCAGGTCAGAAGAGATAACTTTGCAGAGCCTTAAAAATATTTGAGCAAGAATCACTAAATGTATAGCAGAACTATCTGACCAAATGGTTGACCTATAAATGTGTAAGTTAAATTCTGGCGATAAAAATTGTCAACCACAACACAAAGAACCAACATTCATAGCAGCAGGCCTAGTAATTGGTTTAATATCCGCCAGTTAAGTGCTATACGGGATACACGCATGGGCGATCATGTCTCGAAAGAGACATAACTGACTGGGCAGAAGATTATCCCGCAGTAGGTTGCAATTGCTTTCTGCGGTAGACTGGTTGCCGACCAAGGCTATAGAACCCAACCTGTCCTGTTATTTAACCCATAACTGGAAGGAAGAGACGGATTAATATCTTTCCCAAGGGTATTTGCGCGTAAGTGAATGCAAGGAATTCAACTGGAATTCGAACTCGGCTCCCTGATTTCTCGTTCCGAGCCGATGTCCAATGCATCACAACGCACATGGTTTAATATAATCTTTCCATTTTATGTCAGCAGCAAACATTCACCCGGGAAGGCGCAGTGAGTAATCTTATATGAAATCATAATATCTAACGTTTTATTTTACCATTTTCCTCTTTACAATTTGCATTGAAGTATTCATAAATACTTTCAATTTTATAAACTATTTTATTTTAAAAAAAATCATTTTAAAAGTAACCATGTTCCTAAACAACCAGTTGAATTGGTAACAACGGTCCATAGTTTTATTTTCAGTTGTTCTGTCGATGTTCTTTCTGAGTAAAATGTTAACAGAATAATATATCAGATATCCAATTGGTTTTTCTATGGAACATATTTTTTTACTCGTTTCACCCCAAGCAAGGTGGTACCGCCACTGATGCGAAGAGTGAAAATTTAAGTAGGAGGAGAGCGAAGAGAAACCGAACCAGTTAGAGGGGGTGTCGGAGAAAGGACAAGAGAAGGATGGGAATACCAGTGTGAAGACAGTTGCGAATATAGAGGGAAAAAGGAAGAACAATATACACGAAGAGATGGGGAAAGGATGAGGGAAGGACTGGAGTCAAGTAGACAAGAGATGGGAATTGACATTGCATCTAAATTTTTATAGATTGTAGCCGTCAGAGAAGGAAGTATACGGAAGAGAGTTCCACGGATGGAAAATACGAGAAAGGAAGCTGAACGAGTAGAATTAGTGGCTGCATTTAGTTGATTTAACTGTAAAATGGTGGAACTTTGCTGCCAGTCTAGTTGCTCGAGTAAATTTTGTGGAAGAGGCATCAGTGAGCTAAGCTCGTTGGAGTAGAAGCCATGAAAATATTAGTTGAATAGAGAGAGGGAAGCCACATCCGACTGTGAGAAAGTGGAGTCGAGCTACCATGTCGAAACCGATCACATTACAAATTCTCTTATGGAGCCTGTCGAGAACCCTGAGTTGAATGGCTGGGGAGCCCGACCTGATATGATAACAGTATTCAATGCACGGTCGGATGGTTGATTTGTATATATGCAAGATGGACCCAGATGGGAAAAAACTTTCTCCGGACATTTAATATCAGTCATTTTAATCTTGTCATTATTATATTTAATTTTTTATATGTCACATATTTTATGTCACATTTTATGATTTCCCTTTTTTTATTCATAACATTTGTCTCAACTTTCTTGCTGATTTTTCAGGAGGATATATAATTCAAGTATATCTCTGGAGTAAGATACATTGTACTGATCTACTTTTATAAATTTTATTAATTGAAAGCCGTTTAAAAGTCAGAAAGCTCTCAATTCATGTATTTCTTAATTTTTTTTTCATACAGATTCTTTTAGCATGAAATAAAAGAATTAGTTCCATAATAGATTTTAGTTATTGCTCATTATATTCTTAACAAATAGATTTAATGTTTATAACATTTGATTGGGATTTTAATGTGTTACTAAAATGTGACATTTCAAAGCGAACAAACTATCATATAAAGTAGAAACGTATATCGGGAAGAAATAAAGCAAACAATTTCAGCATCACTTACCTCACAAGAATCAAATCAATTATGAATTGATTCATTTAATAAGAAACATTTGTTAATGGAAAAAAAAAATTTTTTTTTTATTTCAAGTGGTTATTTATCCATTTTCAAAAATTAGAATTTATGTTTTGAATAATTTACTATTCATCCGAAATCTTGAAATCTTTTGAGACATACTGACGCCCTAAAATTAGAAACGTCAGAATAAAAAAAAGTTCTTTATTAACCTGGTAGTGAAATTTTCCGCAGTCTTCAAATAAACAAATAATTCTGATACGTGTATAACAGGCTTCCACATAAACGATCTTTCTCTTCAAGGACTAAGCTATCAAAACTGTCTACAAATCTATCTTATTATCTGTGAATTGTTAATATTCATTGAAAATATTCTGTAGTGATATCCGTTGTCGCCTTTGCAGTCAGGAAATGAGTTCTTTCATAATCTTCAACTGGTTGCCATCATAGATCGAGAGACTAAATTACGAATTTATTTAACATTTACCTAGAGTTCACACATTCTCCCAAGAAAAAATTAGGCCAAAATGAACGTAATAGACAAGGCCTAGTTTTGAACTCGGTTCAACGATTCCACTTGCTGCGATGATATAATTTACACCACTTGCACATCCGTAAAGGTAATACGGTATATAAAAAAATAAGAAAAGTTTATTAGTAATATAAAGACATTAATCTTTCTCAAATGAATCTTAGGAATATGCATAAGTAAGCACAAGTGTAATAATACAATTATAATACAAGTTAATTATTATCTTTATAAATTATACAATTATAATACAAGTTAATTATTATCTTTATAAATTATACAGTTATAATACAAGTTAATTATTATCTTTATAAATTATACAATTATAATACAAGTTAATTATTATCTTTATAAATTATACAATTATAATACAAGTTAATTATTATCTTTATAAATTATACAATTATAATACAAATTGAATTATTATCTTTATAAATTATACAATTATAATACAAGTTAATTATTATCTTTATAAATTATACAATTATAATACAAGTTAATTATTATCTTTATAAATTATACAATTATAATACAAGTTAATTATTATCTTTATAAATTATACAATTATAATACAGTGTGTGTCTTTATAAATTATATAAATATATTTTCTAATTAAATTATTATCTTTATAATTTAACCATTATAATACAGTTAATTATTGTCTATATGTTTATACCATTAACAATACAGTTGAAATTATTATCTTTATAAATTATACAATTAAACCTTTAGTTAATTATTATTAACTGTAATTATACTGATATAAACGGAATTCGTTATAATCTTCTATGATTATTTTAATTATCATCACTATGATTACAATTATTATCATATATTTTTGTTTCAATTATAATTTTCAAGATTGTTGTCTAATATTTCTCTGATTAATAAATTATATGGATTAATTATTATCTTTACTAAATTATAATTTATAGCTAGGACTAGTATTAATGTTTTAACAATTGTACTGATTTCTTACAGTTAATTAGTATATTGTAAGGAGGTAAATTTATATACAGTTGAACAATGCAAATATATAAATTACATTCTAAAACACAGTTAATTATTATACTATAAGTCCTACAATTATAATACAAGTTATTATTAATCTTTATAGTATACGATATAATGACAAGTTGAAAGTGTATCTTTATAAATTATGCAAATTATAATACAAAGTTATTATTTAATACTTTATAATTATACAATTATATTACAAAGTTAGTAAATATCTTTATAAATTATTATATGATATAATACAATTAAATTATTATCTTATAAATTATTTTCTAATTATTAATACGATTAATTAATATCTTTATAATTATATGATTATAATACAAGTTAATTATTATCTTTATAAATTATACAATTATAATACAAGTTAATTATTATCTTTATAAATTATACAATTATAATAGGATTAATTATTAATCTATATATTTTTATACAGTATAGCCTAAATTATTAATAATATTTATATAATTTAATATATTAAATATAAATTAATTATTATAATATATAATTATATGAATTATAATACAGTTATTTATTATCTTTATAATTATACAATTTATATACAGTTAATTATTATCTATATATTTTTATACAATTATAATACAATTATTCATCATATTTATTGATATAAATTTCTAATTCTGATTAATTATTATCAACACTATAAATTTTTGAACATAATACAAGTTAATTATTATCTATATATTTTATACAATTATAATACAAGTTAATTATTATCTTTATAAATTATACAATTATAATACAAGTTAATTATTATCTTTATAAATTATACAATTATAATAATACAAGTATAATAATATAATTTTACAAATAATGTTTAAAACTTTATTGATATCGAGACAAAGAGGAAATGTAATGTGTAATAAAAATATAAAATCATTTACTGTAGTTTCATTCAAAAGATATCTACAATTCGCCCATACTTAGAATTTTGATGCCACTTATGATTTGGTACTACTGCTATTTGCCTAGAAGTCCTTGATAAATTCAAAATTCTGCAATATTATTGGTACTGGTCTGATGGATCGGCTTCACTCACTTCTCCACCGCCGTTAGGTTGCGTCTCTATGCCATTTCTATAAAGATCTTAATGGTATTTGTTCGGATGATACCTAGACTTTTTAATTTAAGCCCACTAAGAGATCTGATAAAATTACAGTTGAGTTGGCTAGATGTAGTCATATGTTTCTATGTTAACTGTTTCTTTACTTGGCTTTCTCGCTTGTGGAAATCCCTTCTGGTTTCGATGTAGTCATATGTTTCTATGTTAACTGTTTCTTTACTTGGCTTTATCGCTTGTGGAAATCCCTTCTGGTTTCGATGTAGTCATATGTTTCTATGTTAACTGTTTCTTTACTTGGCTTTCTCGCTTGTGGAAATCCCTTCTGGTTTCGATGTAGTCATATGTTTCTATGTTAACTGTTTCTTTACTTGGCTTTCTCGCTTGTGGAAATCCCTTCTGGTTTCATGCTTACCAGTTAACTTTAATCTTCAAAAAATAAATGCTATGCCAATCACTATCTACTCTTCCCCTAATTACTTTTTTCCCTTCTTCCTCATAAATAATATTTCTGTTTATTTTTCTTCCACATCCCGTAACACATAGTGTCTTAGTGGGTTTAATGCCTCTTTTCTTTGTTATTGTCATAGCATTTCTATTGTCATGCACTCCGACTTTCTTCAGCTGTTCTTTGATGAGTAAAATCCAGGGAAACTATTTAATCTGCAGGAATAGTTTGTTTCTGTTCCAGTGTCCATATCTATCTATCTATCTATCTATCTATCTATCTATCTATCTATCTATCTATCTATCTATCTCAGTCTATCTATCTATCTATCTATCTATCTATCTATCTATCTATCTATCTATCTATCTATCTATCTATCTATCTATCTATCTATCTATCTATCTATCTATCTATCTATCTATCTATCTTTATCTATCTATCTATCTATCTATCTATCTCAGTCTATTCCTTATCTATCTATCTATCTATCTATCTATCTATCTATCTCAGTCTATTCCTTATCTATCTATCTATCTATCTATCTATCTATCTATCTATCTATCTATCTATCTATTTATTCCCTTATCTATCTATCTATCTATCTATCTATCTATCTATCTATCTCAAAATTCATTCCTTATCTATCTATCTATCTATCTATCTATCTATCTATCTATCTATCTATCTATCTATCTATCTCAGTCTATGTATCTATCTATCTATCTATCTATCTATCTATCTATCTATCTATCTATCTATCTATCTATCTATCTATCTATCTATCTATCTATCTATCTATCTATCTATCTATCTATCTATCTATCTATCTATCTATCTATCTATCTATCTATCTATTATCTATCTATCTATCTATCTATCTTTATCTATCTATCTATCTATCTATCTATCTATCTATCTATCTATCTATCTATCTATTCTTTATCTATCTATCTATCTATCTATCTATCTATCTATCTATCTATCTATCTATCTATCTATCTATCTATCTATCTATCTATCTATCTCAGTCTATCTTTATCTATCTATCTATCTATCTATCTATCTATCTATCTATCTATCTATCTATCTATATAAGCCTATTCGTATCTATCTATCTATCTATCTATCTATCTATCTATCTATCTAAGCCTATTCGTATCTATCTATCTATCTAACGTAGAATACTTGGTATATAAGTCAGGTAAATTCCGATAGAGAAGAACTCAAAACAACTCAATGTTAAATTTATTTATTTAATTTAACAAAGTAATATAATTATCAGTGTTAATATTTTTATATATAAATTTATTATTAATATTACATTATTATTATTATTATTTATTAATATTATTTAAGATATTTTTAAAGAATGTATTTGAATATTTTATTCATCATTTTCTAATAGAAGTGCTAATTATTTTAACAATATTTATAATATAATACTACTAGTGGTTATATTTTAATTTGTATTGAAAAGTATGATTTACAATTTATATTTTACCGTAAATATATCCCATTATATTTATAACTAAATTAAAATGTTAAATTTCCAAGTTATGTTTTTCTAAGAAAGCAGAAAAATTGCAATAGAGGCTGATGTCTATCTAAGACAATAACTTTAACTTTAAATTTAACTTTTCGTTCTCCTTCCCTTTACTTTTCTTTTTCTTCTTTCCGTTTATCAATTTTCGATATTTTTCTTTTTCTTTCTCTCCTTGTTTTTTTTTCTTTTTTTTAAATGAGAAATGAATTGTTTTTTGTAGATTACCGTCACGTGCCCAGATTCTCGATATGGATACGTGAGCGTTTGTGTGTCATTATTTTCTGGACTATTTAGAACATTAACTGTTGTATCTTTTGGGTCTGACGAGCAGCAAGGTTTGCCTGCGAAATACGTATGAAATTGTAGAATATCTAAAATTTTCTAAATTATATATATATATATATATATATATATATATATATATATATATCCCTGTGGAGGGCTCGTTGTAAATAGTAATAACTATTTTACAGACCCAAATGTATATAATATCACAATAAATTCCGAAAATTACATTTAGTTGAAAAGATGTTTCAGCGAGAAAACTCTCGCGTCATCAGGAACGATCCAAAACCAATATTTCTTAATTCCAATATGTTACAAAAATTCATATATTTGTAATATATATGAATTTTTATAACATATTTGAATTAATATTTTTTTTTGTTTTAGATCGTTGATGATGAAGGGAGAGTTTTCTTGCCGAAATAACAATTCAACGAAATGTAATTTTCGGAATTTATATATATATATATATATATATATATATATATATATATATGTATATATGTAACTAAATAAGGAAGTGAAAGAACAGCTCGATTAAAAACCTACTGTTCGTTGCTTTTAGTTTTATAAAAAAACGCGCTGTACAAAGTAGAGCGTAATGTTGTAATTTTGTTATTACAAAGGTTTCTAAAAGCTTTATATCACTACACAAAAATATGTTTCAGAACATTATTGTTCTTCTTGAGATGATATTTTAAAATAAATCATGAGAAAGATTTTTTTGTTTGAAAATATAAGATGAGTTCATGTTTATTTAGAAAGTTAAGGAGGGGTGGTTGGAGGAAATTATACCATATACGTGGGTGTGTCATAAATTCTTCCAGCCCCACCTTAACTTTCTAAATAACCATGAAATTCATTTTATATTTTCAAAAAATGAATCTTTCTAAATATTTATTTGAAAATATCACCGGCAGAAGAACAATAATGTTCTGAAACATGATTTTTGTCTAGTGATATAATACTTTCATAAACCATTGTAAGAACAAAAATACAATATCTATAAGTCAGTTTAAATAACTTCCAAACATTCTTCTTCTTCTTCTATGTGCCCTGTCCCTTCAGGACGTGGGCGATCATGGCCCTCCACGTCTCCCTACCCCTTGTGACCATCAGCATGTTTGTTCCCGTTACTCCTGGTAACCCCCGTTCCGTCATCCACCCGACCAGGCCCTGCATATATGTTATCCGCTGCCCTCCTTTGCCTCTCTTTCCCTCTACCTGGCCAGTCAGTATGAGGTTCTCCAAACTCTCCTTCCTCATTGCATGTCCCAGGAACTTCAGTTGTCTCTTCCTGATGCTCGGTATGAATTTCCTTTTGGTTGCCATTCTTTCCAATACCTCATCATTGCTTGCATGTTCAGTCCACGATATCCGCAGCATCCTTCTGTAGAACCACATTTCCGCTGCTTCCAGTTTTGTCCTCATTTTCGATGATATTGTCCAGCACTCACTACCGTATTGAAGAACTGACATCACATTGCAATCCAGCACTCTTTTCTTTGTTTCTAGTGAAATTTTCTTGTGTGTTAGTACTTTGCTCAGCTTCTGGAACGCGCCCTTTGCCATGCCAATTCGCCTTCGGATCTCTGTGTCGCACTTTCCATCCCCTGTTAGAACACTTCCGAGATATTTAAATTTTTGCACCTGCTTTATTTTGGTATCCCCCACCTCTATTTGGCATTTTGGGTTGCACCTTTTGCTGATGACCATGCATTCGGTTTTCTTAAAGTTTATTTGTAGTCCTTTTTTTGTCACTCTCCACCGCTACCTTCTGTAGGAGGTCCTGCAGTTTCCTTTCCGTGTCTGCAATCAGCACTGTATCATCTGCATACCTTATGTTGTTCAGGTTGTGGCCTCCAATAGCAAATCCTGGCGTGTCGTCTAGGGTCCTCAAAATATTCTCGCTGTACAGATTGAACAAATCTGGTGAAAAGACACATCCTTGTCTTACGCCTCTTTCTATCTTTGTAAATCTACTGAGATCGTTACCTGTCCGTATGCAGGCCGTTTACTGCCAGTAGAGATTCTTAATTACTCTGATGTCTTTCCCAAAAATGTCTAGGCTGCCGAGCATCTCCATCAATTCTTTGTGTCGTATCTTGTCGAATGCTTTCGCACAGTCAATAAAACATGGGTACAAGTTTTTCTTCATTTGTATTGCCCTTTCGGAGAGCATCCTAATCATGAATATGGCGTTCCTTGTTCCAGTGTCTTTAACGAACCCGCACTGTTCCTGCCCTATCTCTGGCCTGATTCTGCTTCTCGCTCTATTCATCAGGATTCTGAAAATCAGTTTTGTGATGTGGCTCATTAAGCTGATAGTTCTGTGTAGTTCACACTCGTTTGCACCTGGTTTTTTCGGCAGTGCTATAAATATCGACTTGCATAGGTCGTCTGGTATTATTCCACTGCTATAAATTTCGTTTATTATATCGGTAATTTTTTCTATGGCATATTCTTCTAAGGCTATCAGCAGCTCTATCACTATATGTCTACTTATTATTAATAAAATCCGTTCATATTTACGGATAACCTTTATAATTGAAAGATGTCAGAAATGAGCTGTAACGTAGACAGATGCTATTATCATTCATTTCTCAAGGTACCCAATTACTTTCAATCTCTTTTCGAGATCATTTTCAGAGGTGAAAATCATGATGACAAAAAATAATCGCAAACCTGTGTTTCTAAAATTCTGATTCAGTTATAAAAGTTGACAAATTGCTAGCGTTCATTAGCACGTGAAAATTTTCCAAAATGGAATATTTTAGATGTTGTAATGTCATGATCATGCACGTGTTAAAGCATGAAAAAAATTGTTCTTTTTACAAATATTCTAGAACATTAGTACAGTATTCATAGCTGATTCTATTAATTGATGGCTAAGTGTTTCAATGAATATTGCCTCGAAAATCTGTAGTTTGCTATTGTTGTTTTCTTGGTGTAGGATAGTTGCGTTATCAATCATCATTTTACTGTGTTATCAACCATTTCTGACATTTTTAGTTATAATAGGAGAAAAATTATCCGTGAGTATGAACGGATTTTAATAAAAATAAGCAGACATAATGTTTGCAATTTATTTAATCTGACATGTCTATTATATATATATATATATATATATATATATATATATATATATATATATATATTTGTCTATTTAGGCAGCAAATTCTCTTTTAGACATATCAGAAGAAATAAATTGAAAACATTGTGTCTGCTTATTTTTTTAATAAAATCCGTTCATACTCACGGATAATCTTTCGCGTATTATAATTGAAAGATGTCAGAAATGAGCTGTTACGTTGACAAATGTTCTTACCATTCATTCTCAATGTGTTCAAGTACTTTCATTCTCTTTCTTTGTGTATATATATATATATATATATATATATATATATATATATATATAAAAATTAGTGGCAAAGTTATCAGCAAATAGTAAAGTTTAAAAATTAACACTTTGCGCACACCTAATAAGTTTCATGATTAGAAAAGCAATGCAACTTTCTAACTTTAAAGACGCAAAAGACACTCACGTTCACGGTTTACTGAACGAGGTTGTTGCGTGAAAGTAAGAGTGCGAGGTAAGCGCAGATTATGAGATTATTTTTAATATATAATGTTTGACGACAGAGTTATAGATGCTAAGACGTCAGTAAACGAGAAAGCATCTGCTCGGGAATATTTTTAACAAAATTGCATTTATCAATATATACCCTTTCTCCGGGTATTTTTTAATTTTAAGTAATTCAAATAAGAAAATATAACGAATGCAATGGCAAAATATAAAAATATATAAATAACAGTGCATTTCACAACTTTTAACAAATATGAGACTGTTTAGAAAACAAACTCTGTTTGGTGCCATTATTTGCAAATCTTCATTACATACAACGAAACTAAAGAATAAACTACTACAAAATACCCTCTCCCCAGGAATCATTACCAACTGATTGTGGCTCCTTTTTATTTACTGGTGGGAGGACAGGCGGGCGTCTAGACCTTTTTACGAGCCAAAAAAACTTTAAAGTGGTTATGCTATTGAATCGAATGTCCGGTGTAAGTACCTGCCCACGCCAAATTGTTATGACATTTTGGCCTGTTTCGAGTCTAGTTCTGCCAAAATATCCCTGACCCGTCTCCTTCCTTAACTTGCTTATCAATGACTACTGCCTGTAAAGTACATTGACTATCTGCTGGCAAAACTTCAACAACGATTTCGATTTGGATACAAAACGCCTCTTCAGTTTATTGACATTAAAATAAAATTGCGTGTGAGAGCATGACTATAAACATATATACTTTTTCACCTTGTCCTAAATTTGTTTTACCCTCTCAAGAATCTAAGAAGTTGATTGTGATATTCAGTAGACTTTAATTAAAAGAGGCACCGAATCCAACTGGAGAGACATTTTAACGGGAAGATTGTGCTGCTTAACGGATGTATCAAAAGGAGACATGTTGCTTATCTTGCAAATCAACAGTCGAAATTCAGGATTTTCATCTACATTCGACACCTTATAGCTGATACGAAAGGTAAATAAAATATTACCCGTTAAAGTCTTGAAACAGACAGTGAGCAGCAATTTCGTTATAATTAGTTTTCCAGGAGATAATTATTCATTTCACTCTCGTAGAGAAATCCTATTTTTGCAAGATTTTGTGTTTTTCATTAATATTTATATCACACTGGCATAGTGTTGGTAACAGACACAAGAATGAAACTGCAGGAAAAATTATTAATGGAAAGTAAGTATAAAGGTTAGATAGGAAAAAGCATATATTTATGAAGGTAAAATGTATGAGCTATATTTCAGCATGCTAACTAAGAATTAGAGAGGCTATTAATAAACCAATTACGATCATTTACATCGCTAGAAAGTGTTTTAACAGAAAACGGATAACGTGGCACTGAAATCCGAAGTGTTAAGTATCACGCTACATTAGTCTCTCTAGACTTCGGTGGCTGAAAATCTAGTTGGAAGGAACCTGAATTTCAACAGGTAGGTCTGTGTTTTAGCAACACTCTATCAATCTGGAAATGCACTCATGCACGAGACCCTTCCTTAAAAGGAATCATCTTCATATTTCTTTCATGCTTGTCTTTGTGTGTGTATATGTAAAAATTTAGTTATATATAAAATATATCTGCAAAAATACAATTTTAAATATAAATAATAATATTGTTATATTTGCAAAACTGTGATATTTAACGTTACTTGTCTACAATTTTACTTATGTTTATAAATGTTTCGCTAAAGGAACACCCCCCCCCCCAAAAAAAAACAAAGAACATTTAACTAGATGAAGTCCGTCAGGTGACATTGCATTGGTGTAGAAAGTTTTACTCTTGTCTTTATTCATATATATATATATATATATATATATATATTAACATGCTCTGTGGACATAGAAGAATCCAAAGGAGTATCCTTTACATATAATGGTAGGATAACTCTCTACGAGAGCTCTAAACATATATGCGTATAAATACATATAGAGCAAATATAAGAAAAATTAAAACAGACGCGTTATTTCATGGTATTACCATGAAATAACGCGTTTGTCGTAATTTTTCTTATATATATATATATATATACAGAGAATATACAGAGAGAGAAAGAGAGAGAGAGAGAGAGAGAGAGAGTAGCGACTTGGAAAACTGTGTGAAGCCAAAATTGCTGACAGTCAGTGAAATACTGGTAGAAAGGTAGACAGACATTGTAATGAAGTGCTCGATATCAAAGAGTTGGCGTTAATAAAATTAATATGAGTAAAAGATTGTCACGAAGTTGAGTGATGTTGCCTTCAACATTTCGACTCTAGACTTTCATGGGAGGATTTTCCTGTCGACTCTTCAGGGGCTTTTTACTGTTAACACTTCCAAATTTTTGTCATTTTATACTGTAGTGCATTGTTCATTTGTATGAGTTTACACGTGTTTTCTGTTTTAGCAAATGTTTGCTCTCATAATCACTTTTTCGTCTTGTTAGTTATTTTTTATCTTTTTTCTTTATTTTCTTTTTTTCTCTGGGATTTTTTATGTGTTCGTAGAAATGTCTTTGTTTTTAATGTTTGAATGTTGAATGTTTGTACATATTTACATATGCACATACACGCACACTCGCTCACACACGCACGCACATATTTGCTAGCATACGTTTTCGTATGCACACGCATGAACATATGTGTATATACATACATACATGTACATATACGCGTATACGCACATGTAAGCATACATGTTTTTGGGGTGAAATAATTATAAGTATTACCTGTAGATATATTTTTTTTATTATTTATTTCGTTTATTAATTTGTTATATTCATTTTAGATTTAGTTAAATTTATTTTAATTAGAAAATTAGGTGGTAAATTAAGTATTTGCTTCATGTGTTTTTTCATGTGTTTGTCTTTATCTATCATTTCATTTTTCTTGTTTAAGAGTGTATTTTTTTTTTCTTAGGGCTCATTATTGTTAGTTTTTAGGTTTAGTATAATTTGCAATTTTTGTTATTGATACTCTATTGGTTGCTTTTTTCTTTTTGATTTTGGTTGGGATCAATTATTAATTGCAGAAATTTGGAAACAATAAAATTGTGGTACATTTTATATTTATTTCCTTTCTTTCTTTATTGAGAGTTTATGCTGTATTTTAATTATTTACATTTTTTGTTTTAATTATTGTTTAAGTGGCAGAGCAATTGTTTATTAAAAACGAAGTAATGGGTTAATGGAAGCGCATAGTACTTCTATTTACCAATTATTTTATTTTTCCTGTTTAAGATCTTATTTTGTTTCTAACTGTAATTATTGCTAGTTTTTCAAAGAGACATAATTTGCAATTTCAGCTATTCATATTGTGTAGGGTTGCTCTTTTCATGATTTTTAATTTAATTTTTGGTGGGGTTATTATTTTTTGGACTCCATTTATATGTTCATATGGTTGTATTGTTCTGTTATAAATGACTTTTTGTGCTTGTTATATATATATTTAAAAGTTGTTTGTTGTTACGCCTATGCATTTTTTTAATTTTGTCTTAATGTTAATAGTTACGGTAGTCTTGTATATTATTTTATTGGTTAGACATTTGTCGCCAAGTAGAGAGTTTTCATTGTTTCGGTAGTTACATTTATTAGTGTTATTTTGTTGACTGTTATTTGTTTTGTTGGGTTTTATTGTGTTAGCTTATTAGTTTCTCCACGTATCTATTCAGCTGTAATTGCCTATAATTGTATTTTTGTTGATGATTTTTGATAGTTTTCTTTTATGAAGAAGCGTTTTTAAATTGTTCTGAAGAATATAATTGTTTGTATTATATTATTTTAATGTAGTTTGAACCAGAATATACAATTTCTATTTTGCTTTTTAGACTGTATTTGTTTTTGTATTATAGTGTGTCTAAATATCTGCTGTTTCTTAGTGCTAATTTGTATATTTTTTGCGTTCATTGATTAATTTTAGGCGGCTAGAAATTGTTGAGATTCTTTTATTTATAGGTATGAGTATGCGTTTGAATACGTGAGGGTGGTTATAGTTTGTTTTTAATGCGTATTGAATTGTTGTTTGTTTTTCTGTATGGTTTGTAGGTTTCGTTATTTAGGTTAAATGTTATATCTAGTAAATTTACTATTTTTGTTGGAGTTTGTATGCATTGTATATCCTAGTGTTTTGAAAGATTTACTAGAAGATTTCTTCTTTCTTCTATACTTCTGTCGTTATAATTTCTTATAATTTTTAGGCCATCGTTCCTGTATCAACCTATGTCTTTTTTATGCAATATCATTTTAGTATATTGATAATGTATATGTCTATGAGTTCACATATTCAGTGCCATCGTAGGTACCCATTGTTACGTCAAAGTTATTCTGTTATTATTATTATTGTATTTTCTGTCCATATTTTGTTGTTATGGTATAATATTGATTTTCGGCTGCTTAATCATCTTTGTGTTTTGTGTGGGGATATTTAATTATTGTTTTGCTAAATTTAATGCATTGGAATTATTGTTTGCTCATTGAAGAATGGATAGAATTCTTTTATATCTAGTTTTATGAAGGTGTAGATTTCGTTATCGGTAAGTTTCTTGAATCTATTCATTGTTTTTTTATATTTTTCCAACTAAACATAAACCAATCTCTACCGATATATATATATATATATATAACACTGAGAGTTTATAACACTGAAACTGCTTACATTGAAAGAGTATGAAGATAAAATATATCTGGAATAGACCGATAGTTCATCTATGTCTAGTTAGTAGCAATCTCTCTTTAACACTTATAGTAGAGTTAAAGAAAATGCAAATAATAGCTATGCACAACCAACGTAAACAAGGGTTGAAAACAAAAGACATTGGTTCTAGTATTTTTCAAACAAAATTCTTAGTAAGACCAAAGTATTAGTGTTTAATACCATAAATGGCCGTAAGGTTATTTCATCTTCGTCAGGTAAGGCAAGACACCTTGCAATGAACTTTACTATAATTCCACTTGAGAACATAAAATCCCATCTTACTTGACTTTCCTCTTCTCATGGAGCACAAACTTTGAAATATCAGTGTCAAAAATCATAGACTTATAAAAGTAAAATTATTTAATCCTTGCATGAAGATGTTTCTGGAATGTGTCACATGTATTCCCGGTTTTCAATAATGTGGGTGTGATCTCATTCCCTTCACAGTATAAACCCATCAGTCTTCTCGCTGTCATTAGTTACCCCGTTGAAGCTATAATCAAACAAAAGTGTGTTGATAATCTTAATAAAAACTACCACTTGAACGACAAAACTGGACGAATTTTGGTCGGCCAGGTCTATTGCTGATCACCTAACATAATTATTGAGGCACCGGAACACAAATTCATCTAAACAACGATCACATATTTTTAAAACATTTAACAAGTACTTACTGCATAAGCTCTTCAGTTATAGAATCAGTGGAAGTTAATTCTAGCGATTCCATAGCCCTTTACGACGGTTAAGTCCCTGAAGCTGTTTTTGTTAACTTTCTCTCTACTTCACATTACTGTTATTCCATACAATAAACACCGATCATCTGGGAATATCTATATTGAAGATACACCAGTAGTATATAGAGGCACCATCCAAACCCTTGATAACCGGAGTATGGCTTAGCTCAGTATGTATGGTGGAGATGGCTGGTGACAATACCTGGAAAACTAATCTAGTAACATTCCACCATCACCGATAAGACCTAGAACGTGCGATGAACAGATATTCCCTCAGGGAGGCACCAAGTCTTGAACACTTATTGGCATTTATTCATTCCAGACATCAAGTGGAATTCGTATCTACGATCCATCGTTAAAGATGTTTGAAAAACGGGCGGTTTTCTGTAACGTTCCAACAAGTACACAAATCCTTCTGCTATCGTCTACCTTTAAAAGAGCCAAATTAGACGGGAAATGGTGTATCGCTGCCATATATGCGCAAGAGCTGCCCAGTCTTCACGTTCCACTCTCAGTAGAGTCCTGAAGTAATTCCGCGTTTTTTTTTTTTTTTTTTGGCTGACGAATTATTTTCCACCCTACGCATCTTTTTCTCCCAGACGGGACATTAAAAGCTCCTCTCTGCTCTATCTCTATTCCCATGGAAATTATTCAGTTGAATTACGTTCCTGCCATGCCACGCTCATTCTATTCTTATGTGTTTGGTGAGATATAAATTTCACTGGAGCAGATTTTTCTCACAAACCACAGCCTTATCGAAACAATTCTCAGTAGGATAATTCTTTACTTTGTAACGAGTGTCCCTTTGGGCTTGTACCGGTTTAACGTCATTACAAACTAAAGTTTAAATGTTGCTGAAAGAAGGTATATTCTTAATTTTCGAATACGGCCAGTAGATTGTGGTCGTGTATCTAACTGATTTTATTAATGATTGATGTGCTGTTGGTTTTATAATGAAATCTTCCTTCATTTAAAATGTTTTTTGTTGATTAGACGTATAATGTTAGCTTTAAGTCCTCCCCAAAAACATACTTTTAAGAAAAATAAAATATAAAAAAACAAAAGTATTGAAACATCCACACAGAAACATCGCAGATATATATATATATATATATATATATATATATATATATATAGATAGATAGATAGATAGATACATAGATACATAGATACATAGATAAATATATATGTAGATTATAATAATTATTTCTATACTATTTTAAATCAGCTAGTCTGTATTTAACTGAATTATTTGGAAAAACCGATATTTTAGCAAAAACATTTCTACGATTTAACCGGCAATGATATTTTACAATGTTTCGAGTTGATTGGATTTGTTTGCTAGAAGCATGTTTTCTTATATTTTACGTTTTTCGTGTGGAGTAGACATGTATAATTACCATTGTCTTACAGAAGCGCGACATTAGATTTTTTTGGAACAATTTAATCCAGACATATTTACTCTAATATAAAAATATAACGATTCGAATTCCCTGAAGGTATACTTTTATAAGAGTTAACGATATTTTCAAAGTGGAAATACATATATTTTTAAAGTTTTAAAATAATTAAATGAAATCAATATTTTAAACAACATTGAACTATTCAAATAAGTAAAAAAAAAATGTCTGCTGAATTAATATTTGTTATTATTAAAAAAGCACATAATTTTTAAAAGAACAAAAATGAAATTATGTTCAGTTCTTCTTCTTCTTCTTCTTTTTCTTCTTCTTCTTCTTCTTCTTCTTTTTCTTCTTCTTATTATTATTATTAGCGTTTTGTTAGTTAATTTTTATTAGTAAAGATAGGGAAAATAAAAATAAAATAGCAAACTATTAAATTAACTTTTACATAAATAGATTTGTTTAACTATTGCATATTCTGAATTTTTTATTTCAGATTTATTTTTGAAAATTGAAAATATAAGCAAAATTGAGATGAAAACTTTCCGAAGAAACTCCCTGACTGTATCTTTTCTTTTCGTTTTTACAAGAAAAATTTTGGATTTGATTTTTTATCATTTCACCTCAAGCAAGGTGATAATGTAACTAGAACGCAAAAAGGAATCAAGTCATATTTAAAGGAAACTATAAAACGTTAATGTAAAGAAAGTAATACAAAACGAAAAGATTTCAAGGAAACAGAATATAATGATCGACGTTACAGTTGAATTTTTGAAGATCAAAGTTGACAAGAAATCAAGAAACCGGAAGTGATTTTCTCACCTCGGAAGTGCGGGAGAAAAACTATTAGAATAGAACTTACGTTTGCATGTAGCAATTTCAAGAGTAAAATTTTGAAACCTAACCGCTAACTTGTAAAATAGATGTTAGCTTCAAAGAAAAGTTCCAATTTTAATCTAACTTTTTATTTTCAAATCCGAGTTATGACTAATAGCCACTGTATAATGCCTTTACTTTTATCATTCCTGCATTTAATAAAATTAATTTGATAGAATTAAAAGAATTCACGTTTTTATAAAATGGTATCCAGGACTGCATTTGACTTTGAATTTTAAATATCTAATTGGATAACAATTGTTTGTATAAGAAAATTGTTGTTTTTTCTTTCGTTCTCGCAAGTTCATTCGTAAATTTTCATTTACATAACCACCTAAATAAACAATAAGTAAGTACAATATTTCTTTAATCTTGTAAATTCTTGGTGAAAGTAACATTTTCATCAATTAAACCGTTTTTACTAAAGGCTGATTATACATGCAAACAATTTTTGCCTTTGATACAGGAAAAATTCATAGCTTTTTCTTTGCAGAAGAAATATATTTTATTTTGTTTTTTTTTAAATAGATTATAAATAAATCACACGCAGCGATACGTGTTAATCACACGGTCATCAGTGATAATATTCACGTTTTTAATTACAAAAGATATTTTCTTCATAAATTAAATTTTCCCTTTTTCTAAGGTATATTCTTACCCATATTATCTTCTATAATGAAAATAGCTGAGTTACCTAGTCTGTAAAATTACCATAAATCTTATAAATAGTTCCACTCGCCTTCTTATGAGCCAAAGATTGTGTAAATCATTGCTCAAAAAAGGTCGCCTGTACCAGATTTAAATGTTGAGTTCATATTTTTGGCATATACTAAATTTAGATTAGGTTTTGTTTTTGAAAAGAGAGAAAAATATTGTCAGTGACCAGGGATTAATCTAAACGTAAATAACAATCATTATTTTTTGTATGAATTTTTATGAGAGAAATAACATTGTAAATAAATTTACAGTAAGAAAGCATTGCAAATAATATTATTATGGAAATCAACTACAATTAAAAATGTATTGTCAGTGGTTAAGAATGACCGCAAACATATTAATTGGTTCACTCTCTCCAGGAGTGATAGCATAGTCAAAACTGTGGGCAAAAATCTAATTGCAAACTGGAATCAAATACAATGAAAACATAAACATATATTTTTAGAGAAAAAATACCAGTAATACATTTTTGAAGAAAAAATATCGACGTTACTTATTTATAAATTAATAATATTCCCAAGAAAAATATATTTCGTCATTAAACGACCCATAATTAATATATATAGTTAATATACCTTTAAACAAACAATCACTCTAGCGCAAATATTACTGACAAATAACGTCTATTTTATATATGAATATGTATGATAAAAATGTATTGTAAACAGATTTATTGTATGAAAGCATTGTCAGTCAGTTAAGTTTCATACTTGATACCCGTTTTGGGTGATCATGTCTCGAAAGAAACATGACTGACTGGACAGAAGATTATTCCGCAGTATGTTGCCATTAATTTCTGCAGTAGACTGGTTGCCAACCAATGCTGTAGAACCCAATATGTCCTATTATTTAACCGATAACTTGAGGGAAGAGACGGATTAATACCTTTCCCAAGGATATTTGTGTGTAAGTGAATGCGAGGAATTCAACTGGAATTCGAACTAGGCTCCCCGATTTATCGTTCAGAATCGATATTCACTGCACCACAACGCACATCCAAGTATTGTAAAGGATCTTATTATAGAATTTAATTTCAAAATAATAAGACATGATTGTCAGTGGTTAGAAATTAAAGAATTAATACTGAAAAATAACAGCCATTATATATACGATATCTAATGTACGATACATAATGCCACAAAAACAAAAGAGATCATTGGTAGTCGATGAGATTGAGAAAACTTTAGTGAGCAGAAAGGACAACAAAAAGAGCACATTTTTCGAAGAGAGAAGATGGTGATTGACATTGCATATACAATTTTGAAAATTTTGGTTGTCTGACAAGCAAGAAATTGGAAGAGAGTTCCACAGGTGAGAAAAGTGAGAAAATCAACAATTAAAATATGACTATTGCAAATTAATATCTTGTAGGAAATCATTACAAATAATCTTATTGAATCATTTTGCAAATAATAACAAAATATTTTCAGGGGTCAAGAATTAGTGCAAGCGTTACTCGTAAACTAGGGACATATCAAGTATCAAAATGTATCTAGCATTTTGTTTTTATTATTCCAGAGAAGCATTGGAAAATGTTATACAAATATTATATAAATGCATATCGAATGAGCGAAAATAGTTCGCCAAATATTATGAATTAAAGCAAGTTATTGATAAAATAATGGTATTTTATGCATAAAATTAGTTTTTTGTCATAACAAAAGAATAGATTTTCAAGACAGACTGAGCCTTTTTTCAGACTAATGCACTAGAATATTCCTACTCCGATTTGCTGTAAATGACAATGAGGCGGATGAATAAAATTGCCAACCGTTTAATCTTTCGTCTGTTTAAACCAAATATTAACTAATATACTTTCAATCTTTATTTTAAAATTTCATCAGTTAATCATATTCATCAACATTTTCCTCGGGCAGCATGTTATTATGAAAAGAAACCAAGAGACGTTCTTTTAAAAGCAATTGTATTTTCGTTTCTCAGTCTAGTTGCGTTTTATGATATCGTTCCAAGTGTGAGACAGTATTATATCTAAATCTTCCCTGGTTTCAGTCATCACTAATTGAAATGATATGCTTTGTTGGTTTTAGTTATGGGCCAGTCGCACGTCGGTAAACAGCGAGACCAAACATTTGAATAAACCTTGTGTGTCTTTCATACAAACTTTGCCAATTGAGTTTTCAAGCACTGCATTCTGAAATGAACAGAATTTGAATTATGCGCTTCTTTGCCAAAAGAAAAAGTAAAGAGAAGATTTTGTTATTTCTTCCTTTTTAAATTACACTAGCATAGAAAACACTGCCCGACGGGTTATTTTTCCGCTTGGCTAATCTGTGTCTATATTCCATATAAATAAGAAACAATTCTTTCTTTTTCTTTATATCTACACTCGCTCTCTTTCATGATGTATTTTCTTTATTTTCTCTGTGTAAATTGTTCGAATTGACGTTGCATTTATTATTCTAACAAGTGTATTTTTGGCATCGTAGGCAATAGGTTTAAAATTATCACGAATAACCTAAAGGAAGGAAATTTTAAATGAAAGAAAACACCATGACGCCAAAAAATAATATTGACATCAAAATCTCTTTAATATTTAACTAGGCAAACAGAGTCTATTTAACGTTGTTTATTACAAACATGCAATATATTCGACAAAATCTTTCTCGGAAACTGTTCTAAGGTTTATTATTTCAATAGAAGTAGATATTTTTGCCTATGACTCAGTTCACACTCTTTCCTCGTCTAAAGAAAAAGGGATATATATTTATCCCTTTTTCCTGTTTAAGACTGGATCTTTTCCTTCTCTTTCAGTCCTAGTAATCCCTTTAATCTTAGTGGCTTTGTCGCCTTGCTTTAGTTGGAAAGATTAAAATAATAGTAATCAATAGTTATTTGTTGTTACTTGCTCTGCTGGCGGTGCAATCGTTAGCGGCCCGTAATTAAATGTCAGAGATCCGAGTTCGAATTCAAGTCGAGTTCTGCACATTCACTTGCGTGTAAATACACTTGGAAAAATATGACTCCAACTCTGAATTAAAAATAAAATCTTACAGGGAGTTGGGCTCTGTGAGACTATCATTCCCCAAACACAGCACTCTCTATACTGTTGTAATACATATGGTGCCTCAACAAACCTAATGGGATACGTGATTCGTGTTCGCACCCTGCATTAAATCTACTAGCATGAAATGTTAACAAAAATACGTGGCAAGGTAAAAAATCTAAAAATTGGTACGAAAAGTTACGCAACGTCTTATCCTGTAGGTGAAAGCATAAGTTAATCAGTAATTTTGTTATATGGATTTTATACTCCATCAAGGTTATAAGACGGAATTTTAGTGTCCTCAAGAAGACGTAAACATGCAAGAACTAATATGTGGTCGTTGGTTTAGTTGCAGTTTGTTTGTTTAACGGCATATCAACGACTTATGGGTCATTTAATATCGAAATATTATTTTCTTGTGAGATTTGGTAAATTTTTTTCCGCCAAAAATGTATTGCGGATAATGTTAGTTTTCTTTCTTAATATGAAAATATATTACTGGCAATTTTTTCAATGTATTTTCATATTTTCTTGTTTTGACACGAGTTTGGGTGTTTACTATTTAACCATAGCTGGGACTGTAACACAGATCATAGCTATAATGTTCCCAAGTCCTCCCTGACTCAGGGAGGACATTGAAACAACAGCAATTAAGAGTTGATTCCATTCTCTTCAAAACCTCTTTATCAGTGGCCTTGCTGCCAAGTGTAATTTCCCCTCATAACCAGGACGGGTGGCTGTTGGCATCGAAAAATAAAATAAAGACGAATGAATGTGTAACATTAAGAAAATAACAGAACCTTGCCCAGGAATTGAAAAATGTATGGAACAACAAGTTTATATTATGTCCATAAAAATTGGCATACTCAGAACCCTGCACAAATCTTTAGAGACAACATTAATTAAATTATAAATTCGCGTTGCTGTGGAATTAAAAAATTCTGTGCTAGAAATCTTTCTTTTATTCAGTCACCAACAATGACGATTAGAAAACTTGTGTGAACATGAATATGCAAAAATAATGATAATAAAGATGTAAAATTGGATTTGAGCATATATACAAGATTGAAGTGAAAATTGAAAAGTCCCTAAAAATGTGAGAAAAACAAATGCAGGAATAGTAAGCATCGCAACAAATAAATAAAATTAAATAATAAAAAAAAATTACAGAGAATTTAAAATAGTGAGATAATCTATTGCAGACAAAAAATAATCGATATGACTATGATGAGGGCACTTGAAAAATTCTGTTTTACGTTTTCATGAGCAATGTATAGCGATTGCATCCTACAACGGGAAAAGCATCCTACAACGGGAAAAGCATTTCTTGTATTTAATGGAACTATGACTGACGTTACTCTTTAGCATGTTATAATAAAAATATACGTAATACAAAATGAAATGCCTTAAAAGCGTTTAAAATTAATCAAAGTGTCATGTAGTTTGAAATTGATTTTGTAGAAACCAATACCGTATTGCTGATTGAAATGACTTAACGATTGCCCAATTAGTGATGACCGTTCCAATCTATGATATTCCAATTGATTTAATATGTGAGTCGTGTCCTTTACTGAATAATTTTTAATGAAAAGGAATGAAATTTTGTTGAAAATTAAGTATTTTTATATCAAATAATTTCCGAGACAATTAATGACGTGGAAAAAAACCTGGTTAAAATTGATCGAATATCATTCTAAAAAAACTAGAATTATAGCCTAACAAATACATAACACGTATATTTTTATGTGGAAATATTTTCTAGGATTTGCTGTGGCCTTCGTAGGTTAGTGAAATCTGTAGTAAAAAATGGAGCACTAATTTTAGGAATGTATTTATCTAGCCTTCACATATTCAAAATTCATGGCCATTTCAGACAATGGGATACTAAATCCTTGAAAAGTTTCATAGCATTTATAACTTCTAAAAAGACCATTGATAAAAAAAAAATGTCTAATAATCTCCAAATCAAGATTGGCTAACTTTCTACAAAGCAATATGAATTCAGTTTCTTAGTTTGTATAGACAGAAATTACAACAATGAAAACACATATTAATTGTGTATTGACATGAATTCATAGAAAAATGTTTTGAATAACAATTGCAAAAATCAACATATTACCGATATATCGCTGATTCTTTATTAATTTATCCCAAGAAAACAGTATTACCTGGTGTTGTAGATTGAACAAAACAAATATAGAAAATATATGGAACTATATTTTTGAACCGTTTCTAGATATCAAGTTAAACACTACTCGTAATGTGTTAAAATTAATCGTCTGCTACAAACATGCTACAAAAATGAATTCATACGTTTCTATCTTTACCATAACAACAAAAATATAATCAATTATACTTGTAGGTTAATTATAAATTTTACGTAAAAGAATTAGAATCTATAATCCTTAATATTTAAATGATGAAAAACACACTTGAAATGGATTTAATCTTTTCTAGTATCCTTATTATTTAATATATATATATATATATATATATATATATATATATATAAATTAAGGTTATCTAATTATTTAGTTTTTGGTCATAATAAAATTAAACCAGAATTAAAACTTGTTCAATAAAATTATATTGTAGAACTTTTGAATATCCTTCATTTGTAAATAAGTTATTGCGCGACCTAGGTTTTTACTTGTGATTTGCAAATCGCCTGAAGACACCACATAGTAGAAAGCTAGGTGGCGTAATAAGTCGTTTACACTTGAAGAATATATATATATATATATATATATATATATAGTATTGTAACTAAGTTGTTGAACTCGTAGGATTATTAACCTTTTGTTCATATATATATATATATATATATATATATATATATTCCTTTAATTAGTGTATATTCCATATTATCAACAAAATTTCTTCAGTTTTTGGGGCCATCTCGGGTTAATTTCTGATTTTAAAATAATTTCCCAGTTGTCCTTATATAGATGATATTTCTCATGTTTATATGGTCACTGAATATTTTAATAATGTTTCTTTTTTTTTCATAATTTCTCACAAATATATTCACACGAGAAATGTAACTTTGCTCGGTTTTTCTTTCAATTAAGGCCATAAAATCTCTTGTTTACATGAATAAATATCACTTGAGTGAGACCATTTTTGCCATGAGACTTTTTTAGTCATGAAATTTTTTTTTACTTTTTAAACCTTTAGAATTTCAGCTGAAATATAATCTCGTTTATGTTCACGTCAATGTGATACTCTAATATGCATTATTTGATTTCGTTGGATAATTATTGTCTTAATGAGAATTTCAAAGTAGAAAAAAAGTGAATTTGAAGTTAGGAGTTAAAAAGAAGAAAAACTAACATAAATAATTACCGTTATGTCGAGCAAAATAAACCTGATGAACACCACTAAACAAATCGATTGAAAGAATGACAACATTTCTTTAGGCAGCACTTAATTAAATAAAACTAACAAGAACCGAAAATAGATGTATTTTATTTTTGTATTCCACCATATTATGTTAAAAATTAAAGAATTAAAATACAATATGTCATTAATATTTTTTTAATCAGTACTCCATGTTTCATAAAATGGTTAATGTTTCTGTTGTCAACTGAGTCTATCTTCAGACGTTATTTTCGTTTCTATATAAAAAAGTTTATTTTTATGAGGATGTCAGTAAGTTAAGTGCTATACGGGATAGACGCTTTGGGCAGATAATGTCCCGAAAGAGACATGACTGACTGGGCAGTAGATTTTCCCGCAGTAGGATGCCATTGCTTTCTGCGGTAGACTGGTTGCCGACCAAGACTATAGAACCCAATCTGTCCTAGTATTTAACCCATAAATGCAGGGAACAGAGGATTAATACCTTTTCAATGATATTTGTGCGTAAGTGAATGCAATTAATTCAAATGGAATTCGAACTCGGCTCTCTGATTTGTTGTTCCGATTCGATATCCACTGCACCACAACGCACATCCTGTGATGATGTAAATTGTTTTAAATTATTTCGATCAATGATGCAAAAATGATAAGTTGTTTTGGGTAAAATTTGTTCATTTATAATTATTAAATCATGTGTTAGAACAAATATATTAATGGAATAATTATTTTCTGTCAGTGGTTTATTATTAATTTAAACTTTAACATTGTATTTTTTAAATCTGGATGTTGTTCACGCAAATTTTGAAATATTTGTGTAACAAAAAAACTCCATTTAAAATCTGAATTCTTAATCTAATGAATGATACTTATATTTTCCTTATAAAGGTTTGTTGATTTTAACAATATTTATAGTTAATTGATAAAGTCCTAACTCTTGAAATCATGATTGTTTAAAGTATAATGAAAATTTATATAAGCACTTGTTAAAATAAAATATATGGATTAATTATGATTTATTGTTTTGATATGTTTATAATTTCAGGATGTTGTAATTATTATTATTATTATTATTATTATTATTATTATTATTATTACTATTAATAATAAAAATATCAATAATAATAACAATAATAATAAAGGTACAGTTTTACGAGGATCGCTACAACATACATCCTCAATTAGCTTAGACCCTGCTGTAACAATAAAAGATTTAGAGACAGAAGAAGCTTATAAATACCTAGGTAAAAAGGAGGGTGAAAAAATTCACCATAAAAAATAAAAGAAATAGGGCGTAAAGAGTACTATATAAGGCTACGACTGATATTAAAAACTGAATTGAATTATGGCCATTAATAGCTTTGCAATCCAAGTTGTACAATATCGTTTCAACATCTTAAACTGGACTCTAGACGACATCAGGAGAATGGATTCTAAAACAAGAAAGCTTCTTTCTAAGCATAAGATGCATCATCTAAAGGCTGATGTAGACCGTCTATACATACCCCGTAAAAATGTGGAAGTGGTATTATTCAGCTAGAATTTTCATACAAGACAACAACTACTGGCTACCATAGATAGAAACAACAAAGGACTGGATGATACAATTAGTCAAGAAACATAAAATCAGGAAGAAAAAATATTCAATCATAAAAGAAGGTAGTAAATACAAACAAGATTTACAGTTAGTAGATTCTGTAGAAAAGCAAAACAGAAGCCAAGAACAAACTATTGCGGCAAAAAATATGAAAATGATATCCAAAGATAAAGCTCTTGAACAGATGAAACAAAGCTGGCAAGAAAACCTCTTCATGGCCAATATCCAGAACGTGCCAATAAATCCAATGTTGATAAAGTTAATGGTTACGTGCATCTGGATTAAAGTCTGAGACTGAAGGCTTTATTCTTGCAGCGCAGGACCAAAGTCTTTTTACTAGGAACTTTCAGGCAAATATTACACATTATAAAATGGATCCAAAATGAAGGTTTTGTGAAAAACAGCAAGAAACAATAGACCATCTAATCTCAGGCTGTTCTGTGCTTGCTCCAAATGAATATAAAAATCGCCACGATAGTGTTGGGCAATATTTACATTGGACAATGTGCAACACTATGGAAAATCTGTAAACAAACACTGGTATGAACATCACCCAGCACCGGTTACAGAAATAGAAGAATTCTATGGGTTTACACCATCTACAAAGACAGAAAATTTGAAACAAATAGTTCGGACATCATTGTTAAAAATCAGAAAGAAAAAACTTGTTTATTAATTGATATGGCTCGTCCAACGGATTGTAACATAGCAACCAAGGAATTTGAAAACTGTCAAAATATAAAAACCTGGAAAAAAATAGAAAAATATAGAAATTGAAAACAAGAGTTGTGCCAGTCATAGTGGGTGCACATGGAATGATAAAAAATGGACCAAAACAACACATTGAAAAAATCCCTGGAAACTCCAGCTTAAGAGATATACAAAAAATTGTCTTATTAAGTACAGCCCACACACTAAGGAGAACTTTGTCTATGTAACGCTAGGGATTATAGGGGAGATAGAAAGACATGAAATGGAGCAATAGCAACACTCCACGACCAGCCTTAACTCCTCCCGTAGACTTGGTTGGTAGTGCGACCATAGCAGAAATCGAAATATAATGAAAAATGACATAATAATAATTTAAGATTTTTTCGAAACTCCTCAATGTTTAGGGTGTTTTCTTTAAAGTTATGAAATTTTGCAATTTTTTCTACCAGTTTAATGTAACTATTTTTTTTCTTATTATTTTTTTAATTTATCTGTCCCTCTTTTAAAGATTTTGATTGATTAAACAACTAGTTTTATCATGTGTATTATCGTTCATATATTCCTTAAAGATTACGATATTAGTTGAATTCATTTCGAAAGAAAGGTTTTTCTTAGAAAAACTAAAATACTACGTTATTTTTTCCTACGGTATTAGTAGCAGATAACGCGAAGTATTTTCGACTAATTCAGTGAATAAATAACTGAATATACAGATGGGTTAACAGGTGAAGAATTAAGTTTGTGCATATAATTAATTTTATGCAAACAAATATGTTATCAATCCTTTTGTATTTTTAAAAAATATACCCCGATAAATAATATCACTGATTTCTTTAAATTAATCTTCTTCTTCTATGTGCCTTGTCCTTTCAGGACGTAGGCGATCATGGCTTCCCACGTTTCCCTATCCCTGGTGGCTCTTAGCACGCTTTCTCCTGTTAAAACACACAACCCCCGTTTTGTCATCCACCTGCTCAGGCCCTTCAAATATGTTATCCACCGCTTCCGTTGTCACCTTTTCCTTCTCTTTCGCCTGTTAATATCAGATTCTCCAAGCCCTTCTTCCTCATTGCATGTCCCAGGAACTTTAACTGTCTCTTCCTGATGCTCAGTATTAATTTCATTTTCGTTTCCATCCTTTCCAAAACCTCATCATTGCTCACATTCCCCATCCATGATATCCGCAGCATCCTTCTGGAGAACCACATTTTAATTGCGTCAAGTTTTTCCATAATCTTTGATGATATTGTCCAACATTCACTGCCATATTGAAAAAGTGACATCACATAGCAATCCAGTACACTTTTTTGTTTCTAGTGAAATTTTCCTGTCTCTAAATACTCTACTCATCTTCTGGATCGTGTCCTTCACCATGACAACTCACCTTCGGATCTCTGTGTCGCACTTTCTGTCTTTTGTTAGAACACTTCCAAGATATTTTTGTACCTGATTTTAGTATCCCCCACCTGTATTTGGCATTTTGGGCTGCTCTTTTTGCTGATGACTATGCATTCGGTTTTCTTGCAGCTTTAATTAGTAAGTAAAATATTAATTTTTTCCATTTTCAAAGAGGTTTGACTTAAAATTATTATCTTAAAAAGTAATAAGCATGATTATTATTATTATTATTATTATTATTATTGAATTTCACCGCAGGTATACGTCATTTTTCCTATAAATTTTAAACTTTATAAACCGATTGCTAACTTTTTCTTATTCAATCAATGGTTTTGACAATTAATTTCGTTAAAAAATTAGTGATTGTAGCAACAACACTATTTTAATTAATGAACAACTAATCAGATTAACAAGAGCTGTAGCAACAACAGGAAAAAGACAACATAAATAAATAAGAAAGCTGCCTAATTTTCATAAATACAAAATATATAATGTATTATTTTATCATATGTTTTTATTCGTTGAATAGCTTTTTTTTCAATGTCTTTTACCAACGTCATTCTTTTTGAATTCCATTTCTCTGTCTTTTCGCAACCCATCTAGGATGAGAAAAATTTTGAACAACAACCCGCAGTTCAATGTGTTAATCGTGCCGATGTGTGAATGGCTGTTGTGTTATGAGGTCACGAATGATCTTCCGCAGGTTTCGGAACACTGTTTGTAAAATACACAAGGTGCCCAGCAAATTTTTGTAAACTTTTGAAACCTGCGTCACTCTTTGGGACAATATGAGAAAATCGGAAGTCTAGTATTGCTCTTTCAGTGGTTAAGCAGGGAGTCTGGCCCCAGGAGGGAACCAAATTGAGGTCGTAAAATCTGCCATAGGAAAAACAATTCTAATATATAATATATATATATATATATATATATATATATATATATATCTGTGTGTGTGTGTGTGAGTGTGTGTGTGTGAGTGTGTGTGTGTGTGTGTGTGTATTGGTGTGTATAAGAGAGGTAGAAGGAGAGAGAGCAACATTGAGCTGTGTGTTTTTACGGATAGACTGAGTTTTTCGTATTTTTGAGTGTAAATTCTATGTACAGTAACAGTGTAGATGTCAACTACTAATTTCCTATTTTTCCAACTTTTGAACTGACAGGTCCGCCTTCTGGAAATCTTTCAATGAACTATTTCAAAATTCTAATTGAACTTGCCACGAACTCCCATAATTAGATTCTCAACTCAAGATGATTTCTGGCATGCAACACGGCTCACCCCTAAACGCCAACGCTATTCACCCTATCCATTTCGAAACCTGGCCCAGCAAGCGTCACACGCATTTCCACTGGGGCATCTGAAATGCGCAAAATTTAATTGATCGAGCCTAAGTATTTGCCAACTAAAACATATTAAACCATCTTCAGGTTGTCAAGAAACACAGTCAGTATCATATTTCCCGAGTTTGAAGTTAAAACAACAACTTGTTTACTTAATTCTTTTAAAATGTATTCTCCATCAAATTTTATTAGTCACAATATTTTTTAATTTTTAACTAATACGTTTAAACTGTTTTCAGGTTGTCGGTGTCATATTTGCTGAGTTTTATGTTAAAAGAAGGAATTGTTCATTAAATCAGTTAGAATTTATTCTTAATGAAACTTTATTAGCTTAAGCATTTTATTAATTTTAATTACTACGTCTTTTGTACTATTTTGATTACTTTTTATCTTGATTCTAAGATCGATTTTCTACTGTCGTAGAGGAAAAAATAAAACACGAAAAATATAATGATAAAAAGCAACAGGGATAAAATGAAAGAAATACTAATGTAAATTTATTGATAATGGAATCATTAAATATTGTTAGCAAAACGGGTTTATATTGTTGTATTTGTTACCCTCATAACAAAGTGCCTTTTTTCATTACTAATCAAGAAGGAGAAATTAGCAATCGAAAAATTATATTTGCTTTTCTGTTTGATTCAATCATTTGAATGCATGTTTTTGCATGGGTAATGAAAACAATACGACACAAAGAATTGATGGAAATGATAGACAACCTCGACATTTTCGGCAAAGATATAAGAATAATCAAGAATCTCTACTGGCAGCAAACGGCCTGCATACAGACAGGTAACGACCTCAGTAGATACACAAAGATAGAAAAAGGCGTAAGACAAGGATGTGTCTTTTCACCGGATTTGTTCAACCTATACAGCGAGAATATTTTGAGGACCCTAGATGACACACCAGGATTTATTATTGGAGGCCACAACCTGAACAACATAAGATACGCGGACGATACAGTACTGATTGCGGACACGGAAAGGAAACTGCAAGATCTCATACAGAAAGTAGCAGTGGAGAGTGACAAGAAGGGACTACAAATAAACTTTAAGAAAACCGAGTGCATGGTCATCAGCAAAAGATAAAACCCAAAATGCCAAATACAGGTGGGGGATAACAGAATCAAACAAGTCCAAGAATTTAAGTACCTAGGAAGTGTTCTAACAGGAGATGGAAAGTGCGACACGGAGATCCGAAGGCGAATTGGCATGGCAAAGGACGCGTTCCAGAAGATGAGCAAAATACTAACACACAGGAAGATCTCAATAGAAACGAAGAAAAGAGTGCTAGACTGCTACGTGATGTCAGTTCTTCAGTACGGCTGTGAATGCTGGACAATATCATCGAAAATGAGGAAAAAACTGGAAGCGGCCGAAATGTGGTTCTACAGAAGGATGCTATGGATATCGTGGACTGAGCATACAAGCAACGACGAAGTGTTAGAAAGAATGGCAACAAAAAGGAAATTGATGTTGAGCATCAGGAAGAGACAACTGAAGTTCCTGGGACATGCAATGAGGAAGGAGAGCCTGGAGAACCTGATACTGACTGGTCAGATAGAAGGAAGGAGAGACAGAGGAAGGCAGCGGATAACATATCTGCAGAGTCTGATCAGGTGGATGACGGAACGGGGGTTGCCAGGAGCAACAGGAGCAAACAGACTAAGAGCCACAAGGGATAGGGAGACATGGAGATCCATGATCGCCTACGTCCTGAAGGGACAGGGCACATAGAAGAAGAAGAAGAATGAAACCAGAAAACAAAATAATCTAATACAAATAGATGTCATAGTGTGGCGAGAACCATTTTATTCAATCGCTAGGTGAAAGGTGAAATTAAATCGAGGCTAAGAGTTATCTGCACAGAAAGTGAAATCAGCGAGTTGAGTTCAAATCACCGCCAAGTCTGTTGCTTTCACTTTCACACAAATTTCGTTCACAAACTGTATGAATATGGATCTCATTTTTCTATTGAAATTGCAAGATGCATCCGTTGATTCTTCGCTGGCATTTTCCGCCTGTCAAACTCTGTTCCCGCATGATTCACTGCTAACGACAATCTTCAACAATCTAAATGCAACGGTAATCGCCATCTTCTTTTCTCCTTGAATCTTGTACATTTTTTCCTCAACAAAATTTACTTAGCTTAGTTCTCTTTTAGAAGTTTTTGCGTTTTAATAGCTTTGTTGTCTTGCTTCGGGATAAATGAAATCCATTTGTTTTTTACCCTCTACCGAACAAACGGCGGATGTGCGTTGCGGTGCAGTGAATAGCGACTCGGAATGGTAAACCGGGGAACCGAGTTCGAATTCCCGTTGATTTTCTTGCATTCACTTACGCACAAATACCCTTGGGAAAGGTATTAATCCGTCTCTTCCCTCCAGTTATGGGCTAAATAATAGAACAGACTGGGTTCTATAACTTTGGTTGGTAACCAGTCTACTGCAAAAATCAATGGTAACCTACTGCGGGATAATCTTCTGCCCAATCAGCTATGTCTTTTTCGGGACATGATACCCAAAGCATATATCACGTATGGCTCTTAACTGACCGAACAAACAGCAGAAGTAGATAGTACTTTCTAGCATTGGTTGGTCAGTACTCTAGGAATAAGATAACTGAATTGATAAACACAAAAATGCAACGGAAACCTCTCTTTTATTGTGACATTAACCAATATTTTCCTGAATATTATTATTATGTCATTTTTCATCATATTTCGATTTCTGCTTTGGTCTCACTACCAACCAAGTCTGCGGGGAGACCTAAGGCAGGTAGTGGCGTGTTGTTATGGCTCCATTTCATGTTTTTCTATCTTCCCTATCATCCTCAGCATTACATAGATAAAGTTTTCCTTAGTGTGTGGGCTGTACTTAATAAGACAATTTTTTGTATGTCTCTTAAGCTGGGGTTTCCAGGGATTCTTTCAATGTGTTGTTTTGTTCCATTTTTTATCATTCCAAGTGCACCTACTATCACTGGCACAACTCTTGTTTTCAATTTCCACATTTTTTCTATTTCAATTATTATTATTATTATTATTATTATTATTATTATTATTATTATTTTCTTGGATTTCTGTTATGTACATCTTTCCCTTCGGGTCCCAAGTTAAGATCAGAAATAGATTTATGATATTTTCCACTGATTAAAAAATGAAATAGATAAAATCACTCATGTTACATGGATAAATCTCCTCATAATGTGTGAGCCGTACTTGTGAGTACAATCCTTTGCATTTCTGTAAGGAATAGAAAACCCTGAATCCCTTCAATGTGTCTATTAGAACATTCTTCAATCCAAACGAGTGCTCCAACGACAATATATGTTGATATCCACATTTTTTAGATTTAAATTTCAATATATTTTCTTTTGATAATTTTTTGATGATCATCATAGATACTTTACAATCTGCATGGACCGCCATCTCAATAAGAACGCAAATTCTGTTCTCATTATCTTCGATCATGATGTCTGAGAGATTTGCTTTCATTGTTCTGTGTGCATTGTAAATTTTCATGAAATTGTTACAGGTACTATCTGGGTGGTGTTTATAACAGTTTCTTTTTGACACTATCTCCCGTGGGTGTACTATTTTTTGTTTGGTTTAGTACAACGGAGAGAGAGAAATTAATATTGGTAGTATTATTAGTTATGCTTCATTGTAATTCATGGTGTAAGCTTATGAAAAAAAACTATTTTAATACTATCATATAATTGTAAAATCCAGTGAATAGCAAAATTAACTATTTTAATACTATCATGTACTTCTAAAATCCCGGGAATAGAACAATTAACTATTTTGGGGGAAAAAAGTAGAAATCTAATTGTTCTTCTTTCGTGTTCGAAGCGGATATTTTGAGCAAAGCTAAAATTTTATGAGTACCCAAAACAAAGTGTCAGGATTTGTTGATGGGGTCAGGCGGGGTTAAAGTCCCCCAACAGATGTTTCCCTGAGAACAGAAATTGTGGGAATTGGAAAATCTAAATATGTTGTAATCGAAAGAAAGTGAGCTGGTGATATTTCATTCGTCGAGCTACCCACTCCCGCAAATCGAGTGGGTGGAAAACGATCTCATTGGTCGAAGGCTTTGAGTCGGCTAGATCCCCCGAGAGGATTGGAGAGGGCTATAAAAATAGAGACTCAGAGAGAAAAATTAGTTTTTTGAGTAGCTATCAATAGCTGTGAGTTGTTCTCAGAGTAGAGTTGGAGTGAGTTTCTGGAAATTGCAGTCGAAATGTAACGACTGTGGAAAAAGGTTCCCTACCGGAGTGCCATGGCCCACAGCTGGTCGACTACCATAGAACTTATAGCTAAAGACTTGATGTCGAATGAAGCCTGCCGCCGATTAACTTAAAGAGCGAATTTTGAATAATACGTCTTCGATCGGAATCCCGAAAGAACGTTATTATTATTTTTTTAATCATGGGAGAATCGACATTTCTGTGATATATAGATGTATATAATATAATATGTATATATATAATATAATATAGTTAATAGTTTATATGTTGTCGGAAGGCATGTAAATGGTTTGTAGCTTTTCGGGTTGTTTGTGTCACCATTCTTGGGTAGAAGAAATGTAATTCCTTTTGTCATCCCAGCAGGAATTTTAGTGGGATCGTCAACCATTTCTTGAAGTTCTTTGGCTTGTTTTTTTATGTGCTGTATTTAAATAATATAGCCAAAAGTTAGGAATTTTATCTATACCTGGGAATTTCCAATTGTGTGCTTTTTTTAGTGCAAATTTGAATCCTCTTCTGTAATTCCAGCCCATGTCAGTTCTGTTTTATTTTTGATTCGTTCTATCTCTTATGCAATCCAATCTACTTTGTTATGTTCTTTAGGACAAGCCCATATCTTTTCCCAGAACTGTGTAACTTCTTCCATTCTGGGGGGGGGGCTGTCACTTTAATTCTTTTTTTACCTATTTCCCTGTAAAATTTCTTTGCATCGGTTTTAATATTATTATTATGTCATTTTTTCATCATATTCCGATTTCTGCTTTGGTCTCACTACCAACCAAGTCTGCGGGGAGACCTAAGGCAGGTAGTGGCGTGTTGTTATGGCTCCATTTCATGTTTTTCTATCTTCCCTATCATCCCCAGCATTACATAGATAAAGTTTTCCTTAGTGTGTGGGCTGTACTTAATAAGACAATTTTTTGTACATCTCTTAAGCTGGGGTTTCCAGGGATTCTTTCAATGTGTTGTTTTGTTCCATTTTTTATCATTCCAAGGGCACCTACTGTCACTGGCACAACTTTTGTTTTCAATTTCCAGATTTTTTCTATTTTATTATTATTATTATTATTATTATTATTATTATTATTATTATTATTATTTCTTTTCACTTCCGGAGTATATTAATTTTTTCCCGGTCCCTACCTGAGACATATATTCAGAAATGACTTCATGATATTTTCCACGGAGAATTTCTGAGGAAATAAAGGACAAAAAAAAAAAAAAAAGCAAACACATAATACATAATTATAACCCTTGTTCAGATTGGGCAATAAGCAATTCTGTTAATGAGTCTATCTGAATATTTTTCAAACAGTCCTCATTTTCCACATTTTTTAGATTTAGATTTCAAGGTCCTTGTATTTTGATAGTTTTTTTGAAGATCCTCAGAGATACAATAGAATCTGGAGGGGCTGCCATATCAATAAGAAGTCGAATTTTCTTTTTGCGGTTTCTGATCATAATGTCTTGGCGATTAACTTTGATTCTTCTGTCTGTATGCGTTTTAAAATTCCATAAAATTGTTACAGGTTCTATCGCCTTAACCGGGTCCGGCTGGTGGTTCTTGACATTTTCTTACAGTTTTCTTTCTGTAAAATTCGCAGATTTTTCCAATGCAGATATTGAACCACTTTGACATGCTCAGTTTACATTCAGTGGGTGTTAATACCATGCAACTTGATACAAGATAATTGTTTCCTGAAATTCTTCACGGATCCTGCCTTTCGAATTAACATAATTTTCAATAATTGCTAGTTATTAAGGATTGATCTTGTGCAACAAGAATAAAAACTTCGGTTTCAGGTTTTAAACCCACAATACGTAGCCACTGATGGCTACGGGGCTTGCTTGATATGGGCAAAATATTGACATGAAGGGCTTTCATTTCTGTATATTGGTAATTGCATTTGCCTTTGCTGTCTTTTTTAATGTTTTGCCGTTAGAGAAAGTGTATTATGTTATACTTGCATTTTTTCACCCACTTGAAATTCTATTTTTCACTTGTTGGCTTTCTCTATTATTGAATAAATATTCGTGGTTTTTTCATGTTCATTAAAAAAGATCATCATTCAATTATATGTAATTTCCAGTTATCAATAATTTGGCTTTCATTTACTTAATGCCATCTATTGTCTAATTAATGATGTCACCGAAAAACTCTGACATGTTCGTATTGGAGATTCAGACGCGAATGTCAAGTAGTATAGCATGCCGTTTACACATTTCTGGCTAAGTGAATTGTGACATGGCGCTCTTTTTTCTCGAAGACAATGCCCACCTGACCCTACTGTACTACCCAGTCGACAAAATCGAAAACAAATAACGCGCATGCCCAAAAATGGAAGCATATAATATGGCGACAATTTACCCAACACACCTTGTATGTGTTTTTAACTGCAGTTTCTATTTAAGTATTTCGTTGATTAGTGAAATTTCATTTAGTAATTTAATTTTATATCTCCGCAGATAGATTTTACAGATTTATTTCCAGACAGATTATTATTTCGTGTCTTATTTATTTTAATTCTGATTACATCCTCTGTCGTATTTTTTCATTTACACTCTTACTTCATCATTGTTTAAGAGATTGGTTATTGTAATTGGTCTTATATTTTTTCTTATCTCCTTCTTCATTTGAGCGTCTATTAATTCATACCCTGGTCCTGTATGTTTTGGTTAAGATTGGGTCTTATTGCTGTTTCTGCCATAATTCTCCATATTTACAATTTCTGATCCGTGATATTCTTTTGTTGATTTTCGAGGACAGTGAAAAAAGGATGTCATGTCTTCTTAATATTCTTCGCTAGTTCATTTCGTTGACTTTCGTATTAAGTCGCTAGTTTCAAGGGTAGAATTAGTTCAGGTTTGGTAACCATGTGCCTCATTGTTTAAAGAGTTTTTTTCAAGTGACCGATTTTTCAACCCCAGACTGGTTCCTCGCTGAGGGACGTGGCCTGTGTTGACCCAGGTGACGGCCGAACCAGTATGATTATTTGTGTTGTAGGCCTACTTATATACATGAATGGGATGTTCCTATCCTCTTAAATACGTGGACACCATGCGAGTAAAGTGCAGAGTAGAGAGTAGAGTGATTATGCTGATCATCAGTCTACTAGAAGTGTATCTACTTCATGCAGCCTTCCAGTCTTGTACTTGTTGATATACTATTATTCCCAACCTCTGTTTTGGTGATTACTCGCACAGTAACATTTTAGGGTTACCGCATTTTGAAAAGCATTGAGATTGTTGAAGTTTTTCTTTTATTTGTTTGCCTTATACCCTTGACTACCAAGGGGTAAGTTTGTTCAGGATACCAGCCTTATGACAGCTGTCGACCAATACTAATGAGATCGTCCTCCCTATGAACTAAGAGAAGGATGATCTCATTTTCTTATTAACATGTCCAGGGTTCGAGAGGTCTTCATCTAGTATCAGCATTCAGGGAAGTAACGTAGAGATATGTAAATGTTATTGACAATAATATGCTTTCACTTTAACTAAACGATAATGTATAGCATAACAAACATGAAACATAACAAGCCGCAATTGAAATTGTCTTTTTTCTAGTTGGTGTACACTTCCTGTCGTGCTTAGTCGTCTTTGTCTAATTTGGAGTGCGCAGAGAATATCGATGCTTAGAATAGTATAAATCGCAATATCTACTACCAGATGAAATATCATGTGCATATACATTGAAGATTATAACGAGAAAAAATGATTAAAGCAAAATTAAGTCAAATAGACTTAAATAAAATAAAATAAAAACATAAAAATCCAGCCCCGACGAGTGAAGACATTATGACATTGTTCTCACGAAACTTCGAAGTCGGCATAAACCGGATTAAGTGACAAATTTCTTGGAATTAATCTTATCAACTCTCTATTTCCACCCCGATACCAAGCACTTTACGATAAAAAAAACTGCTTGTCAAAACATCTCTTATCAGTAAAGCTACTGACAAAACTAAAATCTTGGCGCCAAACATTATCATAACTCAATACTATATATCTATACTTATTTATAAATGGAACTTTGTCTCTGTGTATGTGTGTCCGTTACCTATAGACTCCGAAACGGCTGAACCGATTTTCTTGAAAATTTACACAGTTGTACTATAAGCATCTGCGAGTGTTCTTAGCTTGGTTTTGTGTCGAGGTACCCCTGATAAATATCGAAAATCGATAATTGAAAAAAATCGGGTTATAGAAGGAGTGGTCCGATTTTAATCAAATTTGATACACTCAGAGACGATAAACATCAGCCTTAGAATAATGACATAAGAAACGATATTCAGAAGTTTCAAGGTTGCAGTTCTTACAATAGTGCAGAAAATCGATATTATATATATATATATATATATATATATATATAAAAGGCAAGATGTTTTTGTGTGCGTCTGTTATCTGCCGGTATGTCTGTATTTTTTCAGCCCTTTTATTTTAGTTTATACTTTGGGTTTAGCTCTAAGTAGGTATAATTGTAGTTCTTAGTCTCAGCCATGATACCATATACTTAGAGGTATTATTTAGCCTTCAAAATTAAAAAAAAAACTTATTTGATATCGATATAAGGAAATCAAAATTTGACTTACATCCATTGATTTTGATTGTGTGTTTATTTTGGCATCATTTTTTTCATTAATACAGGTTTCATTGAATAATATAGACAAGTTCTGTCTATTTATTTTGTGTAAGATCCTTTCGTATGATCTGATTAGCTTGATAGTGTTGTCATGAAAAGACGACAAGTAATCGCAGTAATTATTGATTTTTTTATCAGGCCTGAGCTATCGGCTTACATTAGCCATTATCAAAGGATGAACATTTAATATACAGTGAACATAGAATATTTAAATTATTAACAGAGTGGAGTTATACAGAGAAAATTAAACAGGTCCATTTTTTGCGTCGTAGATGGCCGCAGGCCGTGAACGAATGGTGGTAGTAGGTTTTTGGTCAAATGAGAGTATAGTGGCATGAGGGGATTGGTCTTGGAACTGCTACTAGGTAGGGGGTAAGTATAGTAACTATGACCTCTCCCGTCGATTATATTGGAGTATGTTAGTGGAGGTGTCGAAATTTATTTTATTTATGCTAGGTTTAAACTGTTTGATGTAGATAGCTTCTAGAATTTTAAGTTTTCGTTTATTATTTTCTTGTCTAAGTATATATGTATTTTCAGCAAGTGTTTTTCTAAGAAGCGGGTGTTCATAGCCGTGGTGTTTTAAATGTTGGAATATGTTAGAATTTTCATTTATTTGTAATGTAAGCCTCCGTGAAAGCGAGTTCGTAGTATGTCTAATGTAGATATTATTTAGTTTGTTAGAGATACATTCTCGAAAGGGGCATTTGAATTTATACACTACATTGTTTTTTTGCAAATCGCTAACGGTGGGGGAGGAGTCGTTGCGGACGATTGAGTTGGATGTTGTGGATTTAGCGTAATATATGATAAATTTAATTCTTTTCTTGGGGTCTGTCGGGGAGATATTAGTGTTTATGAGTTTTTTTTTAGGATATTCTCGTCTAGTTGGTAGTTGGAGTGCATTTGGCTACGATATAAGAGAGTGATATGTTTGGGATTGGTTGGGCTATTGCCATGTGTTGTTTTTTCTGTGTTAAGGTTTTTAAGGAAATGTCGTATTTGTTCATCAACTATGTAATTGGGAAAATTATTGTTGATGAGTGTCTGTTTTATGTTTTTTAGTTCACTGTGAAAGAACTTTTGTGTAGACGAATTGGTTTTTGCACGATGTAGTAGATTTTTTTATCATTGCTAATTTGTAATAGTGGGGGCATTCGCTAATATAATTGAGTGTGGAGGGATTTTGTTAGTGGGTTTTTTATATGGTGAGATAGTGAATTTATTACCATTAGTGTTGATTAGTATGTCGAGGAAAGGAATTTTGTTGTCATTGCTGAGTTTATAGGTGAATTTTAGGACTGAGTTATCCTGAAACTGTTTTTGAAGTTGTAGGATTTCGTCAGTATTTCTAATTAATAGTAGGATATTATCAACGTATCAAATGTATATTGATGATTTTTTGAATTTTGTAAAGGTAGTATTCTCGAGGTTCGACGTGTAGTAATTGCTAAATATCGGACCGAGTACTGAACCCATGGAAACGCCGTCACGTTTTATATATATAGTGTTGTTTGGGTCGACAAAAGGGACTTCGGTAGTACAAGCTAGTAGGATTTTTCTTAAGATGTTGGGATTAATTTTGAGTGGGGGTTGTGAAGGATTATTGTAGACATTCCTTATAATTATGTCGATAGTTTCGCTAACGGGTACGTTAGAGAATAGGTTTTCGACATCAAGTAAAGCTATGATTTCATTATTGGGTTGTTCGCTCTTGAGGATTTGGATTGCCTTTAGAGTTGACTTAATGCTGTATTTACTCGGGAGGTAGGGTGTGATAAGCTGGTTAATATGTTTAGTTAGATGGTATACAGGAGTAGGAATTTGGGCTATGATAGGACGGAGAGGATAGTTAGGTTTGTGCGTTTTTAGGGTTCCGTATTTGTAACCAGGTTTGTAGTCGCCGATAATTTTGGGGAGTTTTAAGGAGTTCTGATCGGCATTGTTGGTGCTAATGAGTTTATTAAGTTTAGATTTTAGTTGGTGTGTCGGGTTCTTGTTAAGCTTTTTAAATTTTGTGTGGTCATGGAGTATGTGGTTGAGTTTTGTGTTGTAATCTGATTTGTTAAGTACGACAAAAATGTTAGTCTTGTCAGCTTTTTTACAATTATGTGGGGGTGGTTGCGTAGTTTGCGCGCAGCATTTTTAGTTGTTTGGATGGAATTTTTTAGGAGCTTTGGCTTTTATCATGGCGATCCTTGAATACCTCAGCCTTAAGTAGGTCTTTTAGTTCGGGTTTAGTTGTTATAAGTTTTTCGTCTTGTAGTTTAGTGATGCTTTGATAGAGTGTTTCGATTTCAATTTTTTTTAGTGAGTTGGTTGTACTTAGAGTATATATGGCAGTTAGGTCCGAGTTTAAGTTATATATATATCAACACTGACGAAGATATACTGTGCTTAGTTAAAAAAGCAGAACTGAAAGGTCTACTGGCGTTGTGGACAACTTTAATAAAAAAAAATTTAAATTTAAAAATAAAAACGAAAAGCTAAAGCGACATAAAGGCAAATAGACTTAAATAAAACTAAAAAGTTATAGAAGATGTCGTTAATGGTATAAAATTCACAAAACTTACATATAACAAAACAGATGAATCCAGAGTGGCATTAACCAAGAATTAAAGATGTGTTCAACTTGCTAACGATATTTATTGTATGAATATGTACAATTATAGACCAAGACCAAAAATGGGGGAATGGAAGCTAAGCTTGTCACAATTACTGACGGAAACATAGCACAATATCCTTACATCTTTACTGCAGCCAGCCTAATATCTAAGGGATTCTTACGATGTCTTAACTAGACCCTATATGTACAATTTATCTCTAGTGGGTGGAAGGATATAAAGAATGTTATAAAATATTATAACCCGCAATGAATATTTACAATATAAAAGAAGATTTATTTACAAGATATAAAACAAAATAATGTTTCTAACAGCACCCCCAATCCTTAAATATTGAGAAACATCAGTTAACTGAACGAATTTAATGCAGAACTTTAAAAATGTAAACAATAATTAGTCCAAAACCCTCAATACTACACTCATCCAAACACAACGACAAAAACAAAAATCACATTAAAAGATGAAAGCTGTCTTGCATCCCCCAGAGAACTGATATTTCTGGTCACCCAACGGGGGAGAGAAAGGAAGATTAAATTAAGGAAAGTAGGTACAAAATTAAAAAGGGTCAAAGAGCATAAAATCCCCTAGCTAAGTTTATATTGACGGAAAAAATAAAAGCAAAACATGCTTCAACTACTCTATTTTGGGTGCGGTTGCAAATGTTCCATTCAGAATTTCCTTTACAATTCTTTAGGAAAGATCTAATCTCTGAGTTTTTCCCAGTCAACTAGCTTCAGTGCTTCCAAGATCTAAGATTCTGTGATGGAACCCTCACACCCAGCCGCTTCAAGGCGAGTAAAGTCGATCAAATAGGCAGAGCTCCGGGGTCCCTGGTAAAGACATCCTGTAAATCGGGCTCCTTGGTAAACAGTTCCGAAAATCCTCATATATGCCGCTTTTGTAGTAGTCATGATCTGTTACTTGGCAATGTGATGCTCGCAATATGTTCATGGAATGCATTTTCAACATATTCTGTACTAAATTCAGCGACCATTTTTGTTGGAAAGCTTTCTTTTCAACCTAGCCCTCAACCTAGCCCTTACTACTAGAGTATGATCCTTCGATTGCAAACACGATCTAGGAAAGAGATGCGAAGCGTATGTTGACGAATCTCAACACTATGTATTAAGGCCAACTTTAGAAGGGTGCAGCAAGGAGGCCAGCTCTACCCTAGCTAAGGCTACTGCCACTTTATTACGGGATTTAATAGCACAATTAACTTTTGCTTTGCAAGCCGTTTGCGCTGCTAATGTAAATATATTGAACCGGCGACTATAATCAGCAGCACATCCTCCCACACTTATTCCCAACCACAGCACACATCAATAATAATAATAATAATAATAATAATAATAATAATAATAATCTTTACCTCAATCATATAAATGGAACCTATAAGTCTGATGAAATAAACATCAAAAGAGGTATATTTCAAGGTGATTCTTTATCTCCCTTACTATTCTGCATATCATTAATAGCACTAACCAGTCAACTTAATAAGACAGAATGTGGTTATAAAATAGGCCAAAAGAAAATAAGCCATCTATTTTACATGGATGACTTAAAGTTATATGCTAAGAATGATAACGAGCTGGAAGGTCTTCTGCAAACTGTAAAATGCTTCAGCGAAGACATTGGAATGAAATTGAATTTGAATAAATGTGCTAAAGCTACAGTTTTACGTGGATCAATACAAGAAACATCCTCAATTAGCTTAGACCCTGCTGTAACAATAAAATAATTGAAACCAGAAGAAGCTTATAAATACCTAGGTGTAAATGAGAGCGAAAAAATTCACCATAAAAAAATGAAAGAAATAGTGCGTAAAGAGTACTATAGAAGGCTACGAATGATATTAAAAACTGAATTGAATTCACAGAACAGAGTTATGGCCATTAATAGCCTTGCAATCCCAGTTGTCCAATATAGCTTTAACATCTTAAACTGGACTCTAAACGACATCAGGCGAATGGATGCTAAAACAAGAAAGCTTCTTTCTAAGCATAAGATGCATCATCCAAAGGCTGATGTAGACCGTCTATACATACCCCGTAAAGAAGGTGGAAGAGGTCTTATTCAGCTGGAATTGTCATACAAGACAACTACTATTGGCTTACTAACATACATAGAAACAACAAAGGATTGGATGATACAATTAGTAAGGCAACATGAAGAAAGAAAGAAAAAATATTCAATAATAAAAGAAGGCAGTAAATACAAACAAGATTTACAGTTAGTAGATTCTGTAGAAAAGCAAAACAGAAGCCAAGAACCAACTATTGCGGCAAATAATATGAAAATGAAAGCCAAAGATAAAGCTCTTGAACAGATGAAACAGCGCTGGCAAGATAAACCTCTGCATGGCCAATATCCAGAACGTGCCAATAAATCCAATGTTGACAAAGTTAATACTCATCGATGGTTACGTGCATCTGGATTAAAGTCTGAAACTGAAGGATTTATTCTTGCAGCACAAGACCAAAGTCTTTTCACTAGAAACATTCAGGCAAATATTATGCATAATAATATGGATCCAAAATGCAGGTTTTGTGATAAACACCAAGAAACAATAGGCTGTTCTCTGCTTGCCCCAAATGAATATAAAAATCGCTACGATAGAGTTGGGCAATATTTACATTGGGCAATGTGCAAACATTATGGAAAAGCTGTAAACAAACACTGGTATGAACACCACCCAGCACCAGTTACAGAAATAGAAGATGTAACCATTCTATGGGATTACACCATCTATACAGACAGAAAAATTGAAGCAAACAGGCCAGACATTATTGTTAAAAACCAGAAAGAGAAAATTTGTCTATTAATTGATATGGCTTGTCCAGCGGATTGTAACATAGCAATCAAGGAATTTGAAAAACTGTCAAAATATAAAGACCTGGAAATTGAAATAGAAAAAATGTGGAAATTGAAAACAAGAGTTGTGCCAGTGATAGTAGGTGCACTTGGAATGATAAAAAATGGAACAAAACAACACATTGAAAGAATCTCTGGAAACCCCAGCTTAAGAGATATGCAAAAAATTGTCTTATTAAGTACAGCCCACACACTAAGGAAAACTTTATCTATGTAATGCTGGGGATGATAGGGAAGATAGAAAAACATAAAATGGAGCCATAACAACACGCCACTACCTGCCTTAGGTCTCCCCGCAGACTTGGTTGGTAGTGAGAACAAAGCAGAAATCGAAATATGATGAAAAATGACATAATAATAATTATTGTTGTTGTTGCCTTAGGTGTTGTTATTATTACAGTACCAGTGAAATACAGCCAAAATTATTATATGCTATGCAGAGTTTAAAACTCTATGCCTTAAACTACAAGACCACCTAAATATAAATTACTAAAACACTGAATGGATGGCCATCAGTAAAAATGGGCTCCCAAAATGCCGTCTACAGGCTGTGTATATTAAATTCAAACAAATACAGAAATCTGGGAGGTGTTTTAACAGATGACGTAAAGTGCGTCACTGAGATCAGAAGGTGAATTGGCATGGCCAGGGATGCGATCCAGAAGCTGAATAGAGTATTGAGAGACAGGAACAAAGAAGAGAGTACTGGATTGCTATGTGATGTCTGTTCTTCAATATAACAAAGATGAAGGATTGACTGGAAGCAACCAAAATGTGTTTCTTCAAATAAATATTGAGGATACCATGGACCCAACATGTGTGCAACGATAAGGTTTAGAAGAAGATGGAAACAAAAATAAACTAATACTTAACATCATGAAAACAAAGCTGAGGTTTCTGGGTCGTGTAATGAGGAAGGAAGGCTTAGAAAAATCTGATACTCACAGGTCAGATAGAAGGAAAGAGAAACAGGGGAATGCAATGTGCAACATATTTGATGGGCTTGTGCGAATGGATGGCAGAGCGGGGTTTAAGAGCGGTAAAATGGTAAAGCATGTTAAGAATCACTGGGGATAGCGAACTGTAGGAGGCAATGCATGATCGCCTACGCCATGAAGGGAAAAGAAAAAGATGTCCTAAGTAATTTCGAGCATCAACGATTTTCCGGTAATTTTTAAAAAATTCACACTCGTATCCGGAACTACAGTAGTCGCATAATAAAAAGACCCTTACTAATTATGTATCTTTAAAGAAACATCTCTTGTTAAAACCATATATTAAAATATTATCAAATGTAAATTTTGGCTATGATCCTAGCGTAGTTGATGTCAACGCGGAAATTTCGATCTGTATGATAAGTTCAAAATATATTTAATCTCTCCTTCTCTAAGAAAAGCTAGTCTTTTTAGCCTTGGTTTACAACCTGTCTAAATTCAAAACCGGTTCAGTCTACTACTCACTAACGAAATCGCAGCAACAACAACTGATATGGCGAGGCCGTGGCCCACAACTTCTGAATAGCCGACTGGTTCTGAGATAGAGGAAGTGTGGAAAAAACGTAAAGCAGATCGGAATTAAATTCTCTGGCAATCACGTAAATTTCAAATACTTGCTCATAATTCTGTCCAAATTAAAAGTGGTAAATATCACCTGTTGCCACAAAATTGATGCTTCAAATATCAATTCCCTTTATCAGCTCGGATATTCTACACTCGGTTAATTTTATAACAGAATCATTTTAAAAGAAATATCAGGAAATCGGAAATATGCAAGTTCATATTTAAGCAAGAAAAATATTAGGATATCTTTCTAACATATTATATCTAAATTTTTATATAGGGTTGATTTATTGTTATAAAAATCAAATTTATTTGAAGCCAGAAACTAAATCAGGCCCCTATACCTATTGTTCTTACTAAATGCCACACAATAAAAGGTTCAGCTGTCATTCGAGGTAGAGAGTTACTGAATAAGTTGTGTTATATGAATGCAATATGAAGCAGAAGTGAAGGAGGATTATGAGGATAAGGAAGTCAAATTACTATTAACCCTTGTCTTAAGTGGATAAAACTAATTTTCATGTAATAATTTACGCAGGTGTCCGTTCTACAAAATATTTATGCGAATAAACTGTTTGGGTAAAACTTCCACTTTACACAACATGTTATAATGGTATATCCTTACAAAAACGATGATAGTAGAACTTTCTACTTACAACAAAAATTGTAGGTGAATCATACACTTTACAGCAAGAGTAAGTCATAATCAAAGTTGCTTCTTACAACAAATAAAGTCAAAGTGGAACCTCCAACTTACAAAAAATATCATCGTGGAACTTGCTCCTTACAAAAGAAAAAAAAAGAAGAAAATTCATAGTATAATTTGCTTCTTAAAAGTGGATAACTGAAGAAATGTACTTACTTTCACTCCATTAACGAGGCATGACGAGTTAGTTTAAATAAAGTAGCCGGGAGTCTGCTTGGGTATTATATTGGCAATTGTTGGGGTTTCTACAATTACATAGGTTTTTACTTTTGTCATCTCTAATATTTTAACAGTAAAAACCTATGTAAGTGTAGAAACCCCAACAATTGCCCACTACAGAATAAATGTAAAATAAACTCAATAATCTACCAATGTAACATAACATCAATTGAAAATCCCACTATAAATAAAGTTTATATCAGATCTACTAAGAACACTTTTAAGCAGCGCTGGTACATACACTTAACTTCATTCAAAAACAACTTATACCAAAACCAAACATCCCTTTCTGCATGTTTTTGGAAATTAAAGGACGCAAAACAGAAACCCAAAGTAAAATAGAAAATCCTAGAAAAAACTAGAACCTGCAACTCGCTTAACGACATCTGTCCTTTCTGCTTAAGTAAAAAGCTACACGTTCCAAAATACCCCAACAATAGCGAACTCTTGAACTGTAGAGATGAATTAGCAGTATGATGTAAACATCGCAAATATTTAAATAAACAAAAAATACCTCATCCACACGAAACAATCCCCCCAAAAAGTAACAAATACACATAATCAATCCTCAAAATAAAAAGAACAAATGACGTATATATAAAAGAAAATAAATCTCACACAACATTAACAGCAATTCCATCCACCTATAAATAGTCGTAAAATAAAAACTATCTACACTTCCTTAAAAAACATCTGTCTCAATATAATTACATAAACTAAACGAAAAAGTGACCTGTCCAAAACTAAGCTACCCCACACCCTTCGCCTAACCCAAAGTGGTATCGCTAGAACTAAAAACTGACGACTAGATCATACTAAACTTCTAACCCACATTCACTTACATCGTTTTCATTAACAGCGACGCCACTCCAATCACACATAGAACATAGATAGCAGCAAAATAAACAAAAAATATCTACCCTTCCTAAAAAAAACATAAATCCCAATTTAAGAAGTACCTAGACAAAATAAAAAAGGAACCTGTCTTAAACTTAAGCTACCTCTTCTAACCCAAGCCCACATTCATTTAAACATCATATCACCATAAATAAACCGTTTTCACCATTTAATTTTCATTTCAACTTATCACCCGATGAGAAGCGCACGTAGCAGCTTCGAAACGCGAAAAACTTTGTGTAGTGATACTATGAATTTATAAACCATTGTAACAAACTTTACAATATAATGCTCTATGTTGTATCGAGAACTCTTTATAAAAGTAAATGCATGAACAGTAGGTAAAACAACCTACGTGTTCGACAAATTTATATATATATATATGACGTTTCTAATTCAAATTTAAAAATCACTCGTTTCTGATGAAGGACCGAGGGCTGTCTGAAATATAAAATGCAATAATAAAAATAAACAAATACTGTCCCAAAAAAGTACATTGTATGTATGTATGTATATATGTAATCATTCAAATGAATGAAGCATTTGATGTAGTTGTTTAATTAATTTTACTAGTTGAAGAAACATGTTGCTTAAAGAAATGATGTCATTCAAAACCAGATAATGAATGAAATGTCAAGCCAAAATTATTTGGCTGTTTCATGTTGTGCTTTTTTCTCCGTTCATTTTTTTTTCTGGTACGAAAAATAACGTTTGGCTTTCTTTCCGTCATAAGAATATTGATGGAATCAATGACATTATCGGCGACAAGAGAGTAAACAAATCGGTTAGTGAAAAAGGAAAAAAATGGGAGACTCATTTAATTTACTAATGTGATTTATAGTTTAGTTCAGCACACTGATTAACTTAGAAAAGGACGAAATCGATTTAAAAAAAAAACTTCTATCATTTACACTTTAACGTATTTACTCGTGTCTTTAAAAATAAAGACTGAAATAAAGAAGGTATTTAAAGAATTATATATATATATATATGGTGGTACAAAAAATTTATAATGGCGTTAAAGATAAAACTTTTATTAAGATCGGCCATGCCAAATATTAAAACAAAAACACCAGTCGACCTGTTTCGTCCCCACTCATCATAACTGTAAACAGGGAAATATTATGAGGAATATACAACTGTTATGGGCGACATGAATGAACGGGAGGGGAAATTTTAATTTTGCTAATAGTTATTACATATGAAGATGCTTTAGACATAGCAGAGCAAGACCTAGCAAACGTTTCCCATGTTTACAAACAGAGAGCTGCTTACGCTTGATAAAATGTTTCCAACATTTTCAGGTGGAACAACGCGCGTGATCTGACCAAAACAGATAACCAGTCTATACTAGTATTTACCACCTTCCAACCAAGGCGTATGCAACACAAGGTCAATTAAAATGGGGAATCTGAGCCCTTAGGTCCAGCCAAAATTATCCTGTAGACCCTGTTTTAAGGCAGGGTCGGCCTATGTCTGTTCACCCCAAACGAGACTCTTCCCTGCGGCGGAGCCACGTTTGGGTACCTTTCCGCCTGGAGGCAGAGAGTTGATCAAGAGATAGTGGCGCCTAGAGAACCGATACACACTGAAATCCAAAGCACAACTCGGAATAGTTATAAGATGATCCGCATAGAGGACCCATATGTTTCGAATGGTATCGGCAGACGAAAAAATCTCATTAAGTATTTTACAGGTACACGTTGATGACTCCTAATATCCAAACGCTGCTTCGTTCTATGTAGTCGACTCCACAGTTACATTTAAAATAGTAGATAACATAATTAACATGATTGGTGGGGTAGAACTTCTTTACGCATAGATGGAAGGACAGATTTAGGTTTTAAACACAACACGCACATTAGCTGTAAAATGATATTCACTTAAACTTAATGAAATTTGCTTAGCAAAGATCTCACTGACCCTACCCAACCACATTATTCGAAGACTGGACATTTTGTAACCCTTGCAGGTTTAATTATATTAAATTGAGCAATCTTATCTGGAATAACTGATTGAACAATGTACGAAAAATAGCCAATGTTCAAAAAGATACTAGTTATACAACTAATTTCATCTTTCAGGGTGTCATCTGAACAAATGTTTAGCGCCTTATGGGTCAACGTTTTGATGAAATTGATCTTTTATTGTTTAAAACAAAAAGAGTCCCGCCGAGTGTAGAGACCCGTAAAGGTAGGATTCTGATAGACTGAAGTATCAAAAGAGGAAGTTGTTCTATGAACCAAAACATCTAAAAAGGGCAAAAAGCAATTGGCATCCTTATATACTGTAAATTTAAGAGTCGTATGAACACCATTGAGTAAGGAGAAGAATTGGTCAACCTCCGATCTACTGCTGAACACACAAAAAGTATCATCAACAAAGCGGAAGTAAACAGTGCGTCTAGAAGAACCTAAGAGTAGGCTTATCTCATAAAAGTTACACTTAAAACGAAACTTTGATTTTATCATGTAAGAAATAAGGGTAAATATCAAAATATTTCAGACGCATTTATTTAAAGTTTTTGATAATATAATTGGATAATACGTATGAATTTTTAATCCATTTAAGAATTTATAGCTCTTGTATAACAGACAAGATTACCAATAAACAATAACTGATGACTTTCAGAAGCTTTAATTTTCGATTTGCAAATGATGTAATTGGATAACACTTGTTATAACAAAAGCAAAATTATAAAAAAAAATTGCAAACTAGCATATACAATTAGAAAATTACATTAACAAGTAAGAATATATATATATATATATATATATATATATATATATATATATATATTTAAAACTATGTAGAATGTTTAACATAATTATGACATACTATTTTAACCTGTGAAAATTTCACGTTTTTATTTTTACTTTAATTTTATGATGAATCTTAATTCTGCAATTTATGATTAAAGAAGCGCTTGGCAAATTCTATGGCAATAGAGTATCTGTTGAAATTCCCTATTGTATCATTAAATATTTGAACTGAACTTTAACAAAATATTGCAATAACAATCATCAATATAAGACTTTCTCTTTTCTTTGTTTATATCATTCCTCCTTGCTTGCATTCGTTCTTTCTTATAATATAAAGAGAACGACATAATATGTTGTTCACAGCGAGAGATGAAAAGCTGGATATAATAAAAAAAAATAAACGGATAAAAATGTTCTTATTTGAAGGAAAATTAAAATGAAGACAGCAAAGAAAGACTTGAAAGTATTATCTAAAGTACAAAAACGCTATAAATACTTTAATAATCTCACTCTCTCTCTCTCTGTCTCTCTCTCTCTTTCTTTCTTTTTAAATAATAGATTATGTATATTTTACAGAAATTCACTTTTCGTTTTATATTTCCTGTTCGACATTTTTACATTTATCGTACCTTTTTTGTGTATGTCGTCCGGCATTCCTCTGTTTAATCTTTTGTGTCTGTGTATGCGTTCGTATCTTTTACTAGAACGTGACACATGTAGGCACTACGTTATTAATACTAGCAGTATAGCCCGGCGTTGCTCGGGCGTAATGAAAGTTTTAAAATTAATCCTTAGTCCTGGAGCTCAGTCTCATGAGACGTTGGCACAGAAGATTAAAAAGCAATAATTGTTTCCAGTTAAAGCGAAACCGTAGGCTGAAAGAAAAATCAACGGATGTAAGTCAAATTTTAATTTCCTGGTATCGATATCAAATAAGTTTTTTTCGTCGTAAACTGAATTTTGAAGGCTAAATAAGTCCTCTGAGTAAATGGTATCATGGCTGAGACTAAGAACTACAATTATACCCACTTAGAGCCAAACCAGAAGCAAAAACTAAAATAAAAGGGCTGAAAAAAATACAGACATACAGGCAGATAAACAGACACTGATTATTGATTTTCTGCACTATTGTAAGAACCGTAACCTTGAAACTTCTGAATATCGATTCTTATGTCTTTGTCTATGAGTGTATCAAATTTGATTAAAATCGGACCACTCCTTCTATAACCCGATTTTTCGATTATCAATTTTCGATATTTATCTGGGTACCGCGACACAAACCCTAGCTAAGAACACTCGCAGACGCTTATAGTACAAATGTGTAAATTTTCAAGAAAATCGATTCAGCGTTTCAGATCTATAAGTAACGGGGACACACACACACACACACACACAGACGCACATACACATACACACACACGCACACAGACAAAGTTCCATTTATAAATAAGTTTAGATATAGATTATACAATTATTTTGTTTAGATAGGGAAAATAAATTTAACTTGAACTTTTTCATTCGTTTTACAAATGTCAAAAAGATCTTGAATTCACTTGATTGACCGTTGTGCACGCTGATTTGTTCAGGGAATTGTTCAATCTTGATGGTTTTGCATTCCGAAACGTTTTGTAAAGTTCAATACATTTTAGACTGCATGCTGATACATTCATTGTATCTATCCTTTTTCGTTTCATTTTCCTTGAAACTTTGCTGTTTACATGTTCTCTCTAGAATATTCTCAGCGTCCTTCTGTAGGCCCTTATATCTCAAATCACATTTATCGTGTACTTCCATAGAGGAAAATTGGTATTATTTATTCGTTCAGCGCTACTATTTGTTTCTATGACATTTTCCTGTTTCTTTATATTTTGCTTAGCTTTTGGAAAACATTTTTTGTCTTGGGACTTATGTGGCATATTTTGTGTATAACAAAAATACAGCACTCATTTTGCAAAGAATTTCCGAATTTACACAATCGCACAATATATACAGTGATTTCTGTTGCTTACTAAAGTTAGCATAGTTTTGACAAAGCCATAATATGGAGTAAATTATGATTGACACTTCTTGTTGCTCTTCTCAATTGTTCTCTTTGTATCTCTGTCAAATTCTGCTCTGTCATCTATTGCTTAAGTATGTATGTATAAGATGTATGCTTAAGATGTATGCCTCTCGGGGTTAGTCCTACAATCTAGGAAAAAAACGTATTTTAGATTATTTTAAAAACAAACAAGCAGACGACGATTTATTCAAAATAAATATTAATGCTATGGCAACATTATATATATATATATTCCAGAGTGCTCAGACCAGATGTATTTAAGTGTGCTACTTGATTAGCATCTAGATTCTACCATTTTGCCATTAAAATGTTTAAATATAAAACACCTTTTCTACTCTAACAGTTTTTCTTCTCACTCTTCCATTTGCTTGCTTCCCTGAACCTACAAAAATTTAAATGCACCCTGAACACCCATCTTCTATCTCCTTAAATTCTACCCATCTTTTTACCTGTCTTCGACCCCTTCTGTACCCAGTTCTTTTTCTCACAGTAACTCCCTGCTCACTAGAGGCGGCCCCAACTTGTTTGGGGTGATGTTTTAAAAATATGTATATCTATTTTTTAAATAGTTGTTTGTTTGAACTTTATTTTTAAACGATACTCTTATTTGAGTAGATATTCTGTTTTTATTTAAACAATATATATATATATATATATATATATATATATATATATATTAATCTCCCGCCCTGAATATTTTTGAAAAATTATGCTAGGAATATGTGTCATTTAGAAAGAATCGAACTTGCGACACCTAACAACAGAAATCAAATTATCGATTGATCTTAGACGGTATATAGTAGACAAAACCAAATTAAGCCTTATCAACACAATTTTGTGATTTCTCGTAATTACCCATCTTTGCTCTGAAACGCAAACAGACAATTTTACGGAAGGTTCTAGAGATTAACGAAATGGATTAACAAAAGATGATTTCAAGAAAATAAACTATCAGCATAGAATTTACGGTTACATCCAATCAGAACAACAGTAAATTGATGAAATCTCGACGCAAGTCTAATACTACGCTTAGGCTCAAAGAGACTAAGCACTATAGCGAAGATCTCATTCGAACAATTACCATGGAATTATTTACAGAAAAATCAATGGCTAGTCATCTATTAAACGTAATCTTGAAAGCATATTGGTTGAAAACCAACTTCTAAAATTATTGACAGAAATCATTCTGTCATTGGGCTTTCGTTAAAATGGTTGAAAAAGAATTTTCCTGATCAGGACAGGAAATCATTATAATTAATAAAAAATATTTAATTTATAGCCTCGACTGACACAGGCGAAGAGGGCTATAAAAATATCGCTGAATATGAACAATGTGACCATAAGTGATTTTAACAATCGTTTCCATGGTTTTGTAAGAAGTTTCGCATTTTTCTCGGAATCACTGCATAAGAAATTAAGGTGAAAATGATTCGGTTTTATATGAAGTAATATAGTAAATTTTATCGCTTAAATAATCACACACATTTATTTCTACTTCCTTCTCGTACTGTTACTCTTCCTCTCACTCTCTCTTCCTTTCTCTCTCTCTTTCTCTCTCTCTCTCTATATATATAAAAAGATAGATAGATAGATAGATAGATAGATATAAATAATTGTGTAACTGGACAGTATCTTTAACATATGTTTCGTTGCGCAAGACTGACAAAGTAATTTAGTTAGCCTTTTTTTATTATTCGTACAAGTGTTTTTTCTTTTCTGTACCTAGTGATAGATAGATAGATAGATAGATAGATAGATAGATAGATAGATAGATAGATAGATATAGAGAGTAAGAGACATAGACGCGTGGGGTTAAAAGTTATGTTAATGAAAATTGTATCTGATATCAAATTGTTTAGAAATTAATGCAGATAGATAGATAGATAGATAGATAGATAGATAGATAGATAGATAGATAGACAGATAGATAGATAGATAGATAGATAGATAGATAGATAGATAGATAGATAGAGTGAAACAGACGAACCAGAATTCTAAAAGGCAATAGAAAAAAGCAGAAAGAACAAGTAGGAAACGTATCTCAATCTAACACGTTTTACTTTTATTACAGCTTTTTTAGAGAGCGAGAGAAAAATGAAAAAAATCACTGCAACTGCATATGTTGGGATTTGAGTTTAGTTCTTATTGGTCTGATAGATGTCACAAGTATTAAAGCAATAGATAATTCTAAATATATGTGTCTGCAATATTTTGGATGGTAAAGTATATAATAGTGTATATGTACGTTTCTGTAGAAACATTTGTCTGTTAAGATGTAAGCTGGATAGCAAGATTTGTTAATATATATGTGTGTTTGTGCGCATTAATACACGTGTCATGTGTATTAAAGCAATGAGACTGAAATAGATAGATAGATAGATAGATAAGAATCTACTAAAACAGATAGATAGATAGATAGATAGATAGATAGATAGATAGATAGATAGATAGCCACCCAGACAAACATTATAGATAGAGATACAGACAAACTATCGTTGAAGAAGTTTACCTTACAGCGTTAAGGTTTCTTTTATACGGACACCTTGACGTCGAACAGATGATCAGATGGTGATAGAGACAAACTTTTCTTGTGAATGATCAGTGTTACGTGCTGAGTAATTAATTGATTTCGTTCAAAGCCGTGGCTTTGGGCTTACGAAGGAATCAGCGTAAACCTGTTTGACGTAAAGCGAATTTGATGACATTTTTTTTCTTTTTATCCCGCTTCTAATTTTGAACAGCAAGAGGAAAAGCTCTTTTGTGGGGGTTAATTAAATTTGCCTCACTACTAGATTGTTGGGCACATGTTTTTTGTAACCACAATCCTGTGCTGATCAGTTAATGAGATACAAGCCGACGGAGAATAGGACCAAAAGATAAAAAAAAGAGTAAAATTAAAACCAAACATAGAAAGTAACAAAGACAGAATTAGTTGAAGATGAGGGAGAGGGTAGTGTGTTTGGAAAGTGACGTATCACGAAACGCCAGATGTAGGTGTTGAACAAGATGAAAATAAAATTAAATGAAAAGAGAAAAAAAAATGGAAAAACAAAAACAACAAATGAACAAAATCGCAATAAGGAAGTAATAGAAATTAGTAAAAATAAATTAGCCGTTGATTGATTTCGGCAGGACAGGGTAAGTGACGGTAAAAACAGAATTAAGGAAATAGCTAAGAAAAAGATAAGTGACTGTCGACTCATCGTCCTCCACAAAAGTTTGGGTTTTTGCTGAGCCCATCAGAAACTTTGAATTGGACATAAAGTGAGAAGTTGATTCTAATAGAATAATTCATTTAACCAAAAAGTTCTTTTTATGTTCAAAGTATCTGGTTGGGGTTTACGTGAACTAGATTCCATTATCGGGTAGACCAACTGAGGTGTTAGCAACCAAAATCAGGCCTATCGTAATATGGGGTCTAGAGGAATTACCCTCCAAAAAATTTTATATCCTCGCTACGAAAGTGGTTAGAACTAATTTTAATCTGCTAAAGCTTACACTCCTAAAGCATTAATCGAAGACATTTCAATCGTATAAAAAAAAAAAAAGAAATGAAACAGCTGGGAAGTGTTCTAACAGAAGACAAAATAAGAGACACATAGGTCCGATGGCGAACTGGCATGGCGAAGGACGCGTACCAGAAGCTGAGTAAAGTATTAAGGCACAGGAAACTTTCACTAGAAACAAAGAAAAGAGTACTGGATTGCTACGTGACATCAGTTCTTCAATATGGCAGTGAATGTTGAACAATATCATCAAAGATGGAGAAAAACTTGAAGCAACTGAAATGGGGTTATACAGAAGGATGCTGCGGATATCATGGAACAAACATGTGAGCAATGATAAAGTTTTCTAAAGGATGGAAACGAAAAGGAAATTAATATTGAGAATTAGGATGAAACAGCTAAAGTTCCTGGGACATGCAATGAGGAATTAAATCTTGGAGAACCTGATACTAACAGGCCAGATAGAGGGAAAAAGAGACAGAGGAAAGCAACGGATGAAATTTTTGAAGGGCCTAAACAGGTGGTTGACAGAACGGGGGGTGCGTGGTGTAACAGAAGAAAGCGTGCTAAGAGCTATCAGGGATAGGGAGACGTGAAAGGCTATGATCGCCTACGTCCTGAAAGAAGAAGAAGAATACTGCTCCACTTTCCATCATACATATAGGTCAAGAAAAATCCTTTATTGGTAAATCATTAAAAAAGAAAATATCCTTTTATTAATTTTTTTGTTTTCTTTTTTCCCCCTAGGAACCAGTAGATCTATTACCCTAAAGCAGTAGGTGCTAAAGATTTCATTTTTTTTTTTTTTTTTTGCGTTATCGCTTTCTTTCTCCTAGAAAATTTTACAACGTTAACCTGTATGGTAAGTATTCAAAAGCGCACCAATTTTGTTAAAAGTTTGTTACTGATACATAAATTAAGTTTATAGTAATTTTCTAAGTGCAGTTAGATGCGGCACCAGTACGAAAATATGGGGCTCTCAGTGAGGATCAAATGTTGAGAAAAAAATTACACGATTTTTGTTCATAATTATAAAATTATAAAGAATATACACAACTAGAAACCAACAAAATTTCAGTGAATATTATTTGTTTTTCTTAGTTTTTCCGTATTTGATTTATCTCCGTAAAAAATGAGACATATCACTATGATATATTCCTCTGACATATCACTGTGATATCTTATTTATCCCCGAATAAAAATTCACCTAAATAATTAGTTGAATGTTAATGCCAGTCAATTGAGTGCCATACGGGAAACACGCTTAAGCGATCATGTCTCGAAAGAGAGATGACAAACTGGGCAGAATATTTTACTCTTTGCAGTAGACTGGTTGCCAACCAGGTCTATAGAACCCAATCTGTACTGCTGTTTAACCTACAGCTAAAGGGAGAAGTAGCGGATTATAATCTTTCCCTAGGGTATTTGCGCGTACGTGTATGCAATGACTTTACCTGGAATTCGAACTCGGGTTTCCGATTTCTCGTTCCGAGCCGATATCCACTGCACCACGACTCTTCTTAGAACTATAGAGCATCATCATTTTTTGTAGGAATATTTATATCTTATCAAAAAATTTGACCCCATTATTCTCATTTAGCCTCTTGTTTTTATTTTATTAATAGTTTTCTATATTTTATATACACGTTTTATGCCTATCTAAATTTTTGGGTAGGATATTTTTGAAATACATTTTTAATACTGAAAACCCTATATTGTCCACCATAATTTCCACTATCTTTGTTCAGTTGCTCATTGCCCACTTAACAATTGAAATTATCCACTGGTGGGCGATGTTGGCCAGGTTAGGAACTCCTGTCAAGTGTTAGAATTCATATAAATAAATTAGAATTAATTTTTTACTTGCGTCTCACACCAACTTAAAAGCCATCTCACTCTAAACACGTTGAGAAGGGCTTGGATAAAAGTATGACATTATTTGAAAATAATAACATTATAGGTCGCAGTAGAATATCAGATTATTAACAAAAATCAAATGCTGAAATTCCTTTACGCCAAGCTTTTTAGAAATCATTTCGCACGAAGCAAAACAATAAAAGCCACTAGGACATAAAGAGCTATTGAGAGTGAAAGAATAAAAAAGAAGAAAATATATCGTGATTCATGTAAATAGAAGATGTTGATTGACATTGCATTTACATTTTTGAAAATGATAGTTGTTATAAAAGTTGGAAGCTGGATGAAGTGAGAAGTGTATGAGAAATTATTAGCATAGAAATTATGGTTACATTTAGCATTTCAACATTAATATTATGAAACCTAACTACCAAGCTAGTAATGTGCTTAAGTTGAGGTACCAACAAATTACTGCAAAAATATCTATATAAGAACAAAGAAAAGCTACATTACGGCGGTGGGAAAATGACTGGAGCTGAGATGACAGATCAGGACCAACAATGTTGCAGATCCTTTGGATTTCTTTTCAGACACTCTCGATATAAAACGGGGACAACAGACTATAGCAGCAATATTCAATGGACGGGCGAATTCTAGAAATTGTTAGTTTGAGACGTGGATTATAATTAATTTGAAATTAATAAAAATATTCCTTTATTTTGCATGTTCTTTCAGGAAGATAGTGATCATGACTCTTCACAACTTCCTATATTTTCTTTTGATTTTTGAGCATCCTACTTGATTACTCGCTGTTTTCCCCGTGCTTCATTTACCTACATTATGTCATCTGGATGCTGAATTATTTCCTCTTAGTAGATATTCCAGATATTTAGTCTTCCTTTTTCGGATTTTAAGTATCAGGTTCACTTTAGTTTCTGATTCAGAATTATACTGAGAATTCTAATGTAATGAAAGTTTTAATTTTTGAAAAAATACATAATGTACAATGAAAGCAGATTTTTAAACAACAAGGAACGCAAGAGACCATGGATAAGCGAGATAAATCACCATTAAGTTTAACAATGGCGGAGTGTTGTGGATAATGTGGGATTGGTGATTGGAGAGGCCTTGCATAGAAAATGATAAATGTTCAGAACAAGTCTCACTTCTTTGTCTCATTCTTCCATAATTATTAATGTAATTATGGTTTTCCACAGCTTCCTATTGTTTATTATTCTTAATAATACTTTCTCTTCTTGAATTTTCTGTTTCTTGCAAAAACTAACCAAGCGGTTTACTTGCTTTGTTTCTGTTTTTTGTATGTTGAATTTATCATGCGTGTGTTAAATTCGCCAAATTGTCAGCTTCTCACTATTTGATTGTTAACAGTAGTTTCTATGCTTTCCTTATTCTCCTTCTTACTTTCTCATGTATTGTACGTCCTGTTCAGATTATGTTCAACATTACATAGTAAGATATGGATCATTTCTTTAGTTACGTAAAAAATTCATAGCATTTCAGAATATATAAAAAAAATTCTTAATGTTATTTTTTGAAAATTTATTAAATTACTCATTTTCTAAAAGACTTATTTTGCTATAACACGCACCTTCAAAATTCAACATTGTCAGGTGCCTTTGAATTCAACATTGTTAAATGTCTTCGAAATTCAATATTGTTACATGCCTTAGAAATTCAATATCGTTACGTAACTTTGAAATTCAACATTGTTACATGTCTTCGAAATTCAATATCGTTGTTACATTTCCTAGAAAGTTGAATTTCTGGACTTAATTTCTGGACTTAATTTCTGGAGTTCTTGATGTGTAACTCTCTAAAGGTTCTGCATACTTTACTTGTCATCCCATATGCATTCATTTTAATGATGAGTCTGTTTTCCATGCGTTTTTTTGGGGGGGGGTAGGTACTATTTTAAATTCGACAAAATGAATACAACAAAAATATTTCGTTCGTCGGAAATAATATATATCGTGTAATATCCCAAGAGGGTGAAGCTGAACTACATATTAAGAATTAGAGCAAATATTGTTATATTTTCGGAAGTTTGCAGTAATCTGCCGTATTCCCATTATAATCTACAATATATATATATATATATATATATATATATATATATATATATATATATATACCACCCAGACTGAACACGGTTTTATTGAAATAAGAATTGACTTGTTTTTCTGTGGTATACTAAAGAAGAAGGTGTAATCAATGAAAATCACGGTTGCAACACCCTTGATTAAATGCATAAAGAGTGGATGTGCAAAATTGACAGCAATGTACAGTTATTGTAGCAGGTTCACGTGAATCTTGCAAAGCGCATCAACTCTTTCATCACAATGATAGAAATCATCTTGAAGTTGCTATTTGTTAATTTTCCAATTTAATAAAAAGTTGGATTTCTTAAAAATATGCATTTTACTTATGTGACTGAACTTTAAGAACAACCTGTACATCAGAATTCATTTACTTTTATTACTTTTGGATCGCAAAAATAATTCATGTCTGCAGAATTATCTTGATAAAGAAACCGTTTTCTTTTAAATTACAAAGAAAATACCCAGGTAAGTTCACTTCAGATAAAGATAAAATATGTGGGAACCTGTTATGTTCAAGTTGACTGAAAGATAAGAGAACATCGTAAAAGAAAAAGCTAAACTGAAAATGTAATCATAATTTTTCTTAATACACCTGATGACCTTAAGTATAAAAGTCGATCGTATTTGGTTTGGTTTTAAGAGTTAACTTAGACTACACAGGTATTTCAATACGCTTGGAAGGTAGTTGAAGAGAGTGACAAAAAAGGACTACAAATAATCTGAAATAAAACCGAATGCATGGTCAACAGCAAGAAGAGCAGCCACAAATGCCAAATACAGGTGGAGGATACTAAAATCAAGCAGGTGAAAAAAATTAAATACCTGGGAAGTGTACTAACAGAAAACGGAAAATGCGACACAGAAATCCGAAGGCGAATTGGGATTGCGAATGACGTATTCCATAAGCTGAGTAAAGTATCAAGAGACAAGAAACATTTACTAGAAACAAAGAAGACAGTACTTGATTGCTATGTGATGTCAGTTCTTCAATATGGCAGTGAATGTTGGACAATATCATCAAAATTGAAGGGAACACTTGAAGTAATTAAAATGTGGTTCTACACAAGGATGCTGCAGATATCATGGACCAAAAATGTGAGCAATGATGACGTTTTGGAAAGAATGGAAACGAAAAGAAAATTAATGTTGAGCATCAGGAAGAAACAACTAAATTTTCTAGGACATGTAATGAGGAAAGAGGGCTTGAAGAACCTGATACTAACAGGCCAGATAGAGGGAAAGCAACGCATAACATATTTGAAGGGCCTGAGCAGGTGGATGACAGAACGGGTTTTGCGTGGTGTTACAGGAGAAAGCGTGCTAAGAACCATCAGGGATAGGGAGACGTGGACGGCCATGATCACCTACGTTCTGAAAGAACAAGGCACATTGAAGAAGAAGACCTCCTAATATGAACTAAAACATTCCTTTTTATCACGACTAATTTCAGCTTCTGACATAAGGTCGTTTACCAGTGTCGTTAAACTAGATTAAACTTTTTTTTTTCAAAATACGGTCATGGAATTGTCTTTTAGTGTTTAACCTAAGAAAGAAATAACCAATAACTGTAAAAAAAAAAAACAGAATACATAGTTATCAGCATGAGAAACAAGGCCAAGATGGGAACTATGAACTGTAGATATCAAATAAGTGTAACTGTTTAAATATCTATTGAGGTGGGGAGGGCCTTTAACTGATGATGGAAAATATGACACCGAAATGATACTAGATGAAAACTTCAGTTTTTTGTCACTTTCTTTATGTTTTGTTTTTTCCACTTTTCTGGTGGCTTCGAAAGTTGCTGTTCCTTATGACATGACGCTTTATCAGAGAAATCTGTCTTTGGCATGTATTTCCTGTTATTGATGCCGATGCAAAATTTCTTCATCTTGGCTTTTAAGAATTCTTTGAATCTCCTGCCGGCCTCTTATGCGATTGCCTTCTCGAACCTGGTAATAAAAGATTTTCTTTCGGCAGAAGATCTTTCATCTAAACAACATTGTTTCAGAGTCGTATCTATTGAAAGTGGTGCCCATAGCAAAACTTCAATCTTTGGTAATTTTTTTTTCACTCAGTAACCCGACATCTGTCTGTAGTTTTTGTTCGCTTTTTATTTTATGCTTGTATCTAAAATAAATCAAATATAAAAAATATTTGCTCTCCCGATGAATAAATGCTACAGGTTTTTGAAAGAGTGTACTTAACTTTCAGGTAATAATTATAGGTATAATTACATATGTAAATTCGAAGTGGAGAATATAATAATTTACATATGCTTGTCAATGCATTCAGGTCTGTGTTAACAAAACACGATACAGATGTCACCAGTGTCAATTCGAATTATAATTTGTAAGTACTTGAGAACGTATATATTAAATCTATCTAGCCTTCCCTATGTAAGCATAAGGAGTGTTTTTTTTGTCTCAATATTATTTGTTTGTGACGCGTATTGCTATTCCCCTCATTATATTTTATTCATTATGCCCAAATTTAAAAATATTTTATCCATGTTTTATCTCTGTAATCTAAAGAAAGATAACTGGCTATTTTCTTTTTTAATGTTGCTTTATAAACCAAAGTCGACTCAGTGAATTCAGACTTTCGAATACGGTTTCTAAGGGCTGAGAAGAACCCTCTATTGATAGGGCCATTGGTTATTTTAAGGTCAACAAAGTGGAGATACAATTTTCTTTTGGATAGTTATGCAAATTTTTATATTCCATTAATACACCTCTTAACAGATCAGAAGCCAAATTGAGTTATGACGAGATGACTTTCAAAGTCTATTTAATAAAGTGTTTAATAATACTTTCACCATAATAGATCATATTCGGTTACTTCTGTATCTATGAAGATTTCGATGACTCTATTTTTCTATCCATAGTACGTTAATGCGCAATATACATCAGTGTTTCGCGAGATGCTTCTAATTTCAGTCTAACTTCTTGTAACAAAGAAAATTCTTTTTTTCGTTTGTGTAGAGAAGAGACTATTCTTTAAAATCAACTAATGAAATGCCATCTAGAGAGACCCAACAATTTAGTAAAAACATTCTTGTACGTTATATTAAAAACAATTCTATTTTATTTGGATCTATGTAATGGTCCTAGATTTTGCGCATTTTACTAACCCTAATATTCTGCAAAGCTAAACTTACATAACACAAATCAAAACAAGGCTGATGATTATGGGGCTTCATGCCATGTTATTTGAGGGCGATAGTAGCATGAGCATTTTAAAGGAAACATTCAAAATTGTGACTTTTCTCATGCGAATAGTAATTGAGATGCACTGATTATATCTATGAATGGGTGACAGCTATCGTAGTTAAGGTCACCATATATAGCCAGCTTCACTTAAGAAAAGGAGCGTATGTAGTTTCATGTTTGAAGTCAAGTTTTAAAGCAAATTTGCAGTGAGCAGCGTACCTTGTAATATATTTGAGGAAGAAGCCTCGGATAGTTAAGTACATAGTTACAGTGATTTCCATGGCATCAATGACTGTGAAACTGCTGTCTTCAACACGTGAGTGGAATTTAGGCAATAACGAATAATTCATCATTATCATTACCATCCATCTTGTTTCAAAAATCTTCCTCTTGTACCGTTAGATGCATTGTCTGTAAATCACTGGCAGGACTGAAATGTCATTTCATGTCTAAACGCTTCCACTGAAATAGCCGATGGACACACATCCGTCGAAATTGACAGGAGAGCCATTCATGTATGATTCATTGATGAATTGTGAATCTCATCTAATGAATGGCTGTTTAAGAAAATATATTAATTTATTTCAGCAAAATTCTTTTTTTTAATTATCTTTTGTTTAATCATTAGTTTGCATTGTTCATTAAACAGCAAATAAAAATCGTTGCAATAGATGAATGGCTTGGGAAATAAAAGTAAACTCTAGGATGTATAAAACATCTGAAACTCTCTGGGCGTGTATAATCTTAATATACACGCTAAAAAGTCTGCCTCCTTCTACCGAGCGCCCATAGCTCAGAGGTAGAATCGCCGATTGACGCCAATTCAGTCGGATTTCAATCCTGGGTTAAAAAGCAATCGGAGTCTAACCGTACTGATGAGCTGTGATATAGCGAAACAGTTCTCTCTGCGGATGACTATACACACACACACACACATATATATATATATATATATATATATATATATACTCAAACACACACACACACGTATATATATATATATATATATGTGTGTGTGTACTGCAAAATAAAGTTTCACAATTGCTTTGATAAAGTCAATCAGAAGAAGAAATGCGTCTTTTATTTACGCTCTCACCCGTCATTTGAGTACTCTGGGTAAATAGTAAACTTTAAAAACAGTAGACAGAACACTCTTGGTAATCACAAAAACAGTAGAAAGTGATTGACACTGCATTTACAATTTTAAAGATTAAAAATGCCAGTCCAAAATTTAACCTTGCAAAAAAGATAGTTTTAAAAAAGAAAATGTCAAGGTCATATTTCTCATTAAATGTTAAACAGTAAGAAAGAGAAAAATAATTTTTTTCTATAAAACTAGCAGTATAGCCCGGTGTTGCTCTGGTGTAATGATAGCTTTAAAAATAATCCATGGTCCTGGATATAACTATATATATATGACTAAAAGGATGAGACAAAAAGAAAACTGGCGAAGTTTATCAAGGCAACAAAATTATTTCAATTAATTTGAAATAAAATATTTATAAACAAAAACAAAATGTTGGTTACCAGAAAATTATAAAACGCTAATAAATATTCCATAAGTCAACTGAAAAATATTAAATATTTAGATACGTCATTTCGCTTACTCGAAGAGAATTTTTACATGTGAAATATATTGCTTGGATTGATATCATATAAAATATTGCAATTATGGATTTAACAGTTTTCTTTTGATTTTCTTTTTTGTATGTTTGTTGCATAAGTTGGCTTGGGAAAGTAGTGATTTTATTAGAGTGCCGCCATTAAATATTATCAAATATTAATCTGAAACCCTTTTTTTTTATAATTTTCTAGTATCCAACATTATGCTTTTGTGTATAGATACTTTTTTTCAAATAAATTATTTTCGTTTCTTTTTCCTTGATAAAGTTCATCAGTGGATAAACCCTGTCGACTAAATCAAAAGTTTTTTGTCTCTTTCTTTTAGGCATATTGACCGGAAATTGGTAGAAATATAAAATTGTATTAAATGTTATATGTACTTTAAGATGTTGTTGCTATATTCTTAATAAAGTGTTGGTTGTTTAATTTTGATACAGAAGACCACGAGAATAAGTTATTTTTTTTTTTTTATAAATGTTTCATCCCGAGCAAGGCATGTCACTGCCACTACTGTGCAGGGGGCTACGTAGAGTGGAGAAAGGCTGATTAAATATAGGAAATGACAGAGGGTGGGTGAAAGGCGGGTAAGGATACCGAGAATGAGGGTTGGGTAGATGAGAGTGTTGTGAGAATAGTTGGGAGTTAGTGTGATAGGAGGTGTCTATTGACCCTACATTTAAACACCTGGAGCTTGTAACTGTCGGGAAAGCAGACTTGTGGAAGGGAGTTCCACAGGCGGGAAGCGCGAGAGAAGAAGCTGTTGGAGTAGAATTTACGGTTACATCTTATTTGTTTAACTGTAAAGTTTGTCTTTGTATTTTATACCTGAAGATGAACTTGTAAAATGATTGAAAATACTTCGGTTAACACAAACTACGGCACCTTCCTTGATGAATTTTCAAGAGATTGATTATACAACTGAAAAGATTCAGCATAAAAATAAGTAGACATAATATTTCTAATTTATTCAATGAAAGATGTTTAAAATGAAGATATTCTTCTTATATGCAGTTTTATTGATAAGAAGTTACCAAACCGAAAATATATGATCGATATGTCGATTATGTTTTCATTGTTTTCATTTTAGCTGACAACAAAAACGAAATTGATAATCTTGAAAATTCTTTCAAAAAAGTATTTCCTTAACTTCACATATGAGCTAAGCCAATAAAACAAACTATCATTCTTGGATATACTTGTGAAGTATCACATTAATACTTTTACTACTTTAGAATAAAAATAACACTTGTAAAAATTCTTGCCGCTTTGATTTTGTTAGTGTTGTAACCTATTTGGTGTCAGTCGGAGTCGCTACCCGCTAAGCCATAGGCGCATGGAAAAAGAGAAGGGAAATTTTAACGTGTTGTAATCGGTCGAGTTTCAAAGCAAGTAGATGTGTTTAGCCACACTGATGAGCTGTGATACAGTGAAATAGGCTTGTATGTGGATGACAAATATATTATGCTCTCATTACGATTAAGTTCTCTAGAGAAAATTTTAAAAACAGTTTCCACTTCTGCGATATATTTCTTCAGAAATTAATTAAATTCTTTCGGTGATTGGCGATATCATAGTTCAATTAAGCAATATTTCTTAGTAAAACATAGCCATGTATGTAATATTGGACAGATTTTAGTCGATAACACAATAATACACACACATGTCCACAGTAAAATAAAACCATCAGATATTAGAGGCCATCTACATCAAATCAAAACAAACCACACTCAAAAAACATATTTCAATCAGGTCATAACCCATTACATTGCATTTAGACATATGGTTCTGTTGCTAACATGTCCTTTCACGTGGTGGGATGTCATAGAACTGCATTACTAATTTACGACCTGCGTTTGCTATTCGGTAACTGTTAGTGTTGCATAGCAATGTTTTTTATCAACACAAGATACTAATCATCTTTGATGGTGAAAAGTATTATGTTAACGTCACTGCAACAACTTTGAGGATGGCTAATTAGAGCCGGAAGCTTATAATCAGTGCAATAAGAAATATATATATTAGAAAATGTTTGTCTTTATTTTCACCAGAAATTAAAGGCAAAATACGATGTTTAGAACGGCTCATGATTAAACATAATAGACATTCATTGTCTGCCATAATTATTTGCTGCCTATATATATATATATATATATATATATATATATATATACACTTGTGTGTACGTATGCAGGTGGGTGGGTGTTTGTGCGTGTGCGTCTGTGTGTTTGCGTGTGCGTCTGTGTATTATTATTATTATTATTATTGGAGCGATCATTTTGAATTAAACAATAAGTGAAACTGTTAAATCTCAATTTTCAAGCAAACCTCAACTCCTCAATTGATACTCAGCTCAATGTAACAATACTTAGAGACCTCAAGAGCTTTTAAACTATTCGAAGTTTCTTCCCTAATGATGTGACTACGAGAATGAGTGCTAGAAAGAACAAAAGATATATAGAAGAAATTCTAATTTTAATGAGATTAACTCTTATGTTTAACAGACTGCTTGAGGTCTTTCCACAGACCAAAGTACCACCCACGCCGATCATATTCGCATATGGCTTATCTACACCATCGATTGGAAGACATCGAAGAAAAGATGGTGGTAACAAAGCCAGTTAACGCATATGTTCTTCATTCCGAAAAATTGATAACCGAGATTGAAATTGAGATGATCTAACTAGGACATCTTTTTATATTCATTTGGAAACGAGTTATTTCCGCAACCTAGGTTTCAAACTTTCAATATCTTCGGGCGATTCATAACTGATTTTCCAATGTTTTCAAATGTACGACAGTAGATTTTTACGAACCCGTGACTGGAACTTTTTAACAACCGAAATTTATGAGTAGTTACTTAAGAAACTTAAACACTTTCATCCATGTTTGTATGATCCCAGGATGTATTTCTTGGTGTGATTACATGTGGACATTATTTCTTATCTTTCATTTAGTATTTTTCTTTGTTCTGGAAACAATATTATTTTAATATAGGAATTATTTCAATATTAGTAAATTCAAAGTTACTTATGCTTATTTAAAAAATGTTAAGAATATTCTTTCAATCTTCGTTTTCACATCTAAATTAAAGGGTCAGTGGGGTAGTAAACAAAGTAATACATTTTTTCTTTTATATTTTTTAGTATTTTCTAAAATTTGATTTGTGAGATTTAATTAAAAATCAAGGTATTGAACAAATTTTAAGTTCATAACTACCTCATTATCAAAACCAGGAAAACTCAAGACATCATCCGAAGTGGTAATATACTATAATTTTTTCCACCACGATTTTATTTGGTTTCAACCAAATACATTCGTGCTCTAGAGAGATTTGTATAGTCGCTGTCGAAATAAATTATAGTTTATTACCACTTTAGATAATATGTTGAGTTTTCCTTTATTGCTCTGGATAATATCCATTGAGCTGTATATCAGTCATTTTAGTGCCATACGTGATAAACTATTTAGGTGATCATGTCTCGAAAGATTGGGCAGAAGATTATCTGCCACTGCTTTCTGCGGTAGGCTGGTTGCCAACCAAGGCTATAGAACCCAATCTGTACTATTATTTAACCCATAACTAGAGGGAAGAGACGGATTAATATCTTTTCCAAAGGTATTTGTGTGTAAGTGAATGCAAGGAATACAACTGGAATTTGAACACGGCTTCCCGATTCATCGTTTCCGAGTCGATATCCACTGTACCACAACGCACATCCTGAGCTCTATATACAACTCCTATAAAGCTGTATCACTTAATATGTTATATTAAATAGATCTTTTAGAATTATTTTCTTCGTTTATGGACTTGGCATCTATATATATATATATATATATATATATATATATATATATAATCTTCTGAAGACAAACCCAGTTTTGCTGTATGATTACTTCAATAAATTTAAGTTTTCCGACCTATTTCTATTTGTCTCTTCTTAGAAATAAAACGAATGAGCTTTGAGTTTTGAGGGTGATATATATATATATATATATATATATATATATATATATACGCAAAGGTTACTGACAAGCCTTTTGGAAAAAATACTTTTTAAAGTCATTTTTTGGAAACACTTGCAGATACAAACAGAATGTTACGAAAATTTCCGGAGATTTACGAAATGGATTAAACACCTAAATAATTTTAATTTTTTGTTTCTATACTTTTTTTCATAGATCACAGTAACTTTCCGTAACATTTTCTGTTTACGTTTCTTTGAATTAAGTTACGTTTTCAAACCAGATATGAATATTACGAGGAATCAGAAATTTGTGTTTATAAGGCTTGATTCGGCTTAGTTGAGACTGTTAAATCATTCCTAAATTTTGTGTAATATATATACTCCTTAATCCATTTGAATATGGTTGATCTTTGTTATTATATCCGGACACCAAATATATTTAACAAAATGATATAATATTCTCTTGGAATAATACAAGGCTTAGTTTGTCAGGCAAAAATCATCTCAGCTTGCATTTTACCTTTATACTTCTCCATTCTGTTTAGCAAGTTGTGACGCTTCCTAGTCTCATTTTTTAAAAAATCATTTCACCCCAAGCAAGGTAATAAAGCCTCTAAGACGCAACCCTTACATTTAGAGAATATGAGAAAACTATTATGAAGGGTAGTGTTTTTGCTTTGTTTAACGGCATATCATCATCTGTGTTTTATTTAATGCCAAAAATGTTGGTTTTCAAGTTTTTCTTTTTCTTTTTTTAATGTTCGATTATAGTGAGGTTGATTTAGTCAAATTTTAATGAAAGCTTTTTGTTTTTATTCTTTTTTAATTTAGAAAACTGAAAATGTCTTCTAATTTGTATTAAAAATGTTTTGCTAAGAATAATTTTTTTCCTTCAAAAATATGTTATGGTAATTTTTCTTCAAAAATTGATTCTTGGTAATATTTTTCCTTCAAAAATGTATATATTTTTTTTTATAAAAGTCTATTTTTATGTATATATTTCTATACTTTCATAGTGTTTTGAGCCCAGTTTGGGTTTAACCCTTTGCCAATAGATGGGACCCTAATAGGTGCTACCACTCCGGGTCAGGGTGGACCTGGGAACAACAGCCATGAAGAGATGGTTTCATGCTCCTAACAACCTCCCAATCAGGGGCCTTGCTGCCGGATGCAGTAGACCGTCATGACGACGACCAGCTTAAGTGTAGAGGACATTAAAATAACAGAGCTTAATAAAACAGAAGATAACAACTTATCTATTTACCGAAGACGAAATATATCGTGTTTAAGACGGTATTTCATACAACCTCATTCTGATAATTTAGGATAACAGATATAGCTTATGTGTGAAGGCGGATTTGCTAATTGTAACAAACGAAAATCTCTAAGTACTGTTTTATCTCTGTACGGACGGCTGTACAATTTAGCAAGAAATATTACTTTTATTATTCAAACGATAGTATTTTGGCTTAACTATTTTCAATTGATTGTTGGCCACTCGTATCTAAGGACGCCCATCTTCCATGCCGGTTAATCCTCATTGCAGACGCATTCTCAGGTACATTTGTTTGTGTTTGTTCAACACCCATAGTGTCTACCTGTGGTTAATTCTGCAACTATGTTGAGCAGATATACTTACAGCTTTGGTCAAACCGTGAGATATTTTTCAGGCTCTTTCCATAAGTTTGCACGCTGGGATTGTCTCCTCGCGACCGATAACATCAAAAAGTTGACCATGGTGAGATTCGAACCCGGTATTCATGGTCAGAAAGCAAACGTTCTAATTAAACGGTAAATTGCAAATCACTGAGCCGGCACATATTTTTATTCTTGGTTTCTTCTTATCTCATTGTGTCTACTTGATCCAACAGATTTCGTTTGTTAAGAATAGCCAATCTTCATCTGTGTACTGCGTCATTCAGGAAGTAGACGATTATAGTTCCCCCAAACTTTCTATCCTTCACCCCTGTAAGAAATGTTTTTTCTCCGCACTATCCATACAAGTTCATATTATTCCTTCCATTTAAATTAGCTTTTGATGTAAGTTACCCATTCTTTCCTTCTGTTTCTTTTGCTTTTTATATCCTGTGTGTGTCAAATTATCCAAGCTCTCTGTTCTCATTAGATGTGCTAGAAATTTTATCTGTCTCTCTATATATACTTGGTCAGTTATCATCGCCACTAGTTAATTAAAATACACTTTTTGATATTGTAAACGATCCAATAATGAACATGTTTTAACCTGACTGTTACATCTCGCTCGAGAGCAATACTAAGACGGTTCGAAGTATTTGGAAAGCATCAGGCAGCACAAGATCTGATACAAGGCATTTCTTCTATCGAAACTAAAGCCAAGTGAAGGAAAGACCATTAATCAGTGCCAGTGAATCAGATAGAAAAATAAATTGGTTCAACTTGTTAACGCCAAACAACTTAGTGACAATTAACTAGAGTTCTAACTTAGTTTTCTTCTTTGTTTCTTTTTGCTTGTAACTTAGTTATTTTGAAGTGTTAATTTGATACATAACTCAAATACAAGAGGGTCATGGGCCTGGCCTCAAGATAACAACTCGCTTTCGTCTTAATCTGAGATATTCACAGATTGAATAGACAGTAAATTAACTGTCGCTGAAGTTTTTCCTTGCTTA